>JAHVAK010000328.1:0-292910 GCA_019845155.1 Luehdorfia chinensis | reverse complement strand
TACCTAACCTAACCTTTTTTTTTTTTTTTTTTTACATGGGGAAATGCCTAACGCATACCCGCCTTCACGGGGGGAAGGACGGGTTATGTCGGACTTGCACCGACTAAAACCCCATCATGTTCCCGCCTTCGCCGCATGTTGGCAGGGCCACGGGAACGGCTTCACGCACACATCTGCGACCCCCACCGGCGCTGGCCGCCAAACATCGGCGGCCCCTTCTCGGGAGAGGACACTCCTCCCCACTCTCCTTCTCAGCAAGGCGCGCCGGAACACATGACGCGCCTTCCAGCCACGGCCCCCTTGTGCGCGCAACGGACCCCCCCGAGTCCGCCACGCGAGGGCTACGGGCCAGGAGTACTTGCACTCGAAAGCAGCAGTCTTCCTGGCCCCGGCAGCGAAATCTGGTCTGTGGCTCCGCCGCCAACCACATTTCGGCCGCGGAGGATAGGGAGAGAGGCAACGACACACCAACACTCCTCTTCCCCCGCGGCCCCACCACCGCCGCAACTACGGGTGCGGGCCCCCGCCAAAGTCGCGGGGGATAGGGAGAGAGGCAACGATACACCTACACTCCTCTTCCCCCGCGACTCCACCTCGGCTGCGGAGGGCAGCGTACTCCTCCCCCCAGCAGTCCACAACGCCGCATCCGCGGTACGGCCCCGCCAGAGTCGCGGAGGACAGGGAGAGAGGCAACGCAACACCTACACTCCTCTTCCCCCATGACTCCACCTCGGCTGCGAAGGGCAGGGTGAACAGTGCCTACTCACTCCTCCCCCAGCAGTCCACCATTACCGCATCGACGGTACGGCCCCGCCAGAGTCGCGGAGGATAGGGAGAGAGGCAACGATACACCTACACTCCTCTTCCTCCGCGACTCCACCTCGGCTGCGGAGGGCAGCGTACTGCTCCCCCCAGCAGTCCTCCTATTCGCGTCCGGAGTGGGCTTGCGTAGCCCACTCGGAGCGACCTCCTCGGGTCAGCCCGTCACCACAGGCCGACCATGTGGGCTCCTCTTAGCTTCACCGTGGGTGACCAAGCCACGGTTACTAAGCCCCCCCGCCACGACAAGGCGAGAATCCATTGGGGGGGAACCTTTTTTTTTTTTTTTTTTTACGTGGGGAAATCCTGCATGGATACCCGACTGGCCAGGGTGGCAGCCGGGTTATGTCGGACTCTTACCGACTAAAACCCCACGGTGGCCTCCATCAGCGCTTCGGAGGAGTCACGGGATCTCCGTTCGGAACGCAACCGTGACCCCTCCATCGCTTTGCTACAATTACAATTTTAGCCCGACCCGGGGGCAGTACTCACCCCCAGCACTCTCTCGGTGCTGTCACGATGATTCGAGACCACTTCGAGTCATCGTCCTCCTCGGGGTCGCTTTACTGGGCGTTCGGGTATTGGGGGGGAACCTAACCTAACCTAACCTAACCAAACTCAATTAGCTTCCAAAAATTGTCGTCCCGATCTTAAATCATAGGAATAAATTATTACAAACTATATATACAGGTTTGGAGCCCCTATAAATTCGTGTTCTAATTAAAATTTGCGGTTTTAGAATTCTTACGTACATTGACTTACGTAAAATTAAAACATTTTCGACTTCTTCAAAATTGAAGATTTTTCTGACTCCATCTTGTCCGCCCCGCTCCAGAAACGTCGCCCAGCGCGAAATCTGAAAAATAAAACACAAATTTCACTAAAAATTGAAATAAATCGATTCAATAATCGGACCGAGGTATAGAGGTGAATCTAAGAATTCACATCTTTAACTCGATCTGCTTCCTAAAATTACCGTTCTCGTCCTAAATATTAGCAATTAATTATTCAAAATTATTTATAAACGTTTTGAAGGCCTATAAATTCGTGTACTAATTTAAAATCGTGCTTTTTCTATACTTGCGTAGTTGACTTACGTAATTCTAAAAAATTTTCGACTTCTTCAAAATTGAAGATCTTTTGCTTTTTTCGACTCCATCACGTGCGGTCTGCTTCAGAAAAATCGCCCAGCGCGAAATCTGTAAAAGAAAACTGATATTCAGAGAAAAATTTAGAAAATCGATTCAATAATCGGACCGAGGTATAGAGGTGAATCTAAGAATTCACATCTTAAACTCGATCTGCTTCCTAAAATTACCGTTCTCGTCCTAAATATTAGCAATTAATTATTCAAAATTATTTATAAACGTTTTGAAGGCCTATAAATTCGTGTACTAATTTAAAATCGTGCTTTTTCTATACTTGACTTCTCGACTTTTCGACTTCTTCAAAATTGAAGATCTTTTGCTTTTTTCGGCTCCATCACGTGCGGTGTGCTTCAGAAACGTCGCCCAGCGCGAAATCTGTAAAAGAAAACTGATATTCAGAGAAAAATCGCCTCCCACACCCACCCAGTCCTCCTTACTTAGGTGAACTTTGACGTATCAGAGTAAATTTAAAATTTTTTCTTTAAAATCGCTTAAAAACAAAAACGGGAATATGAACCCTAAATCGTCAAAGTCAGAGGCGGCAGCGGTCGGGTCAAAGTCGAAGTTTACAGTAACGACGGCTGGAATCCTTGCTTCAGGGAACCAAAATAGACGAGGATCGGAAAACTTGAAAACGTTGAGTAAGCAGGACTTATCGCCACCAAGGGCAAGTTTGCGCCGCGATACACAGGTGCAGTCAAGCACCGCGGCCCTGAGCGACTCTATGGAATCAATACCAGCTGAGGCAAATAGGTTATATCAGGACGCAAAGTCACAGATGGAAGCCTCAGGAAATATAAAGTCATCCATAAAACAAATCGTCATGGAGAACCTAGCTTCTCTCTATGAAATAGTTCTGCGTCTTAATGAAGATAGACAAATACTTGCAGAAAAACTTGAAAAACAAAAGTCGACATACGACGGGGCACAGACCAAACTAGAAAAGGGGCAAGCAGTGACAAAGGGCACAATAAAAGAACCTGCAAACTCTGCCACCTCTGAAAACAACAAGGCCACCGCTTTAATGGAAAAGCTAATTGACAAACTGCAGGAGCACAGTGGAAACGTCGCTGAGTGCAAGCAATTTACACTTGCACTCACAGAAAAGCTAATGACGATCCCAAATACTCAGAGTATAGAGGGGAAAATGACGTACGCTGCAGCTATGCAGAAAACACGACAGCCGAGCACTGTACAGAAACCTCTACACTCTGTAGTAGTGTCCTCGGCAGAAGTGAAAGACACGAGCGATGAAGTAATCGCAAAAATTAGAACAGCGGTGGACGCTAAGAATAAAGGGCTTCGCGTCGAAAAGTTAAGAAAGGCCAAAGATCAGAAGGTTATAATCGGATGTAATTCTAAGGAGGAACTCGCGAAAATTACAGAAAGAATTAAGAGCGCGGGTGATAACCTTACTGTGGAAAAGATGATAAACAAAGACCCGTTGATCATCATAAAGGACGTGCTTTCTTACAATTCTGACGACGACATAATTAAAGCCCTCGAAAACCAGAATGGAAACCTGATTGGAGATATTGGGAAGGAACATCAAAGGCTAATGGTAAAATATCGGAAGAAGACAAGGAATCCGCATATGAACCACATAATTTTACAAGTCTCACCACAAGTATGGCAGCGGCTTACAGCAGCTGAACGTATTCACATCGACCTACAGCGCATATGGGTGGCCGATCAATCACCATTAGTACAGTGTACAAGATGCCTTAGCTACGGACACGGACGCAAGTACTGCAAAGAGAGCATCGATCTCTGCAGCCACTGCGGTGGCCCACACATGCGTTCCGAGTGCGCCGACTGGCTTGCGGGGGGAATGCCATCCTGCCGAAACTGCCATCAAGCTAAAATTGAAAATAATAACCATAATGCCTTTGACTCTAAATGTCCAGTGAAAAAACGGTGGGATAACTTAGCACGATCAACTGTGGCATACTGCTAAGGGCACCATAGACGTAATCCATAGGCATAACTCAGCAGCATCTTCCTCACAGGCACAAATGTATAAGGCAATACAAGCGAATCTGCAAAGAAAGAAACTGGCAACACAGGAACTCATAATGGAGGCACAGAACAGAACAATATCCTTTGCTTTGGTGCAGGAACCATACGTTGGAGCAGATGGCGAACTCACCCAAACAATGGGGCACCGAGTTATTGAAAAAAAACATAACAGAAGCAAGCCAGTCAAAGCAGCGATAATAGTATTCAACAGCGAAATAGAAGTCATCGATTGCCCATTACACACGACAGAAAATATAGCAGTGGCGACACTTCGTACCAATAAGTGGACAATAACAGTTGCATCTATTTATTTTGAGGATAGCCAGCCAATAGAACCGTATATGGACCAAATAAGGGCAATAAAAACAAAGCTCATTGGTAAACAAATTTTAATGGGTGGAGATGTAAATGCCTGGAGTACATGGTGGGGAAGTGAATACGAGAATCACAGGGGCGAAGCACTTATGGGCACAGTTGAAGAAATGGACATGCATATCTTAAATGAAGGCACTGTCCCTACTTTCTTTACGATTAGGAATGGTGAGATCTACAAAAGTAGAGTTGATATCACTCTGTGCAGCCAGGCACTGTTAGGAAAAATAGCCGACTGGGAAGTCGACACTGAGGTTACCAGCTCAGACCACAACGCAATTACATTTAAATTAAAACTCACAAAACCAACTGAAGAACTAGAAACGATCAAAACGACACGAATATATAACACAAGGAAGGGAAATTGGACGGCATTCAGGGAAAATATGAAAAATAACCTAAAATTTAATAAAGTAGACATGAATAATATAAGAACAATAAATAATATAGAAGAGTTAGAAGTACATGTAAACAAATATATAAAAAGCATAGACGATGCATGTCAAAACACAATACCTAAAATAAAAAGAAACAACAAAAAAATCAACTTACCGTGGTGGACCGACGAGCTAGAGACACTTAGAAGGGACACAGTGCGAAGGAAGAAACGGATATCCTGTGCCGCGCCACGTCGCAGAGAACACGTAGTAAAAGAATACCTGAAAGCAAAAGAACAATATGAATTAGAATCTGTGAAGGCACAAACTCAAAGCTGGAAAAACTTCTGTCCAAACATTCTATCCGGGTGACAGTGCAGCAGAGGATAGTACTGACCATCAAACAACAAGAGCTTTAGCAGAGATATCAAGCCAAACCAGTACGGATGACATAAACGACCCTAAGTTCACAATTTCCGAACTTCGGTGTGCTGCAAACAGTTTTAATCCTAAAAAATCACCTGGTCCAGATGGATTTACAGCTGATATATGCTGTCAGGCAATATTGACAAATGAAGAGGCGTTTCTGGAAATCTTAAATAAGTTCTTGGAATTATCACATTTCCCCACTGCGTGGAAAGAGGGCAGCAGTAATAGTTTTAAGGAAACCTGGCAAAATAGACACCCACGTAAAATCGTACCGACCAATAGGTTTACTGTCGGTCTTAGGGAAGATCATGGAAAAGATGATGATAAAGAGAATCCGCTGGCACATCCTACCTCAGGCAAATCGTAGACAGTACGGTTTTGTGCCACAAAGATGCACTGAAGATGCACTCTCTCATGCTCTTTATCAAGCTACAAACATCGCACTGAAAAGCACGTGGAAAACGCTTAACATCTTTAGCGACTCACGGTCGTCACTAGAACTCCTTAAGAACCAGAACTCTTTCCACCCCCTTGTGGCAAACATAAAGCGTAACATCCGCCAACTAGAAGAGCAAGGACAAATAATTAGATTGTTCTGGATAAGAGCTCATGTCGGCATAGCGGGAAACGAGAGAGCGGATCAGCTGGCGAAACAAGCGGCACAAAAAAAAACAACACCAGTATACGACCTGTGCCCATTGTCGTACATAAAGAGAAACAACAGACAATAAACTTTAGATATTTGGAATACAAGATACATAGACACAGCAACAGCAGAAGTGACTAAACTCTTCTTCCCAAATGCGGTGCAGGCACATCGTCTACTTAGAAAAATAAACTTAACACCTGTACTTGTGCAGGTGTTGACCGGCCACGGTGGTTTCGGTCAGTACCTTCACAGGTTTAGGTGTAAGGAAAATCCTGCGTGTGTTTGTGACCCTGTCGTTGAGGAGGGGATAGTGCATTTAATAACAGAGTGTCCAAAACATAGCTTAGCCAGACTAGAAATTGAAATAAAAATAGAACAAAGTGTAAAAAAAGAAAATTTGTGGTCAATTATGGAATAAAATAAAAGGGAGATGTTTATTGATTATTTAATTAAGATAGCAGTAGAAACAATAAATAGAAATAAAACTAAATAGTATAATTAGTAATTAGTTGTCAATAGATTACATAAAAAAAAAATAGTAGTCAAAAGAAAATTTTGCAAGAATATGTATTGACTGTACATCTTACTTGCAAAAAGATAATATATATATATAAGCTGTAAATAGATAACAAAATGTATAAGAAAATACGGCAAAAAAATATAAAAGCGTAGCAAATAAAAAAAATAAATAAAAAAAAAGTAAATAAAAGAAAATATTATATATGTTATTAACTAGAATTAGTAGATATTTAAGTTGATCATAAAGTATATGTTAAAAATGATATTAGAAATAATAATACCAGAACCCATAGTGTAGTCGCGCGACTACACTTCCCCACAGTGAATGTGAAAAAAAAAAAAAAAAAACTGTATCCAATTACCACTGCAAGCTAAACAATGTCTCTGATCTGTGTCAGAGGTGAACAGAAAAAAAAAAAACCTAACCTAACCTAACCTAACCTAAGTTTGCACAATTATTACAATTCAGGTATGCACTTAACTAAATATTTATTTTGTTAATTTCAATTCCAATCAGTTGTAAATAGTGTAAATGGTTTATTACAATTTTTAATTATGCATAAAATAATTAACCGATATTATTACTAAAATTCTACCTAACGTTTTTACCAAAAACCACTGTTTCGAAATAAAATAATTAAATAATATTTTATTATTAAAAATTATCTGAATATTTGTTTTACCTTTGGAGTTTACTCCATAGGAATCGATTTCATTTAAAGTGAAATAAATACGCTTATAACGAAAAATTAATTAACGTAAGCGCCATCTTAGCAAACTATTTCAAAACTTTTCGTAACATAATAATATACGTATCTGACAAGATTCAATGTAGAATGAATATACATGTAGAGGAGCCAATATTTTTTGTATGGGCATTGAGCTCACTGTAAACATAAACAGAAGTATGTTGTCTAGACCTAACTAGTGGCATAAATTGTTATATTTAGCCCAACGAGAATGTTGCAATATACTGCAACAGTGCCATCTACAAGCGGCTCCGTGAACAGTCAAATAACTATATTGTAAATTTGCAATTTTATAACTTAATAGTTTGTTAAAATATTGTTCTTTTGTTAATGATATCATGAATGTTTTATTATTTATAAACAAAGGAATATCTACTTAAATTGCGACGGACCTCGCTAGTCTTTTTAAAAAAAACAATTAAAACTTATTAAAAGATATTTAATGTTCTCTCGAAGGTGGTTAATTTTAGAATGAATCTTATTCTATGTTAGTTATTAAAACAAAGACAATACTGTAACCGGATAGCATGGGAATCGTTATCGCTAAACTCTAATTACCGTCTAATCCGGGTGGCCAATGCTTACGTAGGCGTTATAAACAAAGTACTAGGGTTGGAATGATGTGACATAACTCCTCCCTCCGCTAGTTCGAGATTATCTGAAGGATTATCTCGCTTTTCCTTTATACAAATTTTAATCAGTTTATGCTTAAAAAATACAAATAAAAGAATCAGTATTATAATTAAAATTACAATGTTCACTAAGCTAACACTTCTAAAGGCGATTTTACTTTTGTTACTATTACGTAACTCACTATCGTTACTAAATTCACTCCTACTTTTCTGCAATAATAAATTTAGAAACTGGACATCAGCTAAGTCGATTCCATTGAGGTTGATGGGCTTCATTAGCATACTTGGCGAGTCAGTCGTTATCTTAGGTAAGCTGATTACTGGCTGCTTCAGGTAGGTTACATCCTTTCCTAGAGTCTGATGTCTTTTCAGAACATATCCTTTGATTTCCACTCTGCAACTATCATCCATTGTTAAAAGGTAAGTTCCCTGTATAATTTCTTGGGTTACTTCATTGTCGCAGAACTGACTCATTATTGTTTCAGGATATGAATAAATAATCCAACGATTTGACTGTACACGGTATATCTTTACATTTTCCACAGTTACAGGAATCGGGTGGCAGCTGGAAATGTTAGTATGAAACTGCATGATTTCAATGACGCATTTGTAGTCGATGAAAGGTGGCACGTCGTTCTCGTAACACAGGAACCGATGCTCGTCGATCTCCCGACATGACTCTGTGAGCGGCGTTGCTTTCAACCCTTTCACTAGTAAGTATGGATTTTTAGGAAGGATAAGGGTTGTCTGGCCATTTTGGAAGATCGGTAAAGGAATTAATTTGTAATAGGTAAAAATATCTTTTCTTATGAGTGGAATACCCATAATGAACTTTATTTGATTTTGTTTTATATAAGCTTTTATCTCTATAGTTTGTTCTAATTTTACAATATTTTCATATTTTACAGGAAATACTAATTTTTCGGTTTGTTCTATTTCTTTTAATAGTAGCATAAGTTCATCTGTATCGACTATCGACTGATGTAATACATTAATTTTACTAAAAGCAATAGCTGTTTCAATTTCGTTTAGATGAATGTATAAGTTTTGAAAATTATCAAGAAAAATGTTATAGAAGTTAGTGACTTTAGTACTAGTTTGACGGAAATTCGATTCATTTAAAGCTTTATTTATATTCTGAATGCTTTCCTCTATTCGTATAAAATTACTTTTAGTAGAATTTGCAATATTCGTAAAAGAACCCACCATTTCGGCTACTATTGTTATTTTATTTTTAATCGCGTCCTGTTCGGTGTGCATTTCATTTATTAACCTTTCGTATGTTATAGCGTCATTATTATCTAAGTTACCTGTAATAGTTTTTATCAAAGAGCCTAAAGGGTTGAGGAGGCCTCTTTTTAATCGCATTGAAGGGAACAATTGTCTATACTTTTCAATGGTAATATTCATAGCGTAATCTGTTTGCGTTTCAACGTCAGTAAAATCCGAATCAAATATTTTAATATTAAAACAACTTTGAACATGCTTTTTAAGTGACCTATATCTATGTACACTTGTTTCTAATTCTTCGTAAATTAAGTTTAAATCTAAAATCTTAATCACTCTCCAGTTGTCATAGGTGACGAAGGCTTGACCTTCATTAACTGGTAGCAATCCCGGGTTCTTGTCAATCCGGAGCAGATGAAGGGCCTGGATTCCCATTGTTTGGATCACCAGAAGGATTAACCTGTGAAGGGCGTTTTATATCTTTAATAGGAACCGTAGTGCTTCTTTTATTGGTTACAACTCTAACTACATTTCTTTTAACAGTACCAGTGACATGAGCTTTCTGATAGCGAGGTTTATCTTTACTTCGTCTTGTATTGACACCTTTTATGAACACAGTATCACCTACGTCTATATCAAATTGCGATTCACCTGCACGTTTCTCTTTTACCGTAACCTTTCTATCAATCATCCTATTGGTTAAATACTCGTATAAATGTTTAGTTCTTTTAGCATGTTCCTTTACTAATTGTTGAGTGTACTGCTTATCGAAATTTACAGAAAATGTACTATTGGATTCTGTGTGTCCGAATACTACTTCAAATGGCGTGAGATTTGTTGTGGAATGAATAGAGTGATTATAAGACATAACAGCATATGTCATTACAGATGCTGCATCGGTGATTTTGTGTTCGTATTTTGCGATACGGTACACTTCGGTAATAGTTGAATGGAACCTTTCAACCAATCCCATAGAGTTAGGATTGTGCGGGGTGCTAATATGTAAATTGATTTTGTATAATGCTAGCATTTCCTTCATCAGTACATTATTGAATTCCATACCGGGATCTGAACATATTTTGGTAGGAGTTCCATAAAATGAAAAATATTTTATTAAGGCTCTAATTACCTCGGGAGTAGATCTGCTATTTATTTCAATAGCTTGTCCTAACTTACTGAATGCGTCAATTAAGGTAAGGAAATGCTTCCCTTCTATTGAAAATGTGTCGATAAATATTTCCTGGAATGGTTTCGATTGAGTTTGACTCAATTGTATTTCTGGTTTTAAAGGTTTACGATCGTATTTCATTTTCTTACACAATTCGCATGAATTAATGATGCTTGCTACCGTTTGGCCCATGTTATTCCAGTAAAACGTTCGTCTTAGATGTACTAATGTTTCTTTGATTCCTCTATGGCAATTTTTACCCAAGTGATATTTTAGAACTACTTCACGTTGCTCGTTTTCGTCTTCTATGTATATTATCCTCTCAGTGCATTCATAAAATTTAACACTATCCTTTTTAAATAGTTGTGTTGTAACTTTTTGAAAATTGATCACGGTGAAGATTATCTTCAAAGTAAAAGAAATATTTAATCTTAGGTCTAATGTATTCTTTTAGAAAACCTTTAATTAGCTCATAATTATTCAAAGGTAAGTGTACTTCTAATATTTTTTGTTTATCCCTAGACATGTTTTTTACTGAACATTCATTTCTATTCCAGGTATGTACGAGTATTTGGTTTGGTTTTGTGTCTATAGCTTCATGGAGAATAAGGATACCTGCTGTGTCTACATCTTTAGCCGAATGTACTGTATGTATACTACTTTGCCCTTCGGAGGCGGTGGCAGTGCTACTATTCGGAGAGGGCATTGAATACGGAGAACGTCTACCGTCTAAAGAGGAAATGCTTAAAGTTTCAGAATCAGATGAAATTGTTATGGGTTGTAATGGTTTTTTCTGTTTCCCAAGCTGTACAATTTCAGTGACAACATTATCTAAATATCTTTGTAGTTTTTGTTCCTTTTTGTCTAAATTAACTTTAATTCTAATACGAGATAAGGCATCTGCGTTACAATTTTGTTTTCCATTTTTGTAAATAATTTCGTAATCGAATTCTGCTAGTCTTAATTTCCACCTGATAAGTTTACTATTGGGCTCCTTTATAGAATTTAACCAGGCTAAAGGGCGATGGTCAGTAAATATAGTGAATTTTTTTCCATATAGATAGGGACGAAAATGTTTGACGGCCCAAATGATTGCTAAAAGTTCCTTCTCTATCGTGCTATATCTGGTCTCAGCATCGTTTAACGTACGGCTGGCAAAGGCAACTGGCTTATCACTACCAATAGGCCCTTGAGATAGGACTGCACCTAGAGCGAAGTTCGATGCATCCGTAGTGAGGACAAAAGGTCGAGAAAAGTCAGGATATTGCAAAAGCGGGGCATTCGTTAAAAGTTCTTTACACCTTTCGAAGGCCTCTATATATTCTTGGGTTATTTCCATTTTACTTTTCTTTTTCAAGCAAGATGTGAGCGGTTGTGTGAGCTTAGCAAAGTCTTTGATGAATTTTCGGTAGTAGCCTACTAGTCCGAGAAAACTCTTTATTTCGGTGGATGTTCGAGGTAACGGGAATTTTAATACCGATTTGACCTTATCATTGTTAGGCTTCAAGCCCTCTTTAGTGATTGTATGCCCTAAATACAAAACTTCTTTTCTCAAAAACTCGCACTTATCTAAAGTTACTTTTAAATTTGTTTCTCTGAGACGATCAAAAATTTTTCGTAGTTTTTCAATCTGTTCTTGGAGACTGGATGAATAAACAATTATGTCATCGAGGTAAACTAGGCAATGAAGACCTTGAAGACCTCTTAGGACGTTATCCATTGCACGTTGGAACGTAGCTGGAGCTGTCTTTAAACCGAAGGGCATACGTTTAAATTCATAGTGCCCTGATTGTGTTGTGAAAGCAGTTTTCGACCTATCGGCTTCGTTAACTTCTATTTGGTGATAACCACTTGCCAAATCGATAGTACTAAAATATACTGATTTACCCAGTTTGTCGAAAAGGTCCGTTATGTTAGGTAAAGGGTATTTATCGTCTACTGTCTTTTCATTTAAACGCCGATAGTCAATAACCATTCTAAATTTTTGTTGACCGGTTGCGTCTAATTTCTTAGGTAACAAATGAACGGGCGCACTCCAAGGTGAGTGGGAATTTTGGATAACGTCATTTTGAAGGAGTTTGTCTACCTGACTTTGTATTTCCTCGTTTTGAAAAGGTGGATGTCTATAAGGTCTTATATATGTCGGATCTTCATTAACGGTTCTTATGTTATGTTTTACTTGATTTGTAAATGAAAGTGGAATTTTCTCACTATAAAATATGTCGCGATATTCATAACATAATTTAGTAATAGCCATATGTTCTTCCTCATTGGTATGGTCTAAACGAAGCTTGTTTAGATTTTCCTTAAGAATTTTATCAATCTCGCATTCAGACATCGTCACATTTACTTCACATTCAATATTTTCAAACAGAGTATTCAGAGGGAGTTCAGAGAGAGGATCTGTAAATTTAATGGTAGCCTTCTCATTAGAGATATTTTGTATGACAGTTTCAGCAAAGAAATTTTCACATTTAACTAAAGCACTGGGCATACGCAATCCTTTACTAAATTGTGTAAAATTAACTATTGCGTCTCCGCTTTGTAAGTTTGTAGGAATTTTTACGCGGGTCTCAGACCTTGGTTCTAAATTTATTTCGTAAGGTGGATTATAAATTATTTGAATTTCTGCATTAGGTGTCCGCAATATTTGATGTTTCATGTCGATATTAGCTGCCAATTTCTTTAATAGGTCTGATCCAATAAGGCCGTCATATCTACCGTCTACGTCATAAATATAAAACTTATGTGGTAATTTACATTTAAATGTTTTCAATAGTGGTATAAAAATTATTTCGTTATGAACGCTTTGTGCATGAGTGCTTACGACTGTAAATGGTTCGTGATATTTAAATTTTTCGAAATATTCATTTGCCTTTACAGGACTAATAAAAGACCGACTACTGCCAGTGTCAATCAAAAATTTTGAATTGATTTCTGGAATTATAATGTGAGGTAATTTCAAAATACTGTCGGAATAATTCAAATGAATTATTTCACTGTGTCGTCGGGGGTTGTCATCTGAAAATTTACAGGCACTACATTATCTTCGATACAATTATCGGGTTCATTTGGATTTTCATAACAATAATTGTCCAAAGGAAATTCTTCTAAATGATTGTCACAGTAATCGTAGTAATTATTTTCAGAATTGTACTGAAGAGCATCTTGACAGAACGTCGATGGTTCTTCATTATAGAATAAGTCATTTGTTGTCATATTCTGCCTAATGGGCGCAGTGCGCATAGAGACGTCCGTGTCAATAACGTTTTTAGGTGGTTGCTGTGGGATGCCGAACTTAAACTGGTTAGGTTGGTGTTGAAAGCCATATTTAATTTGGTTGGGTTGTTGGTGCATGCCATACTTAAATTGATTGGGTTGCTGTTGATTTTGCATGCCGAATCCTGAACCTTGCTTTTGAGGGATGCCAAATCTAAATCCACCGCTTTGATACGGTGTTCGTGTTTGCTGGGCGAACGGATGGTTAAAATTACGTGACATCGTGTTACTTTGCTGTGGCCCAAAACGGTAACCTTGTGGAGTATTAGCGAATGTGCTAGGCTGCAAAAATTTTGGCCCTACTTGATTTTGAGGAATACCAAACTTAAAGTTATTTGACGTTGGATTTAAATTTTGGAACGCTAAGGGTTTAGAAATATTTTGTGGAATTAATTGTTGTACGGGTTTAATTTTATTGTTTTTTGCATTGTACTGTGTGAAGAAATTAAGTTCCTCTGTAACTACACTTAACGCATTCTCCAAGGTGGAGGTTCCCTTCAATCTAACGATTCTTATTAAGTCTTCTGGAAGATTATATAAAAACACGTTCAAGGCTGTGTTGTTATAAATTATAATTTTTGCAGCCTTAATTCCTTCGTCACGAATCCGTTGAACTTTAGCGAATAATGAACTTCTTATATTTTGTATTCTATTACAAAATTGAATAAACGATTCCCCGTGTTTTATTTTTAAGGACTCAAGCTCAATAGCAATACACTCTTCTGAACGGGGGTCGCCGAAATGTTGGGTTAAAATATTTTTTAAAGCTTCCCACGTCCTAACATCCGGGTTGTCGCTTAGTAGAGTCGCGGCTCTACCGATAAGCTTACTACTTAAGGCATGGAACCGATATAAGTTTTGTGCCAAATTTTCGTTGCCTCCTGAAGATGTTAAAACGTACTCACATTTTGAAATGAATAAGTTTAATAACTTTTCATCTCCATTGTATTTTGGAATTAAATCTAAAATGTCTTTTGGAATAACCGTGACCGACATATTTACGCTACTTTTACTAATCTTACGCAAATTACACACAAGAATATTATAGTCAACAAAATCAAATAAATTCAATTAATTAGATCTGACGATTTTAGTTCAGAAGATTTGGAAAAGAACGGGATATATGTAAACAGGAAGTGAAAAGGTTTACTCACAGTCTGTTCAACCCCATGTCCTCCTGGTGATTCTGACCACTTCGGCGACGTCGCAGGTCCAGCACGAGCTCTCGATTGATTTGGAAACGGATGCGCGTGCGTCGCGGGAGTTATTTATTTGGTTCGAGGATATCCGAACCTGCCGGCTGTACTAACCCTTAAACCGATTTTGGGGTCTAATAGACGTTAATGCAACAGCGAGATATATATACGGATATCCTACCGGCTGCGCCACTTAAATTGCGACGGACCTCGCTAGTCTTTTTAAAAAAAACAATTAAAACTTATTAAAAGATATTTAATGTTCTCTCGAAGGTGGTTAATTTTAGAATGAATCTTATTCTATGTTAGTTATTAAAACAAAGACAATACTGTAACCGGATAGCATGGGAATCGTTATCGCTAAACTCTAATTACCGTCTAATCCGGGTGGCCAATGCTTACGTAGGCGTTATAAACAAAGTACTAGGGTTGGAATGATGTGACATAACTATCTGTTTTACTTTTCATGGATAATTAAAGAAAAATAACGTTTTAATAATTCGCCATTTTATTTTATTTAGTGCAGTTTTGAAAGAAAGTTTTCTGATTATTTAGAACGAGTAAATGCGTAAATGACATTATTGGTACGGACAGTGAAAACTTTATTGTAAAAATAATAATTTAATTTGTATTACGATCAATTAATAGGACTAATTGCTCTCAACACACTCTTAAACTAAACACTCGCGGGGCTTGTCGTCAGACTAGGCCGGTATAAACCGGTTTGTTTCTTCTCATGTAAAATCGCAATTTAAAATTATTAACAAAGAATAGTTGAAATGTTCTTCTTTAATTTAGAAACCAATTTCAATATTGAAGATAGACGAGCGTATACACTACTGATCTTGCTAAAAGCAATTTTTTTATTATGACTTCTCTGTTTTAAGATACGATTCTTTTTGAAATAAAAACAGATCTAATTTTTTTTAAACATTTAAAGTTTATAGTTTATCTTCGCTTTCAGAACAATAAAGAAAGCACGGGATTTATTTTCGCGTGGCCTAGTGGTTAGCGTACCTGACTTCTACGCCGCGGGTCCTGGGTTCGAATCCCAGCGGGTGGCAACATTTGTGCAAAACACAAATTGTTGGTTTTCGGGAATGGTTGTATTGTGTACAAATTTCGAAAGTTTGTTAAATGAAATTATTTGTACCAGATAAATATTTATAGTACGTAGATATTTTATTTATTTTTTAATTTAAAAAAAGTGTTTCTCCAAGGTACCTATAGTTTAAATTTTGTTACACCTTTTATAAAAAAAAAACTACGGTAGATTTGAAATGCCATAGATCTAATTATTTTTACAAAGTGTTGAATAACGTAGCACAGTAAGCCGCATATCAAGATTCCAGAGGCACTTTATCATCAGTGTTTTACAGACGAGGCCAATACGGATTGTAAAATATGCTTACCTTTTTTGAGAATACATAATATTATTCTTAAAATTTGATTTAACTTTTTTATTTCACATTGATTATTTAACATTTTCGTATGTTTCTTGCCCGCTGGTCTCGTGACGTTCGGACTTGTTACATAGTTCTTTCTTTTTCTCTTTCTGTCTAAGTACCTATTTTGCGTACTTTTCGCGTCATATTAAACGTCTCGCCGAACTCGTTTCTCACATTCAAAACGTCGCACTGAATTTGCGTCGCACTGACCTTGTGTTATGTTCAGCGTGTTGTCGCTCTTGTGTTACGGAATTTTCGTAAAGCAAATAAGTCTGTAGTAAGTGTATTAAAGTAGGAGACCTAATGTTACAAATTTAGGCTGTTACATGTAACATGAAAGTAAAAACTTACACAAAATGTAAAAGATAATGTAATAAACACTTTTGTGTATCGAGTAAGGTTGACATAATTGAAGCAATTGCTCCGATACAGGGTAGTGTAAATTATTTGGCAAATAACATTGTGAAAAACGAAACTCTGTTAGGTTTTCCAAACAGTTCCATGTTTTTGGGCGGTTATGTGGACGCCGAGGATAAGTGATTGGCTTATGGGTTGCGGGTTCGATTCCCGCACGAGACAAATATTTGTATTGCTTACAGATAATTGTACTGGGTATGGGTGTTTGTGCCTGATATAAGAGAAGTCCTAGAGTATATCATAGTTTTTTTAAAAAAAAAAAACAGAATACTAAAAAGTGCACTTGACACTGTCAGTTTATCCTATGTTCTTTTGTCACGAAAGTAGCTTTCTCAGAAAACACAAAATAAAGTATTTCCGACGATCCTGAATTTGTGTAAGAAAGAAGAGAAAATTGGAGTAAATACTCAGTTACGTGACGACTGCGTAGTCTAGTGGAACACGTTCTACTGCGAATACTATGACGCGGACCCTGGGTTTAAATCATTTGTAAGTGATATATCAAGGCGTTTCTTTGCAATGGATCAAGAGAAGGACAGTACCACTGAACCCTTGTCAAATGGGGACAGTAGTTCTGCTCTCCCAAAAATAACCCTGGGTCTTCTGCTTCGACATATATAATGGACGGAATATACCTTGGCTTAAATTGTAATACAAAGCCAGGTCCATCCACAAACATGCTGCCAATTTATATGGCCATCAGTTGATCATTAACGTAGTATATAAAAAAACACAATGTAATTGTTGTTGCATTAACGGCTAATACACATCATAATGCTCTAAAATTCGTATCTGTTGAATATATCATTCAGCGTTTCATTGATTATTTAAAACATTGTTCGTTAGATGGTAAAAAACATAATTTCACATTGTCACGGCTGCAAATATTATATTTGCACTATAACATTAGTATTGAATAGTATCCGACCAATGTAATGTAATACTGTATATTAGAATTGTGTGATTTAATTTAAATTAATAATCTGTTATAGATATAAGTTTAAATTATGATTCCCTTGTAATGGTTACGTTTTGCTAATATTAACCAGATAAAAATAGCAAGTTAAAGATAACAATTTATTACATTCCCATTATTAATAGAATGCCGGTAGTTGCATATAAGTAAGATGTAATCTTACTTTTGTACCTCATAGCGTAGTGGAATGGTGATTGTCCGACATGTAAACAGTTTGGGGTTTGATTCTGGGTTGGGTAAATATATTTCTTTTAATTGATTTTCTTTAAATTATTTTTTTTAACCGGACCTGAATGTCACCATTCCATTCCGGATAATTTTTTAATTGCTTCGCGAAAGATGCCGACGCCCACTCCTGGTCTCATCTAGTGCCTGGGTATCGGATCTTTCGCGCTTCAAGTGTGATTTCGATGCGTTCCAGGAAACTGGGGGTACCGTACAGATAGCAGACTACAGGCTGCTCGTCCACCGTACGGATTGAGAACTACGGGTTGCACGTCCATCGTATGGATAGTAAACTACAGACTGCACGTTCACCGTACGGATTGGGAACTACGGGTTGCAAGTCCTTCGTACGGATTGTGAACTACTGGTTGCACGTCCACCGTACAGATTGTGAACTGCGGGCTGCACAGATCGGACAGTCCCAAGATAAGTTCCCAGCGCACATAGGTTGTTAAAGACAGAAGACTCCCCTGTGCTTAGAATCCACACCCTGGTGTAGTTATATGATATAGAAACTTAGAGATCATTTTAATTATTTATTTTAATTTAATTTACTTTTCTATGATTCGAGATTTTCTTTTCTTTATTTTATAATAAATAATTGTAACATTTTTTTAGTCGTTTTTAATTGTACCCGCCGTCAGGCGGTCGTAACAATGGCACGTTATCTCGGAGTGCCCCTGCTTTCAAACGGCTCACCTAGACGTTCAATTTAAAATAGGAATGAATTTAATTGAATCCGACCTTGCAGCCATAATGAACGATGATGAAAAAAGACTGCAATTCCTACAACTCGCGGAGTTCGCTTTCTGCTTAGCAGCCAAACGTAACGCCACAGACACATCAACACCATTTACACCCACATACATACACACACAATCCTCTGGCCGCCGTGACATTGCCGCGGACATTTTGCCGGCCTGTGCAAGAGAAGAGACCTCCATCCACCGTACTGTAGAGCTCCAACTACTCGAACACGGAGAGCGTGGCAAGGACCAGGACTGAGAACCAGAGGAGTAGCTCTCTTCATGGACACAAATTTAGAAAGACTCGGAATAAGCTTCTCTGCCGCAATAGGCCGGAATTTCGTAAAGATATCACCCGGCCTCGCAACCATGCTCAATGGCAGCACATTTAGAATGAGCATGAAGCGCAAAAAGTATGACGCGCTGGCAGAGGTTGAAGTCGCCAACCAACAATGTCGTATAGTAAGATTAAAGAATAAGACAATCTTACTTTTCTCATGGAGCGTAGAAAAAACCCCATTCGCCCAAGAATGTGCGTTTCTAAATGAGCTCGGAAAGAAAGAAGAGGGAACTGTAGCCGCTCCCCTCATTATTAGTGTGGACGCCATGGTGGTTCTACACGACAAAGGCGTACTGCAGACCGCATTGGGTACATTAAAGCCTCCTCAAACCACGAGGTAGTCGTATATGAGGACAGAGGCGAAAATCTAAGCTTCCTTATAGAATACGACGCATTAATAGACCATAGACAGCTGGAGTTATCCTATACCCTATCTGGACAATAAGTGGTTCGGAGAGACTGCAGTTAAAAACGGCCCGGGAAAGAGCTCTGCTTAACTCGGCAACCGAACATCGAAAGTCCGAAATCCAAACACATGATCAGTACCTTACTCGCCACGCTAAGTGCTGCAGCACAGAGCCTACCGGTAGTGTCAAAAAGAAAGCATTACCTCTCAAAACAAAACTACACAAGGGAGCAAATCGCCTAAAACGAGAACCGCTACGGGCAGAGCTGCTCCGCCAAATCTTCGACCTGTAGCAGAGCCGAAAGGCCACGTTATAAACGCCTTCCCTGAGTTCAAAGCCCCTAAAAAGGCAGCCATAGAAGTAAACCTCACTGCTTGTAGAATTATCCTACAAACTTTTCAACTGGGCAGTGAGGATTTGCTGAAGGTGCTGCTTGAGGAGGCTGAAGCCGCCATATATGACAACAATACATCGACAGTCCTTCTAGGTAAAATCAACCACCATATGGCGGCGTACAGTAGAACTGCTGGTTTCGTGGCGCTGGATGAAGAGGAAACGGAAATTTAAAATGACCCAACAGTAGTCACTGCCCGGTGCACGAGGTTGATGCTGGACGACAGGATCTTGAACCTGTTAGAAGCCATCTCAGATACTGAAGACGACGGGGCATCCTGGAACACCTGCGTGGTACCAAAAATTAAATGGATGAACGGAGTTCCTGGATGCGGCAAAACAACGTGGGTAGTAACCTATTTCGACGGGGGAAGAGACTTGTCACCACAACAACAGAAGCAGCAAAAAATTTAAAAGAAAAACCAACAAACCGCATCGGCGCCGAAGCCACGACAAAAGTGCCCACTATGGCTTCACTGCTTGTGAATGGTATAAGGGAGCCTGACAAGGGTCGATGCACGAGACTCATTGTCCACGAGACTCTCATGAACCATTTTGGGCTATAGTGATAGCATCACAACTGTGCGGGGCAAAAGAAATACGCGAATATTGGTGATATCAACCAACTTCCCTACATCGACAGGGAGAATCTTTTTACGATGCAGTACGCTCGCCCAAACCTGGTAACCACGATCAACCAGGAGCTTCTGTGTACACACCGGAATCCAATGGATCACGGCATCCATTGGATTCCGGAGAGATCTACAGCGGCATTTACTCTTCTAAACCTCTGGTGCACTCTCTGAAAGGAGATGTATACAGGAGCACTTTTACCAAGCACCCTCCCTGATACACTATACCTCGTCTTTACACAGGCAGAGAAGCAATCCCTGACCAGCATGGGATACGGATCGGGTGCAGGATCATGGCTGTTAACAGTACATGAGGCCCAATGACTCACGTCCGACAAAGTCATAATTATAAAAACTATAACAGAAAAGCTGAAGCTGCATGAAAGTGTCCAGCATGCTGTGGTGGCAGTGTCCAGACACAAAGTAAGCTGCACCTATTATGCGGACGACTGTAACGATGCAACAGGGTGCCTGATTCAGCGAGCTATGACTGCATCGACAAACAAAACAAAATAAAAGAAACAGGGACACAGCGGTCGTGGAAAACCTGACTTTAGTGGGAATTAGTCAGTAAGAAAAAAATATATAATAATAAAGGGAAATTCTCCACGTAGAATAAAAAAAAGAAGGGAATCAAAATCGAATAAAAGAATACAAAAAAAAAAGTATAAAAAAACAGGCAGCATGTCTTTAGATTTAAGCACTTAATTCACTGTTTTAGACGTAAGAACGAATTTAGACACAGAAATGTAAAACATCGCAGTTAATGGAGTAAAAGAAATAAACGAAGAAAACAAAAGTAAAGAATGTTAAAAAAGGCACGGACGATCAGTCTGTGGAGAAATAGTTTTATTTATATAAAAAAAAACCTAACCTAACCTAACCGTCTCATATCAGCATGGCCACTACTACATAAGAGATGGAATTCATTTAGAATAACTTTTCTATCATCCTGATTTCCAATTATTTTTATATTACTTTTTTTTTATTTTAAAGAAAAGAAACGAAGCCCCACAGTAGGAATTCTCCTGTATTTTATTTCACTCATAATGAGCGTCGCGCACTCTCCATCTAAACTGCGCGAGAGGTCTAATATCGCTGGTTCCGAACCGGATCTCACAGGATACGATTTGTACGATGTGTAAACCCTCAGATACGCAAATAACGCTACGAAAACGTAAGCAACCTGACTCGGACAACGTGTGTAAGCAAGATTACGAAGGCTTCTAGAATGAAATGAGGTCGTTTCTGTAGGATTTAAAGAAGACAAATGATGAATTCATACATATTATGAGGTCAGATATAAGTGAAATTAAATACCAAGTGAACTCTGTGACGTCAACACTTGATAATCTAACATAAGAACACAATCACTTTAAAACCGATTTGTTGGACCTAACGAAATCCAAGTCCTTCCATTCCAAGTCTTTCGAAGATCTTCGGTCCCAGTCCGTCGTGATGGCTAGTGATATCACACAATTGAAGAGTCTCGAACAAGAACTCAATTGTCACAAGACTCAGCTATGTGAACTACGACGAGAATACAATATTCAGCAACAACGTGATCGCTCGTGCAGTATTGAGATCTCCGGGCTTCCTGAAAAGAAAAATGAAAATCTTTCCCAAACTCTAATATCAATCTGCGATGCCCTGGGCATACAAATAATTAATGAAGATATTTTCACAATTCATCGCGTGCCCTCGTACGCCGAATGCACGAAGACCTAAAAATATTGTTGTCAAAATGAAGAACCAACTTATAAAAGATACGATTATATCGGCTATTCGGCGAAAAAAGGGTCTCACAACACAGGAAATCGAGCTTATGTTCTCGAGAGACTCGCGGAATATTTTTATAAACGAACACCTAATTCCTTTCTACAAAATTCTTCATAAAAAGACTCGGGAGGCTGCTACCACGGCAAACTATCAATATGTGTGGATCCGCAACGGAAAAATTTTTCTCCGAAAAAACGATTCTTCACCTCCTATCAATATACAGGATTACAAGGACTTAGAGAGAGTGAAATGAAGAGAATAGCATTTTTACTGTTTTGGTTAGTATTTGGAATATGTACAGACAGAGACACTGACAATTATTATATAAAATATCTTTTTTATAAAATAATATATAATATATACTTTCTATTATATCTTTTATGCGTGTATGCGTGTATTAATCTCTTTACAATATACTCATACGTAACTATTCATATCTATTATTACAATGGTTATAATATTATAATATATACTCGTACAAAACACTTAATAGAGAACCGTTTTTATATATGTGCATGTACTGTGCTCTTTATAGTACTTTGTCTAGTTGTGGGTCTGTTGCATAATGCAGTGTTCTGGTCGTTTTTATCTGACCGATATATTTACACATCCCACCCTTCCTACATAATCTAATCTGTAATGTGAATTGCAACAAATTACATTACATTCATGGCTACTATTAATTCCGTACGTAATAGAAACTTAAACGTGTATAATCAAAATGTGCGCGGCCTAAGAACAAAATGTTTACAATTGTTTAATAACATTTTATTGCATAATTATGATATCTTATTAATTACTGAAACCTGGCTGCAAGAAGATATTCTCGACTCGGCGACGGTGGGTATGAAATATTTCGTTGTGATCGCAATTGTAAATTCACAAACAAAGAACGCGGAGGTGGGGTGATGATTTGTGCGCGGCGTGAGTTGTGTAATGAATGGTATATAACGGCCGGTACCGAATCACTGTGTTTATCTATAGGTGCGCGCGAACTAAACTCGTCTTCTAACTTGCATATAGTTTTAGCATACATTCCCCCAGATATAACTGATATGTCGGAACGCTTAAATTATATTGAATTTAATATACAACATATTATTTATATCTTTCCCTCCGACAACTTTATTTTAGTCGGAGATTTTAATCTTTCGTGTATCACTTGGAATAATATTAGTAACTATAACGTATCGAACCCGGGCTCTCGAGTACTTAGGGATGCATCAATTTCTTTCCTGGATCACATGTCTTTTTTAGGTTTGAAACAATATAATTTACTTTGCAATACTAAAGGTAATTTTCTTGGTCTTTGTTTTAGTAACATTCCATGAAGCATATCTCGTTGCTTGCAACCGATAATTAAAGAGGATACACCGCACCCTTCATTAGACATAATTATTTAAGATTTGCATATAAGCCCATTTTTGGAAAATAAAAAGCCTCATTTTAATTTTTACAAATGTGATTATGTCAAATTAAACAATTATTTAAAAGATATTGATTGGAGCGAACTATCGATATGTGATACAATAAACGAAGCTGTAGATTTTTTTTACGATAAATTACAATTATGTTTCTCTTTTCGTCCCTATTACAAAGAATTCTAAAAATACCTCCTATCCTTTTTGGTTTACTTCTGCTTTGATAAAGATTGTAAAGTGAAAAAAGTAAAGTTTCAGCCTATAAATGTCCCACTGCTGAGCACAGGCCTCCTCTCATTTCTGAGAGGGTTTTGGAGCTAGGAAGAATCCGCCACGCTGCTCCAATGCGGGTTGGCGGACTTCACATGTCCTCTAAATATTTCTATTCCTCGGACATGCAGGTTTCCTTATGATGTTTTCCTTCACCGCTAAGCACGTGGTAAATCAGCACTTAAAATTGTAGAACAATATTAGAGGTGCTGGCACCGGGGATCGAACCCAGGTTACTCGCTTACTATGAAATTAAAGGCGAGCACCAGGCCCCTGAGCTACCACGGCTTCAATATCGTGAAAAAAATAATAAACACAAAAAATGGAAAAAATTTGGTAATCCCAGGGATTACGACGAATTTTCTCTCCTTAGGGAAAGGCAGCATCGGGTGCAAAAACTCTGTTTTAACCGTTTTATTGGAACCTCTGAAATACTTATTAAGAGGTCTCCCAAATATTTCTGGAAATACGTTAAATTAAAAAAGGGGGTTCTTTCTATCCAAAAAAATTCACTATTAACAACACTACATACACTGACGGTCAAGATATTTGCTCGGCTTTTAGTAAGTTTTTTGAAAGTGTCTTTATAACATCAGCTAGTGCCATAAATAATAACTTTTTATAATCTGTCAATGCTTACTCAAGTTGCGAAATATTATCCCACATTAACATATCGGAGCAGACAGTGAGAATGCTACTTAAATCGCTAGATTAAAACAAAGGTGCTAGATGTGATGGCGTGCCACCTATTTTCCTCGCATCCTGTGCCGACACCCTCTCCCTACCTATCACAATTTTATTTCGTAGATCTCGTAAAGAATGTGTTTTTCCTACCATCTGGAAACAAGCTCAGATTGTGTCAATCCATAAAATGGGGTCTAGATCTGTAGTTGAAAATTATCGCCCTATATCAATTCTCTGTACGATTAGTAAAATATTAGAAAAGTTTATATACAGGTACTCCACTTATTGCGAGAGGTATTCCCACAACTCAACATGGTTTCCCAAAAGGGCGTTCCACTACTTCAAATTTAGCGTTATTTTCTGAGTTTGTCCTTAGTGGTATGGTGAATGGGGGACAAGTTGACGTGCTTTAATCGGACTTTGAGAAAGCTTTCGACCGTGTGGACCATGATCTCCGTAAGCTCGAATTTCTTGGCATACAAGGAGATTTATTGCGATGGGTTCGTTCATACTTAATTAACCGGTCTCAGATGGTCGTTCTAGGTGGTTATAGATCGGATTTCATCACTATTCCCTCAGGAATCCCTCGGGGATCACACCTAGGCCCACTCTTTTATTGCGCCTACATATTAGATATAAATAAAGTTTTTAAAAACGCTAAACACATATTATACGCTGACGATAAAATGGTATATATGCGAGTGAATTCTGCTGCTGACTGTGAGCTGCTTCAAGCTGATTTAAACAATTTATACTGTTACTACACAGAAAACAGAATCACACTCAGTACCAGAAAGTGTCAATCTATAAGTTTTACACGGAAAAAACAGCCTATAACCTATCCGTATCATTTCATTGGCGTTGTAATTGAGAGGACCGAGAGTGTGCGTGACTTGGGAGTCCTTTTTTATTCGAAAATGCTTAAGTCTAATCACGTGGATACTATTGTAAGTAGGGCTTATCGTAATCTTGGCTTCGTATTACGCACTTGTCGTCCGTTTTCATGTTCCATTAGTCAGAGGATTGTGTATTACGCTTACGTTCGAAATATTTTAGAATACGCTAGTCCAATATGGTCCCCTTATTATAATGATTATTCAAATCGTATTGAAAATATACAAAAAAAAATTTGTAAAACATCTTAACTTCAAATACAGAAAAATAAATTCTGGAGCTACGTATGAAGAGATATGTCGTGCTTTCAATCTTCGCTATATACGAACGTCGCCAAGTTCTTGATATGAGCTTGCTTTTTGATATAATTAGTGGTGATGTCGATTGTCCTGAACTTATTGAACACATAAGCTTTAGCACGCCAAGACGTCGCACTAGACACACGCCTTTAGTTTATGTACCATTTCATTCCACCAACTATGGTAAGAATTCTATACTTTGTCGATTACCTCGGACGTATAACACGCTTTTTACCGACGTTGATCTTTTTACGGGCTCAAAACGTGTATTTAAAGATAAAGTAATACGTCGCCTATTTAATGCAGATGGAAACATCAATTAATATTCTAATGAAATTAATATTGGCCTACAGCTGGACTTAGGCTTATATCAACCATAACTAGTCTAGAACCAGTCATGCACGGACCCAATTTAATTTCATTTACTTTCAACACACCCTTGTTTACTTTTAATTATGCATGCATACATATATTTTGTCTTTTTTTTGTATTTTTATATATTAATGATATTATATGAATGTGTGTGTGTGTATATATATATATATATGTACATATTATAAGAATGTTCCATCTAAAGGCACTATCATGTCAGAGTCTCTTTCCTTTCCGTAAATATTTTTTTTTATATTCTTTTTATATAATTTAGATTAATTGTTATTGTTTTTTAATTTTTTCACCATTGTTCAAGTTTTTTCTTTCTCATACTCAAATCTGCTAACCATATAATATTTTTATTTCCTATTTTAAATAAATGTGTTCGCCTCAGCAAAGCCTAACAGAATTGTATTTCTGGATGTTGTAATGTATATATATTTTTTTGCCTTAACTGTCCTGAGAAATAAATAAAATAAAAAAAATGAAAATAAAAAGTATCATGGTTGCATTTTACAGACATATATTTCACATGCACAAACAACAAGACCCGAAACCAACTATTTGTGTTTTGGGCAAATGTTGGCTCCGGTTGTGATTCGAACCCAGGACCCGCGGCGTAGAAGTCAGGTACGCTAACCACTAGGCCACGCGGTCGTCAATACATATAGGCGGTCAGGACCTATTTTATTATTTTTATCTGTTATACTAACTTCTTTATAAATTTATTGCTATCTTTAGTATCTCACAATAATTTTTTATATATATTTTATACATTTTACAATAAAAATGTATTCAAAAATATAAGGCTGTTAAAGTACAATCATAGTAGAATGGGCTTAGGCAATACTCTGGTGGTATTTTATGTTTATTTTATTTTTCATTATATTTTTATATACTAAATTATACTAATAATACTAAATCCCATCAAAAACATTAAAATGTAAAAAGTATATGCCAACGCAACCTTGATACCGTAAAAAGTAATGAGATCCCGTTCAGAGCCTGTAATTTTATTATCATCGAATCGCCAATTCAACAACTTTGTTATAAATTATTATAATTTTTAAGCCTCTCATTATTACATATCCTTGATTTTATAAAAAAAATCCCGGGCCTCGGTAATTGCACAGCACAAACACATCTCTGCTCACACATTTCTTCTTAGTTATCTAATAAGCTGATATACAAGTACATACTTGTAACTTCATAGGTACTCGTAGTATTAATTTACTTTTGCTGGTCATGCCAGGACACGATATTTTTTTATACACGTATCATACAATCATGGGTGACAACCCAGAACAGTTCTGTGAGACTCCTCACTGTGCCCATCACCCTGAGACATCAGTTCTTAAGTCTCATATGTGCAGTGATTACGCTAGCTCACAATGACCTTCAAACCGAAACACAGTAATGTTTGCACACTACTGCTTCATGGCAAAATAAAAATAATTGATTGGGGAGGTACTTACATACGCTTACTAGAATAAAAAGTCTTAAGTATGGGCAATTAACAAAATTTGTTTTTCACTATATATCAATCAAAATTTATATTGTGTAATAATACATTAAAAAAAAAAATGCTTATGATATTATATATTTAATTTAGAACGTACTTAATACACATCGCCATGGCCTATGCCACTACTGTCTTTACTTGAAGTATTATTTTCATAACTTGTTTAAAACCCCTTCATAATGACACGAAAATATATGTATTATACTTATAGAGTTAAATGTGATTAACTATTCATATAGAATCAATATCTTTTGTGTTCATAAGTTGCAGAATTAAGTAAAATAATTGTAATAATACTGTAATAGTCTAATACTCTGTATAACTTTATGTCTTATGACGAATACTTTTAGAAGATAAGTGTATTACGTATATGGACATCATATCATATTTTAAATCTTACGCTGTAAAGAGGTACGATGTAATCGCAGTTGTTTCCATATATTTACGTAGCTGGAATTTACAACAAAACAAACGCGTCACAAATTGCTGACCGGCTAGCTACGGAATTTGTGATATGAACCGTCCTGCGACGTTGTTTAGGTTATACTTGTCCAACCATATTCTTAATATGTAATGAATTGATTCATAATTTGGTTTTATAAATACATTTATGTTTCGATTTTGTGAAAATAAAGCGCGTAGATAAAGTGCATATTTTTGAATATTTTGTTATCTTCTATATTTCTAGTCTTGCTATATTACAATTTTTTAACAAACTATTTTGCTTTGCCAAGCTTAAATTGTGTACAGTTTAATGTCCGTATATGATGAAAAAAAAACATGTTTTAAAGGTGAATTTAATATGACGTAGTGTGATGGCGAAGTAACGAATACTTAATTATAAAAGAATTGTATGCTATATGTCGGAAAACGTATGTAATAGGTAAAGAAAAATTGTCGGACGTTAGCATATCCACACTAACAATTAGTCCGATCAACTGAGAGTTATGGGATGTCTAATATCGGAATAATTTATTTAGAGTTTTGTATGCGTTATAATAGAATCGCGGAATGAGTTTTTAGTATTGTTACTGAGTGAATTTAGAATTAATTAAAGAAATTGATACTTACTATGTTATGTCTATAATATCGATCATGTATGTACGCGATCCATGTACGTGTTAGAAACGGTACATCAATATAACAAATAATAAATAGCTTAAATACTATAATATGTAAAAAAATGATAAATGTTAACTCAATAAAATGAAAAATAATAAAATATGAAATGAAAATCATATGATGAGAAATATGCATTAATTTAATTGTGTAATATGAATACTAGACTAAGTAAGAAAAATTTGTGTCTTTTTGTGAACCTGTACACACATACAAGGATATGACAAATGCATATATAGCCAGCAGATATTACCCGATTTCGACATAGAGGCAGATGACGCCCTACACAATCCAAGACAAATAGTGTAGAATTTTGCTTTAAGATAATACATATGAAGGAACTAATTTTGATAATAATATTGGTAATTTTTATTTGATTTTTTTGGATATAATATATAAAGATTTGGATATAAAATATTAATCCTTTTGTTAAAAGATAATAATAATTTTTATTTTTATATTATTATTTAAAAAAAATATAATATGTTATTTAAAAATATTATATTTTTTGTCGGTTTGAGGAAATGAAATGAAATGAAAATTATTCTTTTTTCGACATAAGAAATATAAATTTCGTTTGTCAAAAGTTATTTTTTACAATCGACCGCCGTTTCGTAATGAGGTTCCTCTGACGGAGAAGAAACAGGCGAAAGAAACTCCGTAGGTAAACCAAAGCAAGCTCCATGTTCAAATCTTATACAAGATTAATTCAATCAGTATATGTAAATTGTAAACTCGAGCAGAGGTGTAGTGTTGTCCACGCGACATATTTATATTAGAGTTCGTGTATTAATGTAGGTGTCTAATTAAAGACGCTTAACGTAAACGTAAAGTAATCGCTCCCATTAACACCAAATACATCTCTCTACAGTTTGCCCATAACAGACACTTCTGAGTGGCACTACACTGCGCCCATCACCTTGAGATATCAGCTCTTGAGTCTCATATGCCCAGTGATTACACTAGCTCTCAGTACACTTCAGACCGAAACACAGTAATGTTTGCACAATACTGCTTCACGGCAGAATAACTGATCTGGGGTGGTACCTACATAGACGGATTCCTTCTTCCTTCGGTCTCGCTGCGACAAGTCGATAATCGGTATCGCGTCCTCGCTATGATTTAGATTAAATACTACTGTCGGATGAGATATTTGAAATGATTAGTGACGCGTATCATAATTAATTACTGATACGTCAAGTAAATTCATCATGTGTTATTTTAGATATATATTTATTGTGTACCGCATGTTAACAATTTTTTTATTTTATAGTCATAATCATACTGAATTTCTTTTTAAACCGTGCCTACAAATGATGCAGGTTTAGTGACTGTTATAATAGCAAAAGAGAAACTGGTTGTTTAAGATTTAACAAATTTCAAAAAATTAAAAAATATGACTGGCATACCGCGGTGCGCTCGCGGAGTTAGAAAATCTGCAACACTATTTTATCCCGTATCGGGTATGGTTAAGTCAGGGTTTTCCAAACACCCCCCAATGGGTTCTCGCCTTGTCGTGGCGGGGGGGCTTAGTAACTGTGGCTTGGTCACGGTGAAGCTAAGAGGAACCCGGTCGGCCTGTTGCCTCCGGCTGACCCGAGGAGGTCGCTCCGAGTGGGCTACGCAAGCCCACTCTGGATGCGAACAGGTGGACTGCTGGGGGGAGCAGTTCGCTGCCCTCCGCGGGGCCGTACCGCGGATGCGGTGTTGGTGGACTGCTGGGGGGAGGAGTAGGCACTCCTCACCCTGCTCTTCGCAGCCGAGGTGGAGTCGCGGGGGAAGAGGAGTGTAGGTGTTGCGTTGCCTCTCTCCCTATCCCCCGCGACTTTGGCGGGGCCGCACCGTAGTTGCGGCGGTGGTGGGGCGCGGGGGAAGAGGAGTGTTGGTGTGTCGTTGCCTCTGTCCCTATCGTCCGCGGCCGAAATGTGGTTGGCGGCGGAGCCACAGACCAGATCCGCTGCCGGGGCCAGGAAGACTGGTGCTTTCGAGTGCAAGTCTCCTGGCCCCGTAGCCTCCGCGTGGCGGACTCGGGGGGGGTCCGTTGCGCGCACAAAGGGGGCTGTGCTGGAAGGCGCGTCATGTGTTTGCTTTGCATGTGCTTGCACGAACTTGTCCACGCTTATTGACTTACTGAGTTTTTCATCTTGTGCGAACTTGTGCGCGCTTATCGGCCTGTTGAGTTTTTTAAAAGTACATCAAAAAATTTTAGTCATTCTTATAACAACACGTAACACAACTTATACAGTATTCTGAAAGTTTCAAATAAGAACTTGTGTTAATTAATAGGGAGCTAAAGGTAATGCTGAGAAAATCTACTGGCATTCAATTGATACCTGAATAGTCGTCTCAATTGTGCCAGACCTAAACTGTTCTGACTAGTGATAGGGAGGAGCATGTTTCCTAACTTGGGAAAGACCTACATTCAGTAGTGGAAATTTTATAGGCTGCTTTTTGTCCAGCAGTAGAGGTCTATGATGATAATGAATAGATACTCCAATTATTTGAACTTTTTTATTTCAAATTGCCAATTAAGTCTATGCTGTCTGTATATATCTGACTGTATATACGTACATATGTAGCTCAGCTCAATCTTACTGATGATGAATTCCACTGTAGTGGCCACTCGTAATCAGGTCCTGGTCTGTTTAATTTCCTTACTTAAAATAATAATCAAAGATTAACGACGTATTAACTTTTAATCCCACTGCAACTAGATTACTTACTAATACTAATAAAAAAAATACGTTTCATTTTGATAAGATATAGAATGGATATAAATATGTGGCCAGCGGGGACCGACCAAGTGTTGTACTCAGTACAACACGTTACGCAGTAAGAAAACGAGAATGTTGGCCACGACGATCCTGATGGCTTTAGCCGCCCTAGCGGCAGCCGAACAGTCGCCGATCTCGCTGTACTACCACGAGAACGTCGGCATCCCGGAGGCGGCGCGCATTCGCCGCGTGGAGGAGGCGCTGGACTTTGACGGCAGCCGCGTCGCAGGCGGCTCCACCATCTCACTAGGAGCCCACCCCTATCTAGTACGTCATTTAAAAACTATTCTTATTGTGTTAGCCCTATTCATACACTTTTTATGCTAGGGTCGAATAGTGGCCCTAATAATTCGTCCTAATTATGTTTATGTAGAAAGTGATAAGACGAGCCACTTTCACCTTATGGTAAGTGCAACGTCTGAGTTTTCTGTGTGGCACCACACGGCACCCGTGCCCCTGAGACATCAGTTCTAAAGTCTCGCGTGTCCAGTAATTACACTAACCATCAGTGCCCTTCAGACCGGAGCACAAGTAACGTTTACGCAGTACTGCTTCGTACCTACCTAGACGGATACCTGCAGAGGAATCTAATAACCAATGATTGTGGTAGGTTCCTTAAGTACATATTTGTGCCACACACGAATTAATGGTGTTCGGTGTGAATTATTGTAAATATCCCTTTGCCTTTGAGTCTTATTATGGGCTATCATCATCATTCTCATTTTACCAAAAAGTAAAATGTTTGTCATATAATGTGACACTACCAACAGTTATATTTAAACATGTTATAAAGCTGTCAGGTTTGCAATTTTGCGTTGACAGCACATACATTAATATATTACTTTTATATTTATAAATATTGAGATTAGATCTTGAGCCCTAAATAAATATTTCTTAAAATAAAATAAAGTTGTTTCGAATAGGCCGGTCTTCTAATCACATTGACAACCGGACAAACGTCGGTGTGCGGCGCGTCGCTGGTGAGCAACACGCGGCTGGTGACTGCGGCGCACTGCTGGTGGGACGGGCGCAACCGAGGCCGGCAGCTGACCGCCGTCCTCGCCTCCACCAGGCTGTTCAACGGCGGCACTCGCATCAACTCCAACAACGTGCAGATGCACAACAACTTCAACACACAAAACCTTCAAAACGATATCGCCGTCATCATTATTTCTCGTGTTAATTTTAACAGTGAGTTTTTTCTATTTTTACATGCATCGCTTTTACTGGCTTAAACACTAGTCTGCCCATAAATATTGAAAAATTGTAACTTTCTTTTTTTATTTCGAAATATGATCGCGTTAGTTATGGCGAAAAACTTTGACCAATTTACCGTCTTTTCACATACATTTTATGTCGATTACTATTAAATTAGTACGAGTATATATAGGAATGTTAAAGATCCGAATTACAGTGATTGATGATTTTCATTTTTAGAAAATTTTGTATTAGTTTAGTTGTTAGTGTTGTTGTAGCTTAGTTTGCCAATAAACGTTTGACTTTATAAATTGTAGTCAGTCTTATGGGATAACGTAGCCTGCTGTTAACGACACTTTCACAGAATTCTTTAGAGGAAAAAATGGCTAAAATCCATAGGTTCGCAGCCCGATACGTTAAAAATCTTTAAGACACAGGCGGTGACTTCCAATAAAATTGTTTTTAATTTATTGCTGAGACATCAATAAACATGTACACTGTTATTTGTAACAGAACTTAGAGCTAGACTACGTACAAATTAAATACTTATGACATATTACTTTTAATTATGATAACTTGTAACATGTTCCTTTTCATTAGCAATTTCAATGGTACTAAGTTTATTAATTTGTTTCAGACAATATTCGTGCTATCAATCTGCCGACCCCAGTTATGCAAATCTTAAACTTCGCTGGCTACATGGCTCAAGTCATCGGCTATGGAGTGACCAATGATTGTAAGTTATTTCGGTTCAAATGGTAACGACGAACGTTTGATATTGACAAAATATCTTCACAGTCTTTTTTTGTAATTAATTTAGTGGCGTACACTTTTACTGGTGGTAGGATTCCTATGCAGGAATCCGTCTAGATAGGTACCTCCCCAGAGCCAGTCATTCTGCCGTGAAGCAGTGGTGTGCAAACATTACTGTGTTTCGGTTTGAAGGGCACTGTGAGCTAGAGTAATCACTGAGCATATGAGACTTAAGAACTTATGTCTCAGGGTGATGGACACAGTGTGGTGTCAGACAGAAATTTTCTGGGCGACACAGCATTTGTTATGAGCAGACGTTGCACTTACCATCAGGTGAACGTTTTGCTCGTTTCATGACTTAATCCAATAAAAAAACACAACGAACCCTAACTTATCTCCGATACACAAATTAATTTTTAAATACCGAGAAGAATGTAAATTGAATCAAAATACATATACCACTAAACATATTTTTAACAACGATTACTGCTCTACGGAGCATTGTAGTGAACAGGTCATGGAAGAACTTTGCTTTAAAGTTCAGGAGCAACTTGAAAACTCGTTGATATGATAGTAACATTGCTAGAAGTGAGGCATTCCATGGTTCTAAGAACTATGGAATGGTTGATTTGATTATTAATCATGGATATACTCGTATTCCAGTCTCTACGGACAACAATGACAGCTTACTGCAAACTGACTTTAAATAAAAACTTAACTGGTGTAGCGATCTCTGTGTAAGCGTAGTCAATTTGTTCGCAGCTGAGAGCATCACATCGTCCCAAGTTGCGCGTCGTCGGAATGTGGAGGTGATTCGCAACGAGGCGTGCGGGGTTGCCTACGGCTTCAATGTGATCGACTCCACGATATGTACCAGCGGGGTGGGCAACGTGGGTCCCTGCGGCGGCGACTCCGGCGGCCCGCTCGCGCTCAACTTCAACGGACAGCGCTACCTCGTCAGTACCGCATGCTCATAACTTACCATTGCAGATTAGTCTTTGAAGATTTCAACCACGGCTACGTTTTCCGCAGCATCCTACGCAGATCATCATCATCATCATTTCAGCCCCTCTATAGTTATCTACTAGTCCATTGCTGAACAAAGGCCTCCTCCAAAGATTGCCACAAAAGCTCTCATTTTGGGGGGATTTCGCCATAGTTGCCACGCTTGGCAGGCGGGTTAGCAACCGCAGTTTATTTATTCAGATATTCCTGGAAGATGCTACTGCCCATCTCCTGGTTTTCATTTTCCCTTTGTCGACTTTTACGACACCCACGGGACGAGATCAGGTGGTAGATCCTCTTAAGCTGCCACACGTTGATGTTATCATCTGCGTAGGACATGTTATAGTGGCTCAATATCTGCTCACACACCTCTGATGACCATCAGCCTCATGCTAAAATCACGTCCATACATTTGATTCAGTTGTTATTACATATGAAGTCATCATAAAAAGTATCTGCGGAATGAATTGCAAAGTTTATCTCAATGAAGCGTATTCTCCTCCAGATCGGCGTGGTGTCGTTCCACTCTGCCATGGGCTGCCGCGTGGGTTTCCCGGGAGGGTACGCGCGTGTTACTTCTTTCACGCCCTGGATCCAGGCCAGGCTTTGAAGATCTTGTTCACTTTGATGAAGTAACGAACTGGTGACCATGGTGTATAATAAAGTTATTTTATACTAATAATTTTTTCAATTTTCTACTAACTTTTACTCGAGCTTGTGTAAGCGTAAAATCAGAAAATCCTGATCTCGGAATAAAATATAAAAAAAATAGTTTATATTCCTATTATTTTCATAATTTAAGCTTGCGCAATGTTTCAATGAAATTGTCTATAACATTGTCAGTGTGAATAACAAGAATCCGAATTAACTTTCGGATTCTGCCATTTCCGATCAAAACATCGAAAAATCTATATTTAAAAATGTTACATACATACTTTAAGCACAGATTAAATACATATAATTTTTAATTATCAATAATAAATTATATTATAGTTATCAGTACAGATGTAGTGGCTATCAAAAAAAAAGGTTATCAAAGAAACTTACTTAAATAAATAAACTATTTACTTACTTACTTAAGTCTTCGTATTGAAGCGTCTGTAGTTAATTCAAAAGTAGACATAACTAATTTGATCTAAGACGAACTTATCTGATACTTTGTCAATTGACAACAATTCACTTTTTTTTTGTCCGTATTGAAGTTTTTCCGATAGAAGGCGTCGAAATTTTTCGAAATTCGTAAGTGCAACGTCTCCCCATAACAAATGCCATGTCACCAGAACATTTCTGAGTAGCACTAAACTGCGATCGTCCCCCCGAGACATCTGTACTTAAGTCTCATATGCCCAGTAATTACTCAATCTCTCAGTGCCCTTCTCCGAAACACAGTAATGTTTGCACGCTACCGCTTCACGACAGATTAAGCGAATTCCTACGTAGGAATCCACCTATTCCACCAGTACCACCAGTACTGCCTGGTGTTAGTGCTGTAGTAGTTTTGGACCCTCATGATGACAGTAGTTGGCAAGAACAAATATATAATTTCGGTGATGTAATTGTTGTTGGCCTTTTTGGCTTTTACAGCTTCATCGGATTCTGCTCACGGGCCAGGGGCCCGCGTGCCAGGTTTGGTATGACCCAAACATAAATACATAAATAATACTCCTACAAAAATCTCGAAATCCGAACTGTCGCGTTCGCTGCGTGCTTGCGTGACTTTGAATATCTCCAAAATAGTTTTAAGTCGTCTAATGACCGCCCGAGGGCGGCTGCGGGCCTCCATTCGAACTGTCGACTTGTGTGTCGGTAACTCTGGGCGGTGAGAACCGCCCTGGAACACGGGTGTATCGTGTGTACGCAATGTGATTGTTGACTGCTGCGCGCCGCTCTCTACGGCGGTCGCGCGTCGTGGTGCGTGTTATGTTGAAGCTATTGACTGTGTACAGTGTAGCCTGGATGTACAGTGTAGCCGGGATGTACAGTGTAGCCTGGATGCAAGAAGAAAACACAGCGCAGCAAGCACAAAACACTAAAGCTGGCGATACTTTCCAAATACTAAATAATCTAGCATTTCCCCTACTTTCTAGGACAACGGAATCGCTTCCGACGTCACACAAGATAACAATGAGTAAGTAAGCACTTCAACAGCTGGCTGTGCAACGTTGCCTAGAGCTTGGTGACGCACCAGGCTTGGCTTAATAGTGCTCGGTAAGCGGAGCTCAACCAACATGAACAGGGTGTTAAAAATCAGTATATAAAAGCGCTGGCAACTTCCGTCTTTTACAATGGTGTTGCGTTTTTATCGTTAAATGGGACGCAACAATACAACAGGTGCCGGTGCCGGTCTATGCACATTTTTGAATTCAAACCGCTCACACACACCTTAACTTTTATTTTTTTATTTGCTTAGTGAAACTTTTATCATTCATATTTTCTTATTCATTTGTATAATAGGATTTATTATTAGACAACATGGAGATTATAAAAAACACAAAGAGTTTTATTTCACAAATCAAGTGAAACAGTCCTACGAATCACCCCGGAGCTCCTGCCGCATCCAGGACTAGGATCTTGGGCAAACAAATGGTTTATCATCTTTTATTTGTTTATAATTTTTTCATATAAATTATAATAGCAATAAAACCGTACGTTAATACAATTTCCAAATGTACAATGTTTATGGTACGTCACTCTTTTTAAAGGACAATTACTTAACATATGTACGCATACCCTACAAATAGACTGGAAAGCGTAAGAATTAACCCGAATACAAGTCAGATGGCGTTTTTCGAAACTGCATTGACAGACTAAAATTAAATACACTTAGTTCTTTTACGTTCTGTTGTCCATATTTTTTATTTAACACAGTTCACGAAGGTTTAAGTTTCTAGACATTTGTACGCAAAGCACTTTATTGTTATAAATACAAAAATATATAAGCAGTAAGCGTTAGTCTAACCTCTTTTTTGTGGAAGAAAGTGTAACGTTCACTTGTTGGTAAGTGCAAAGTCGTGTTTTCGTCTTTCGTGGTGAGTATGGTGGTGGTAGGTAGGACGGTATCTGGAGGCGGTTTCCGGTGGCGGTGTTACTTTGCTTGTGCACGCTGTTGAGGGAGGCCACCTGTCATATGTCAGACAAGGTTTTCACGACATTTCCTTTAGTCGACTCTAACCCACTCTCACTCACGGGATGTCACGAAGCGGTAGATTTTCTTACAACGCCCTGATGATATTTTTTATTGTATACACTAATTTAGATAATATTTAAAAAAATATATACTATATAATCTAAATTTTATTAAAAAATTAATGTGATAGTGTCTCTACAGTTTTATGAGTCGACACGATTCTAACGACTGAAAGTTAACTCAGGAAAATGCCTGAAAACTCTCCGCCGATTGATGGCGGTGTAACCAACTTAGTTATGCCAGATTCTAAATTCATCATCACCATCATTTAAACCTATCACTAGTCTAGTAGTTATTTTAGCATTTATATTGGAGGAATTTCGCCATTGTTGCCACGCTTGTCAGGCGGTTTGGCAACCACAGTTTATTTATTCATATGTTCCAGGAAGATGCTGCTGCACATCCTCTAGTTTTAATTTTCCCTCTGTCTACTTTTACGACACCCACGGGATGTGATGGAGTGGTAGATTATCTTAAGCCGCAACCACACTTGCAATTATCCCCCACTTAAATCCTGTAATTCTAAATTATCCAGACTTTACGGCCATCATTTACTCGTACAGGATTCCGTCTAGGTAGATACCGGTACCGGTAGACAGGGACAGTTATTCTGCTGTGAAGCTGAAGTCTGCAAACATTGCTGTGTTTCGGTCTGAAGGGCACTGAAAACTACTGTAATTACTGTGCATATGAGAACTGATGTCTCAGGAGGAAGGCCGCAGTGTGGTACCACACACAAATGTTCTGAGTGACACAGAACTTATTATGGGCAGACGTTGCACTTACCATCCGGCGAACGTTTTGGTCGTCTCGTCACTTTCTACTATAAAAAACCAGCGTCAGAGGTGAAAGGAGGTTGGGTAAGGCTAGCCTTAATCTGGGGTCGCCCGGTCTCATAGCAGATCGGCACGGAAAGGAACTATAAGGTGTAGGATACTACTGTATCGGAAGGAGCAGGAGGAGACAATACGCTTACCTGGTACTCCACTGTAATTGCCGGACAAGGCAACTAGGTCTACTAGGGTAGTGCTCCCGGGCTAAAAGAAATAATATGCGAGTGATTGTAATCGCTCGTTTCTCGTGCCTTTTCAGGACAGAGGCATGTTTTAGCAAACCGGGCATGGCTTTCAATAATTTTTTTTTTTTTTACTTTATCATTCTGTTTATAGTAGCTTGTATTATCTGATCTAACAAAAATATTTATATTTACTTAATCTACATACTTTGCCTATCAGTTTTTAATTGATTGCTGTAGGTTTTTTAATATTATCTATTTCGAAGATATTATGTCATTATCAAGGACAATCTGTCATTAGGTTTAATTATTTTTCTCTTTTCTATTATCGTTATTATTTTAGCCGAGGTGATAACTTGTACTGAGGTCTTATCAGTAACCTCTAGTTTCGCTAAACATAGATTAAGATAATGTAGTGATTGTTAATTTATGAAAGGCTTATTTAAATTAGCTTAAATAAAAAAATAGTAACGGTAACTGTGAAATGTTTATTTACAACGGGCTTAAGAATAACCGTGATATTTACACTATATACATCGTCACAAAATATACAAAACGTATTAGAGTTTCAAGTAGACATTTGACGTCACGTCGCAACACATAAACGAAGTGACATCAGCATCCCCAGTAGCATCGGGAACAGGAGCCGGAGCAGCGGCGGCAACGAGGCGCAACGCTGCGCTTGCAGTGGGGGAGCGTCGCTGCTCATTCGTGCCACCGCTTGGTCACGTTGCATGGCCTCCATGTCGTTTTCTGTGTGATACAATTTAATATTACAGCATTTTTAGTGATATGCAGAAATAAATAGGTTTAAAGGATCTGAAAGTTTTTTACCATCATATTAATTTGTTATGAAACCGAAACCCAAATGATTTATTATGTATTTATCAATGGACAGCCGAGTGCGTCTCTCGAGGGGAGTATAGGAGTGCAGGAGTGCAGACTGACCGGTGGGCGCGGGCAGCACCTTCAGTGTGAGCGTGGCGGAGCGCCCGGCGGCGGCGCAGCGCCAGCGGCCCGCGTGGCGGCGCTCCAGCGCGCCCAGCGTCAGCCGCGAGCGCGCGCCGCCCGCCCACCGCTCTGTCTCCAGTGACATGCCACCGCTCGGGTTCTATAAAATATTATTACTTCACGAATACTTGAATGAAATAACAGACACCATTCTTATAAAACCATTTCGTAGGTGTCGTAAGATTTTTTTTGAATTGGAAGAGTGAGGAAACGAGCAAAAAGTTCACCTGATGGTAAGATGCCATGTCTCCCAGAACATTTCCGTGTGATTCCACACTGCGTCCGTCACCCTGATACATCAATTCTTAAGTCTCACATGCCCAGAGATTACGCTAGCTCTCAGTGCCCTTCAAACCGATGCTTTCACGGCAGAATAACTGGCCTGAAGTGGTACTTACCTAGATGGATTGCATAGAAATCTTACCATCAGATTACAAACATCCGAATCATCCAAATGCCAGGAAAATCTAATGGATTCGAACCGGTGACGGAATAAATATCTTAAAATTTAGACTGAAATTACAAAAACTGATGGCGGACAATGGCCGATGGATTTTTTAACAATGTAAATGCACAAAAGTATCAATTTCATAAATAAGAAACGCATTGCAGGCACAGCAACTAAGAAAATTATATTTTTAAACGGTCCAATTGCAGGAAGGCAGGACACAACTTTTATTTATGATATAATTTCGGTGATGTAATTGCTGTTAGCCTTTTTTTGGCTTTTACAGCTTCATCTGATACTGTGCTCACGGGCCAGGGGCCCGCGTGCCAGGTTTGGTTTGACCTCGAACTTCGGACTGCGCATTCGCTGCGTGCTTGCGCGATTTAGAATATCTCAATGTTATGATTTTAAGTCGTCTAATGACCGTCCGAGGGAGGCTGCGGGCCTCCATTCGGACTGTCGACTTGTGTGTCGGTAACTTTGGGCGGTGAGAACCGCCCTGGAACACGGGTGTATCGTGTTTACGCGGTGTGATTGTCGACTGCTGCGCGCCACTCTACGGCGGTCGTGCGTCGTGGTGCGTGTTATATTAAAGCTGTTAACTGTGTGTACAGTGTAGCCTGGATCGTGACTGACCGTATCGTGGTCAGGGAGTGCTGAGACGTCCATGTCGTCTAGCACGTTTCGCGGGCGACATTTGCGTACGGTCGCGTTTCTATTTGGTCTGTAATTATAATTTATGAACCATACTGCACGTAGCCTAGGCAGATTAGATCGCACCGACCTGCGTGTCGACGGCGCGGCCGGCGTGGCGCCAGCGTAGGCGCAGCGGCGGCAGCGCGCCGGGCGTGGCGCCGGGCCGCACCGCGTAGCGCGCCTCGCAGCGCAGCGCCGCTACGCCGCCCGCCGCGCCCGAAACGCTGCGCGCGCCTAGCGCAGACACCTCCACCTCCGGCAGCGACGAATCTGACCGACGAAACTTTCATTGCACGCACAGTTTGTTTCAAAAATATAACAGCACTACAAAATTAACAAATAAAAGAAAGCACTGAGGAATATACTAATAATTTTTGAGGTTAACATAGATTTAGGATTTCCGAAATCTTAATGGAAACTTTTACCGACACCTTTTCTTTCAAGACAACTCACCTGTGACAGACATATTAAAAAAGAGGCTCATCTTGGGTTCTGTATTAATTTGGCACTCGTAGCGTCCGGAATCGGAAGAACGTAGTCGTTCAATACGAAGCGTGTGTACCGTTTCAACGCCTTTCTCCACCAGCACACCCGGGCCGTCCTCCTGCCAGTTCAATTCCTGATCGTCCGTCAAATCATCCGATTCGTCGTCCCAGCCGTCATCCGATTCATCGTCCACTCCATCATCCGACCCATCGTCAGATCTATCATCTGCAGCTTCGCCCGTGATGGCGGAAACTCGAGAGTCTGCCGTGAACACTGTGCCAGCATGAGTCAGTATCTGCAGGTCGCTAGAGCGTATCCACGACACCTGTTCAATAAACGCACAATGATGAAATCATATTTTATATATATGGTAAATATTGTTAAAAATTTAGATCGATTAGAAAGTAAAAGTTAACACTTCTGTAACATTACAAGAATGGGTAGGCTGAAATAGTAATTGGATCGAGGTATCGACCATTTGCCACTGCGAAAAAGGGTCAGCTACGTCCCGTCAAGCGGATTGCAGATTAAACACAAAAATAAGTCAAAGTCAAAATTTCTTTATTCAGTTTAGGCTTGTATAGAGCTCTTATGAATGTCAAAATCTACACCGGTTCAAAAAGTAAGACCCTCTCAGGGAAGAACCGGCAAGAAACTCTGAAGTCTTTCTTTTTTTCAATGCCATATTACATGTCATTTATAATTTACATAATTATTTTATGTCATGTCATTTATAAAATTACATCATAAATTTAGTAGCCAGGGGGTTTGCAAGTGCAGAGTAAGAGTTATTTCCACACATCTCTGTCCTCTATGTAATGATCTACTTTATAATCCGATTTTTTCAATAAAGTCTTCGTGACAAGTTTATTAAATTCTATGTCAGTTTTTTGAGTCACACTTTTAGGAATTAACTTAACGGCGCACCAACGAATGAATATTCATATAACATCAAAGTTTGTTTCTCTTTATTTTCCCCTAAGACGTTGGACTAGTTTATTGCAATGTCATAACCAAATAGTCTTTACAATTGATAAAGTATTATAAAATTCAGTTTTATGATATATCTAGTGTCATGTTATAACGGCGTAAGAAAATCTACCATCCAATAAAAACACTGGGAAATCTCATGAGTTGACAGATGCCAGAATAACTCCCAAAATGCGATTCCAAAAAATGCACCTCGATGACGCACTGCAGCGTCTAAGGCTCAAAGTGCGTGCTGCAATCGACAATCTCCCTGACAAGGGTAGCGATTACGACGATACTTCTCTTCTTAGCAGAGGGCTGTTTCCGACAGTGGACTATTGACAGGCTTATAACGATGATGATGGTAGTGGTCTAGAGAAGTCCCTAAAAATATGTGAGTCCCTACCCGTGGATATTTGAATTATTAGACACGCCACGTTGATATATTTTTGCATGTGACAGATTACGTTATAGCAATAACTCGAAGATCGTCACGATCGACTCGTCATGGTCACTCTGGTCAAAATCAGTGAGATGATTTAGAAGCTAATTTAGAGAGCGATTGATTATATTTAGTAGAATATGTTGTAATATTAGACGAAAAAATATTTTTATTATACTTTCTGTGTTTCTGTTGTGTGGTTTTGTTAAAAACATAAGCTTTCGTGAGAGAAGAACAGAGTTTAACTCGATTGTTGAAGAGAAAAAACTAGTTAAGGCCTATTTATTTTATTAAACTTAGCAAATTTACATTGCTTGTTGCCATTTTCTATATCTATAGGACTTAAAAGTAATGCATAATTCAAGATTTAAATTAAGAATTTGTCAAGAAAATTTTAGTGCAAGATGTTTGTAGGAGTTTGTATGTTTTTAAAACTTAAAAATAGTCATTGATTTAAAGTACACAAATAATGTGGTTTGACCAACGGTCGGCGTCGTTGGTGCCGCGTGTGGTGGGATGCGGCCGGATATCCGGCGCGCGACATTGGCTCGGCCGGATATTTCGGGTGCGGATCCACTACTCGCACTGCATGTGCGCAATACTCACCAACCATTTGTCAGCATGTCAGTGACTTTACAGCATGTAATTGATAGAATTACTTGCGATACATTTTAAATATTCATATAATATTATTTAAGAGCAAGTTCGATTACTTTGGCCTTCCACGGTTATTCTAAAATAATAGACGGTGATCTATTATTTTCCGCGGGTCCTGGATCCGATTCCTAGTGGGAGCCAAATACTAAGAGGCATGGTGCGGCACATCAGGACCAAGATCGCACAGAATAGCAGAATTTAGAAGCAGAACAAGTGTGATACGTATGATGAATAACAAGTCAAAGAAGCATTCCATCGAACTTATTAGACAATAGCGCCTCTTTATCGGTTCTTTAGGGAAAACTACATGTGCCCCGCGGTTTCAAAGCCGACCTCGATCGATGATATACTCGTACATATATACTCCCATATTTGAATTTGATTTTGGGGTTTTAATTTCTTTGCGCGGAACCCAAATTATTATTTTAAAATTAAAATAGACTTTGTTACCCGCTATAGTATCAGCTATCTGTCAGTGAAAGTCATGTTAAAATCGATGCAGCCGTTTCGGAGATTAGCCGGAACAAACAGAAAGACAGACAGAAATTTTAAAAATTGTTTTTTTTAATAAGTACCGTATACACTTTCATAAGCATTGAGGTAAAAACCTGTTATTTTGTTATTACAAACAGACATTTCAATTTCATTCATTTGTATAGATGGATGTGGGATATAAAGTGAGCCACGAATACCAACACTTACCGTGACGTGAACTGAGTGTTTTCTTTTTTGTTAAAAAAAGGTCAATTGATGTTGGAGGCTGAAAGGTAAGAGTGGCGTGTAGTTACCACGCGGTCGGCGAGGTGCTGCACGCGGCAGCGCAGCGTGGCGGTGGCGCCGGGACGCGCGCGCAGCGACGTGCGCTGGCGCCGCGCGAACGCCGGCGCGGAGCCCGCCTCCCCGCCCGCCCGCAAACCCCCCGCGCCTGCAACAACCAACTCACCTTACAATACCGCATCTGACAGAACACAGCTAAAGGTCACGCAAAGCAGACAGAGCTATATTTTTTCCCTGTTTCTATTCATAGTACTGGTGGCAGGGTTCCTATGCATCAATCCTGGTAGGTACCACCGCAGACCCAGTTGTTCTGCTGTCAAATAATATGCAAAGATAACATTTTTATTTGAAGGGTCAAACGGACAACTGGCTAACTTGATGGTAAGTGATCACCGCCGCCCATGAACATCTGCAATATCAGAGGAATCGCGGATGCGTTGCCGGCCTTTAAGAAAGGAATAGGCTCTTTTCTAGAAGTTCCCTAAGTCGTTTCCGCCCAGGAAAACCGTTGGCGGCAGCAGATTCCATAAAGTGGTCGTGCGCGGCAGAAAATTCCGCGAAAAACGCACTGTGGATGTATGCCAACCATCAAGGTGGATGCAATTTACTGTGTTTCGGTCTGGAGGGCACTGATAGCTAGTGTAATAATTGGGCATATGAGATTGAGAACTGATGTCTTAGAGTGAAAAGCGAAGTGCGCAGTGAGGCTGACGTTGCACTTCCCATCAGGTGAATGTTATGCTCGTCTCGTCACTTCATGATATAATAAAAGAACAATCACACAGACTCACCTCACTTACCTCCCCTGGTCATCTGCCCCCCCTCCCCCCGGGCTTGGGTACCGCTTGTGCGGATTTGCAAAGAAGGGTGAATGTTGCAGTGAAGATTGATACATAGATAATATAGATAGTATACTTAAACATAATGCTTGCTGCAACATTCACGGACACAAGAAAAAGGAGTATAGACAAGAAACGAAAAAACTAGACGACCAAAGAGCGAGACGCCTGCTCGAACGACCGAGACGCCCGGCCGAATACGACAAGCGAGACGCACGTAGGAGCGAGCGAGACAACGATGGCCGGAGCTTGAAGTTTTATAGCATACGAGTGTTGCGCTGATCCACTACTATAGTGAACCAACGCAACATAATCGCTTAAGATGAAGATTGTCCTGAAATTACATATACATAATATAAAGAAATAGGAATCACACAGACTCATTCTTACTGGTCATAATATACTCTGCACCTTACACACACGTTACCTGGCAGAGATCGCCTCTGAGCGATAAGGCCACCAATTGCTTAGTATTAAGTAACAGTCTATATCTATCTTACTGCTGAGCACACGCTTCTTCTCATTTATCAGAGAATTTTTTTCATTTTGTAATTTGTACAATTTAAGGAACTGTCCACAATATATTTCTTATAACTATTTATCTACATTTATGTTCTGCACTTATGTTTGGTAGTGAGTGTAGGGTCTAAAGGGTAGGTGAGGTAGGGGAAAAAATTGAGAAGTATATCTGGAGCGACTTTGATGGACAAATTGAGAAACTGCGTGATAAGGGTACGTTGAGGTGTGGTAGAAGATGTAGTTATAAAGATAGAGGAAGGGGTGCTTAGTTTTTTGGGCACGTCGAGAGGACTGATGAAATAAATGTGACTAAAGAGATTTATGAGAAGAAGCGAAAGATGTGTGTCAGGATCGTAGCAAGTCGAAAGATGTGGTGTCTGACTACCCCAATGGAAAAAGTCGCAACTATGTATGAAAGTATATATATATATATCTACACTAACTTTCTTCGTATTTAAACGAAAACCTATTGCTAAAAGCAATAAACATTCTAAGTCGATCGCAAAAATTTATAATGGGCAGTCGCGCGATGGTCAGCTACATACATGGACGTGTGTGTCGCCACAGTAGATGGCAGCGGCGAGCGTTTTTTATGAAGAAGTCAACGAGTGGCCGTCCGCCGCTGACGCGGTATAAATAAAGTGTAACATCTGTCCATCCGTGCGCTTACTCACGCATATTTCAGTGGGGAGTCGACAAATTCGCTCGGCATGCCGCGAATCCTCGGTATTGACGGAATGCGCTCATTCGCTCAATGACGCTATTCGATTATCGCAAGAGGAGCGAGTAGTGACTAATTGTCAAATGTTTGGTAAATTTAAATTCCGATAAAAATATATTTGCACATGTTTATTTTGAAATCTTGCTGGTAACAATCATATAAGCTTATCATCAACTTAAACATTTAGTAAAAATAGAAAGCAAATTAATCTAGAGATGTGAGGGAATTACGGGAAATAATTACACTGGATTCTTTGAAATATCACGTGATACATGCACTGGCATGTATACGGAAGGTTTGGTACGGCAAATTTTAGAGTTATCAAAATATGTACCAGTCTATAGAGCGCAGAGACCACTAACCATGGCCTTTAATGTCAGCTCGTTGGTCTCATACACGGTATCATGGAGAAACTTTGTATAGCACGTGCCTGTCCGTATTTGGTTCAAACTTTCACGACGAAATCACATCGTTCTCAAAATTTACACGGCAAGGTGAATTAATGTTTCCTAAACGTTATAAAGGAAATGTGCATAAAGTGGTTTCCGTTCGCGAACACAAGCTGCAGCGTATAATTAATTTTTAAATTATGGTGTGGATGTGGAATGTATTTATGCATATTATGGTTTTGGGTCAAGATGTATTATGTATGGTTGCACTGTTTCTGAGATAGAATTTGCGCCACCCCCAGTTCTTCAGAGCTAGGCAATGGTAACCGTAGTATAATGGCTTTCGCAAAACTGAATGCTCATTCTCAGATTAATTTATTCCTCAGTCCACCTACTAAAAATACATACATAAGATCACGGCTGTATTCCATAAATGCACTTGGTGTGATAGGTGGTGAGCCCATCGCCACCATGCGCTATTGCACAGTGCAGTTTTATTCCTTACTCGCCTTTTACGAAATCCATTGGATGAGATGGAGTGGTAGTATTCTTTTAACGAGCCGCCACCACACGGCACAAATAGCTGACTTAAATATGTTAATAATGAACATATTTCATATCATTCATATGAAAAAAATGTTATTGTAAGCGCTACATAAACCAGCACTTAAAAAATCTTCTTTGTTGTTGTTGCGATTTGGTATTAATCACCTGTAATTCTTTTATTAGTTATTAAAGAACTTTCTCTAGAAAAAAAGAATGTTAGGTAATAAGTAAAATGGATTTTTTTTACATCGTGTTTAAAGAGAGCTTAGGGCACAGGCGAAGTTTATGGGAACGAGCGCTCGCCTTAAATATCATAGTAGATGCACAACCCGAGTTAAGTTCTGTTGCTAATACCGCTGATTTTTTCTTATTGGCTGTGACGAGACGAGCAAAACCTGATGGTATGTGTAATCTATCCATATCAAATGCTGTGCCACGCAGAACATTTTTGTGTGGCACCACACTGCGTCAGCCAGAGACATTGTTTTCAGTCATCAGTTTTTAAGTCTCATATGCCCAGTGATAACACTAGCTCTCAGTATCCTTCACACCGAAACACAGTATTGTTTGCATACTACTGCTTCACGGCAGAATAACTGGCCTGAGGTGGCACCTACCTAGACGAATTCCTGCATAAGAATCCAACCACCGATATTTGTATTAAAATTGGTTGGTATAAATATGTACAGAATTACTACGTTCTCGGCTGTTTAAGGTAAGAGGAACTATGTACGCGTGTAAAAACTCCGTCAATGTTTACTGGTGGTAGGATCCTTATGCAGGAATCCTCCTAGGTAGGTACTACCGCAAGGCCAGTGTGTGATATGTTTTGTGTGAGACAGCATTTGTTATGAGCACACGTTGCACTTACCATCAAACAAATGTTTTGCTCGTCTAGTCACTTACATCTACAAAAAAAAAATATACGTTTCGAAATAGAATACGCTAGTTTATATAAATATACCTAAGCCTAATTAAATCTTTCATAAATGCATTTCCGCGCTCGTTGAAATAAGGAGACACTCGCAACGCGGCAGTGCTCATAATAGCGACGCGCAAATAGACACTCGCGGTCCAACGATTTATGACCGCGGCTATCTCCCGCTCGCGACAAATACTGCAAGATCACCTAAAAGCTATTTTTTTTGTGTCCAAAAACTTACTCTTTTATTTAATGTTCAGCCATTAACGATGACTTTATTTGTTTTGGAGGAGCGAGGTCTCCTGACACAAGTATATTAATATACTTAAAAGGGTTCCAACCATCTGTATGTGTTATGTAAATTTATTGTTGTGAAATAAAATATTTTTAATTTCTATTATTTAATAAATTTTTGTTTCAATTTAGTCATTGAATTTCAATTCAGGTAGGATTCCTGTGCAGGAATCCGTCTAGGTAGGTACCGCCCCAGGGCCAGTTATTCTGCCGTGAAGCAGTAGTGTGCAATCATTACTGCGTTTCGGTTTGAAGGGCACTGCGAGCTAGTGTAATCACTGGGCATTTGAGACTTATGAACTGATGTCTCAGGGTGACGGGCGCAGTGTGGTGTCACACAGAAATATTCTAGGTGACACAGCATTTGTTGTGGGCAGACGTTGCACTTACCATCAGATGAACGTTTTGCTCGTTTCGTCACTTTATACAATAAAAAAAAATCATTATGAATAAATAAACTGCGGTTGCCAACTCGCCTGCCAAGCGTGGCAACTATGGCAAAATCCCCCCAAACGAGAGCTACAATACTTTTGTAACAATCTATAGGGGAGGCCTATGTTCAGCAGTGGACTAGATAGGCTGAAATGATGATGAGGAAGATGATGATATGGGGCCTCATGAGTACAATATAAGTATGTAATTATTATTTTTAATAAAAATCGACACTAACTGAAAAATTTCCACTCGGTAGTGAAATTAGTTCTCATCATAAGTATTCCTTAACGTTCCTTTAAGGAGCGGAAGCCTAAAAACATATAAGGGGTAAGCAGGGGGCACACATGTAGCCTACTTTTCGCTGTGGGAAACGATACATTTGGCGGGGGGCGAACCAAGTCGCCGCCAATTTGATACGAGTCAAAAAGTTCTTAATCTCCGTTACGTTCCCACGAGCAGTATAGTGACAGCATTGAATATTACGGTGTTATTCTGCACAAATAAAGGCTGTCCGTACAATACCGTAGTCGCGTCTTGCGACACCTCGGTAGGAAAGTGGTAGGTGCTATTCGACTCTGCTGGACACCTATGGGCTTAAACACTATATTAACAGTATTATTCTAACAGTAAAAATGCTAGAGCGGCGTTCACCTTCGTCCATGGCATAGCACACGAATGTTGTAGCAATTGTATTGCGTTTGAAACTTGTGAATACAACTTTGATTTTTTGATTTGCTTATTATTAGCCCTTTCAGTAGTAGTAGTAGCGATCTGGAACTTATTCGTTGTTTTCTCTACACCGTTAAAATGTAGTTAATAGAATCAGGCGTTACTTTGCGGAAATCCATTATAATGAAGGAAGGTATGTCCGTGAAGGTATGGCCGTCTCACTCGGCGGCCGTCTGTCGTAGAGTCTATGACGCTTGATAATGCCTCGTTTTGGGGCGAAACACGTGTCGTGTTCTCGACTTCAGTGGTGTATATTATCTAGTGGTGGTATTGTAGTGGTTGGTGGAGGGTACCTGGTGGCGGTTCCTGGTGGCGGTGTTAGTTTGCTTGTGCACGCTACTGAGGGAGGGCGAGCGGTGCTCTTCAAAAAACTAGGTAATATACACCATTTTTATATTTTGCATGCGGATCTTAGCAAAGTAACTTACCTTCCTTCACCGTTAAAATGTTCACAACAAGTTAAAATAAGCATCATTTACTATGTTTGATGTGTTTACTAGTTGGCCGGAGTGCCAAGTGGTAAACGTATTATACACATATACGAGTACAGGACAGGTGAGACAGTCAATGTTCAATCATCTGTTCTATCATTTAAAACACGAGCCATGTTTTGACAATCCGGTTTCATCAATTCACAATAATTGCAGAGGTGACGACGTACCTACGTATTGACGAAGTTTTTTGATATAAGTTACAGTGGCAGATGATCACACAGTCAACCCGACACAGATAAAAAATAAGTTGAGTATAATTAGTATATATAATATCGGTGATGTAATTGCTGTTAGCCTTTTTGGCTTTTACAGCTTCATCGGATACTTTTATAATAAGTTAAATATAACTCAAGAACAATAGATAAACTATGCATATCAACAAATATAAGTAACGGTCCGGTAATGTAACGATATCATCGCCATCTTTATCACGATCATTGCAGCCAGCCCACTGCTGAGCACAAGCGTCTCCCACTGCTTAGGTTAGATTTCATAGCTGCCACGTTCGACTCGCGGGCTGGACGGTATTATGTTTTAAACTTGAGATGACATACATACAGCCTTTTTTCCATGTAAGGAATATAGGCAGAGACCACACCCGGAGGCCACTTGTCGCCCCATGGAAAACGAGACGTGACGGGAGCGTTCCACGTGGCCAGTCGTCACATCTCGTTTCCCGAGATGACACGGCTTTCTATTACTTTTTATTTCTATTACTCTGATTTACTTATTAAACTTATATTTCTATTCGGACAGCTTTTTTTATTTGATAAAGTGACGGGACGAGCAAAACGTCCACCTGATGGTAAGTGCAACGTCTGCCCATAACAGAGGCGGTGCTAATCAGAATAGTTCTGTGTAATACCACACTTCACCTGTCACCCTGTGACATAAGATCTTAAATCCCATATGCCCAGTGATTACGCTAGCTCTCAGTGCCCTTCGAACCGAAACACAGTAATGTTTAGACACTACTGCTTCACGGCAGAATAACTGGCCCTGGGGTGGTATCTTATCTACTTATATGTAATTCTGCATAGGAATCTTACCACTAGTAAAAACTTCCTTCTAATATCATCATCATCTCAGCCTTTCACTAGTCCATTGCTGAACATAGACCTCCCTCATATATTGCAACAAAAGTTAGTAGCTCCCATTTTGGGGGGATTTGCCATAGTTGCCACGCTTGGCAACCCGCCTGGTTGGCAACCGCAGTTTATTTATTCAGATGTTCCAGAACGATGCTGCTGCCCAACTCCTGGTTTACGTTTTCCCTCTGTCGACTTTTACTACGCCCACGGGATGAGATGGGGTAGTAGATTATCTTAAGCCTAATCTTTCAAATATTATTCGCATAAAATTATTAAACTTCTAATAATACGAACATTTATTAATAAAACCTCGCCAAAATGTAATAATTTAGATTTACTTCGTAAACCAAGAGCATTTTAAAATGTTGCAAAATTATAAATCCGTATTTCCTTCGTCACTCGCAGTGGGACGTGTCAGCGTGTCGCGTGGAATTGCGCTGCGATACATAAATGTTTCGACTACCGCATTTCCTCTACAGGAAATAAAATACTGAGATATATACAAAATCTACATTACAACGAGATTAGTTAATATCGCGGCAAATAAGAAATACTACTTTATAATGAAGCTTACACTTGTGCCATTGGATGGTGATTCCCAAGCATTTGACTAAAATTAACCACAAACAATATTCTGGAGTTGTTTGTGTAAAAAGGTAAATTAACACCGTTCCAAATTGTTTGTATTCTATCAAGAAATAAATTGTTGTAAAATATTATCACTGTTATGTATTATTTTTGGGGCATTAGAATTTGTTCGTAGTTTATCGTTGCTGCAAAACAATCAGGAACGTATTTAAGAAAAGCTTAGTGATTAGTGGTTCAAAATAAATGTTAATATAATAAATTAAATGTAAATCAACACAAAGATACTTTAAATTCAAGGGATTCAAGAAAATAACTATAGTCGAATGTGCCGTGTGGTGGTGGCTTAAGATAATATAGCACCACATCGCATCCCGTGGGTGTCGTAAAAGTCGACATAGGGAAAATATAAACCAGGAGATGGGCAGCAGCATCTTTCTGGAGCATCTGAATAAATAAACTGCGGTTACCAACCCGCCTGCCAAACGTGTCAAATATGGCAAAATCCCCCCGAAATGAGAGCTACAAACTTTTGTGGCAATCTCAAAGGGGGAGGCCTATGTTCAACAGTGGACTAGTGATAGGCTGAAATGATGATGATGATGAATGTTCTGATTTATCCAGCAGACTTGTGAAAGAACTGTAGTTGCGATTATCATCAGAATACATAATTTACTATTCAGAACGAAATCTTAATGTTGAAAACGAACGCTGTCCAAATCAACGGTTGCCTCAGTCGCAGATTGCGGGCGCGAACAGATCGCGTGCGATACAAAGTACATCAAATGCCAAACGACACGTGGGGATCAAATACGCTTCGATCTCGATCTATCAAGCGCTATCTTTCAGTCGTGACTCGACGCCGGCATCCTGACAGCGCAACTGTTGAACTGTAATGGAATCAGATGCTTACAGACGTCTCGTTTCCAATTACTCAATGACCAACGAATGTTACAGAGTTTGCTAAACACGATAACGCCTCATATTGAAAATGTATTTATGTTTGAATTTCATACATTTAAGGTTTACAAGATAGTTATGAATATAATAAACCGTCAAGAACATTTCACTCTTCGAATGATTTCCAATTTACTTGCAAAATTACAACAGTTCTCAAAAAACCACCAGGTACTAGATTAAAAAAAACAGTTCATATATTTTTTTATTTATTTTTGCAACAGACAGTCATTTACAAAGAAAAGAAATTATGAAACAATTGTTTTAAAACTATAGACCTACAGTGACAATTAGATGTTTTAGTAGTTAGTTAGTAAAGCAAGGTTTCATGGTAAGACGCAAATTACTTATAGAATACAATATCCCTGTTAGAAAAATAAAAAAAAACGTAAGTCAGACATCAATTTTACACAACGTATTGGCTAAAACTACTCTTAGTGTATTGAGAGATCTGTTAAATATGTTAAAATTAATTAATGCTTTATTGTATGTGTCAGTGGAACGGTGTAAGAAGGAATAACGAGTATAAAATTTTATATAAAAAAACTACAATTTTTGACGAAAATATAACATTTGCTAAACAAATATCTGCTCGCAAAAGACTACTCGGAACCAACTTATTGCTGATGTAGTAATCTTAAGAATTAATTATTAAGATTTCTTGATAAGAGAATTACTGGTTTCTTTCTTTGCCGTCACCGTAATTACAAGTTTATGGCAGTAAAGGGAATAACAATGAATCGGTATACAAGGAAACAAAAATTTGGAACATAATATTTTTCTTTTTATAAATTCCGCTTTGGTAACTCAAAGTAAATATTGTACCGGGCACATAGCAGACTGTTCTGTAGTTTCAGTATTAGATTGCAATCAGCAGTTGACACGTGCCTGCCGGAACTTTTACAAGAGGGCGGAGAGGAGTAAGGCGGCCAGTTGTGGGCAGTGTTCCGCCAACATGATACCGTATGGGCTGCCAAGTATCCGACGTACGCGTGATCGATATTTACAAGCACTTGTTGGTAAATATACTTAAAATGAATTGAGACATACACGTGTGCTGCTCAACATTACATTTACGAGTACATACGAGTATATATCTATGAAATGAAATGTTTGTTACGTATATCACCGACATTTAGGATAAACTTATTTCTGTTTACTTTAGATGTATGGTATCTGTCTCCATGTTTTAAATTCTGTATCAGTATCTGACCTCCTCCTGCGACCTTATCGCAAAAATGTTACATCATTGCGGGAATCTGTGTCACATTATCTCGCAGTATACCTTAGTCTGAAAACAAAAGTCTTTGAACGGGTAACCGAGACATGGTTCTTCACTGCCAGTCACATGACAACGCCCTAAGTCTAGTGAGCAAAGGAAAGGGATATACTCGTTGTTATAAATTAACAATCGTTATTATACAATTCGTAACTTCGTACCGACATGTACAAGACCATCCCCACTGGATGTAGCAACGACATGTCCAAGCGTACAAGAAGGTTGCAGGTGGTTCAGAACCGAGGTTTGTTCCTCTTGGTATATGGAAGAGACTTTCCTCTTGTTAACTTACAATGGACTGCAATGATTTCAAGGAACGATAAGTGTGAACCTCAGTGTTTACACGAATACTTACAGCAATACAACATATCAAATAAGCAGATAACCGCTCGCGCGATCATAACAGAAGCCATGGGCGTAATCGGTAATCATAATTAAAAAAAAATATCACTTATTACATTGTAAATAACGTTTATACTTATTCAGTGTTATTTACAAAACCTATTCTATTGAATACATTTCTTTTTGATAGGATTAAATAATTTTACACCTACTTTATTTTGTCTCTACATCACTCTAAGATAGGCCGGTAGAGAATGCCACAGGAATCAAGTCTGCCTATTTATAATATCTTGTATATAAAGTTATATAAATAAATAAACTTTTACTAGAATAAAGAACTTTCACATAACTATGTATTCTATAAATAAAACAGCGGCTGTTGAATATCCGAGAAAGAACTACCTTACTAGGACGGGAAAAAACTTTATGGTTTAACTTTTTACTATCTTGGGCAAATGTTAACATAAAAATTATATAAAATAGAACCATTATTCCTTGGCTATTTATTTACTTTTGTCATTGTTCAGTCTCGAAAATAAGCAAACGTCACCTGTCGTTTTAGTGACTCCGATTTGATTGTGAAACTGTTTTACTAAGGTAAATATTTCCACAAAACAAACATTCAACTAATGCCAAAAGGTGATTTACTACAAACTAAAGTATAATATTTTTTCATATTCGTTTTGTCTGGTATCTCTGTTGACATGACGTCACGTAAACGTGTCGTGGTGATATCGCAGAAATTCTACGGATCATTTTACAATTCAACCGTGCTCGTTGGTGCATGAAACGTAGCGAGAAAACCTCCACGTCTAAAAAATAAGAAATATATATACTCGTAGGACAAGTGAAATTCGCGATTTCATGCGTAATTTCCCTGGTTTCAAAACTCTGTCAAAAATGAGTTGCGGCCTGTGCTAAAGAGTAGAGCTATTAGAGACAATTGCGATTTATTTGAAAACTATTTCGCCTAGCTAATTTCATTCGCCTTTGTTGAGTAATTTATTGAAATCCAAACTAGCAATACGAGAAATGAGCCCGGACATTATTTTATTTCTATTCTTTATGCCACAAAAAATCGTATAAAGTTGAACTGAATTCTATGATTATGTTGTACAATCACATGTTGTATCAATTATTGATTATGCCGATGTATGATGCAGATGTGAACCAAGTGCTGGTTAATAAACTAGAGCGTCTTCTTAATAACTGTATCCGGTTTGTCTTAGGTCTTCGCAAGTACGAACATATTTCTGAAAATCGGTCTCGCCTTAAATGGCTCACTATGAAACAGAGGCGCAACTCTAGAATTATCTATGTTCTCTACTCCATCTTGACTGATTCCACTTCTCCTACTTATCTTCAGGACAAATTTCAATACATATTTTTAACTCATGAAAGAGTTCTTCGTTCCGCTTCAAATTATAAGATTACAATTCCTCAACACTTCTCCAAATTCGCTGGTAACTCATTTATCGTTCAGGCTGCACTGCTCTGGAACTCCTTGCCCGATGATATTAGAAAAGCTCAAAATAAGATTTACTTTAAGAGGTTAGTACGGGAGCATTATTTTAAAGTTTGCAACCACCCCATCTCATCCCGTGGGTGTCGTAAAAGTCGACCGAAGGAAAATAAAAACCAGGAGATGGGCAGCAGTATCTTCCTGGAACATCTGAATAAATTAACTGCGGTGGCCGAGCGTGGCAACTATGGCAAATACTCCCCAAAACGAAAGCTACGAACTTTTGTGGCAATCTGTGATGGAGGCCTATGTTCAGCAGTGGACAGGTTGTGGGCTAAAATGATGATGATGAGACAAAATTGTTTGTGAATAATTTTTTACAAATTTCTGTCGAACTATTACGTGTATTTTTTTATTGTAGAAAGTGACTAAACGAGCAAAACGTTCACCTGATGGTAAGTGCAACGTCCGCCCACAACAAATGCTGTGAAATGTTTGAATGAAATCACCCAGAATATTTCTGTGTGACACCACACTGCGCCCGTCAACCTGAGACATCAGTTCTTAAGTTTCAAATGCCCAGTGATTACGCTAGCTCACAGTGCCCTTCAAACCGAAACACAGTAATGCTTGCACGCTACTACTTCACGGCAGAATAACTGACCCTGAAGTCGTACCTTCCTAAACGGATTTATATGTATGTGCATATTTGTGGTAAATTTCATATTACATAGCAATATATAATAATTATATATTGCTATGTATTTATTTAATATGTATTTCGAGTATTGTTTGTATTGTATTTTATATTTTTAATAGCTTTTATGGTAATTAGTTTCTGAGTATTTTACACCTGCCACAATGTTTCACTACGCCCTGGGTTGACTGGCAGAGAATGCCAGCCGGTATTAAGTCCACCCATTGTATTCTTTTAGGGTAAACAATATAGTATAAATAAGTATGTTTAGCCCAACACTTTTCTATGGTCACTAGAGCCCTCTGGATTCGTTAGAAAAATACAACCGGTGGTATTGGAACGAGGTTATATTTTAATTAATTTACTTCACACATATCTATTTGCCACTAACACAACCTTAGCACGATTTATTTCGACGACACTGCCATCTCTCAACAAATAGATCAATCACATTTTTCCACTTATATTAAATTACTACTACCAGTGCCATCTTGTGAGCAAGAAATAAATAAATTTGTAACTTTAACACATTACTTAGCATTATTTTTCTTGTAACCTTTCCTGCTGATTGTTTTATGGGTGATACCAAGAACCGTAGAGCTTAAACATATTTAGTAGTGAAGTGAATGTTTGTATCACAGATTAGTGATATGTAACAGAATTTGGAAACATCCGACCACTAGGAGCGCATCTCGAGCGGTGTCTGCACCATTCCACTCACGCACCTCGGCAGTAAAACTTGCACTAAATGTTTCGTTTAAATCCGGAACACATGGATGCCGATTTATTGATCTCTTCCCCATAGTTTGCTCGTGTTTTTCACTGCCAGCTAAAACACGAGGACGTCTTCACAGAACACTTTCATAAAGCAATTATTGTGTGTAACACTGCAGCTATGTACCTGGTTGCCGCATAAAATACAAATGCAATTGTTAGTTTAGTAAACTTTACTGGTGGTAGGATTCCTGTGCAGGAATCCGTCTAGCAAAACGAGCAAAACGTTCACCTGATGGTAAGTTCAACGTCTGCCCATAACAAATGCTGTGTCCAGAACATTTTTTTGTGACACCACACTGCAGGGTGACCCTGAGATATCAGTTCGTTAGTCTCATATGAGTGATTTCGCTAGCTGGCAGTGCCCGTGAAACCGAAACAATGTTACGTTTTTTTTAATTGAGAAAGTGACGAAACGAGCAAAACGTTCACCCAATAGTAAGTGCAACTTCCACCCACAAAAATGCTGTGTCGCCCAGAACTATTTTTTATATAATAATTTATTAATGCTTACATACTACTTCTTCATGGAGGAATAAATGGCCCTGGGATGGTAGATACCTAGACGGAATTCCTGTATAGGAATCCTACCACCTTATCTAATCTATCTAAACATATATATATATATATATATATATATATATATATATATAGTTTTGCTTTAGACTTCGGTACCTACATATACCAATTCGCATATTATGACTTTCTCTACAATTCGTAATCATTATCTAGAGATTATATGCCCGTATCGGAACACAAAATCGAATGTGTTATTCACAGTTCAGTCGGCACGTGTCTGGCGAGCAGCAGCACATTTGTACTCATTTATCTGTCATTCCTATCTTTAGTAATCGAGGCCGCTGGAAAAATCGAGCGCAAATCGATATGCAATCAAACAAAGACCTGAAACGACTGCCGATGCGCGATTCCTAAACAAACGATTAAGTTAATGTAGAGCTCGATGAACAACACGCGACGGCCGGAGTTACAGGTGATATGATGTGGTTGAGCAACCTTCGTTGTATCAATTGTGCTAAATTAAGCTTTCAAATGCGTTATATAATTTCAAAATGTAATTTTCTTTGGCTTGTGGGAACGCAATGGGGATTAAGAATTTTTGAATCGTACCACAATGGCGGTGATGTGGTTCGCCACCCGTTACGTTTGCCCTACCTACCCTTTAACTGGGAAAAAGATGTGACTGGCTGTATGTATGTGGCTGTTTTCTTATGAAAGAAAGTGACGAGACGAACAAATCGTTCATCTGATTGTTAGCATCATGTACAACATTCTTACGTCTTGTTTCCCGCGGGAGCGAAAAGTGGGCTAAGGGTGTGGTCACTGCCTACCTGATGATTTGCTGCAATAAAAAAACCGCTGACTTGTAACACTCGTTTATTACCGACGCCTGACAGTTAGACGCATAAACATACACCTCTTATATGGGAAAAAGGCGTGATTGTATGTATGTAAAAGTAAAAAGAATGTAAAGTAACAGCCTATATAAAGTATAGTATAGTAAACTTTCTGCTTATAAATGTTTCACTGCTGAGCACAGGCCTCCTCTCATTTCTGGGAGGGTTTTGGAGCTGGGAAGAATCCGCCACGCTGCTCCAATGCGGGTTGGCGGACTTCAGATGTCTTCGAAATATTTTTATTTCTCAGACATGCAGGTTTACTCACGATGTTTTCCTACAGCGCCGAGCACGTGGTAAATCAGCACTTAAAATTGTAATCAATAATTTTAGTGTTGCCGAAACTGGGAATCGAACCCAGGTCGCTCGCGTACTATGAAATTTAAAGTGAGCGCCCAGCCCTTGAGAAACCACGGCTCCCTCTATGTATGTATATAATTTTCTATAAATATCCTTCACTAACCCTACTCGCGACTTCGTTCGCGTGGACTTTTGTTGTGTGAATGTGTTTAAAAAGGTTATTAAACCAAATCTATGTATAAACATATATGATAATATCTTAAAGCCTTTTTACATAAATTTTCATTAATCAATGGTTCTGCTACTATACTCACCATAGACGGTGTTCCGTAGAATATTATTAAAGAAATGATCACAACATCGAAACCGGCTAAGTTAATACAATGCAACAGACTAATCGAATAATCTGTGTAAATTTATATAAATGGCTTTAATAGTTCCCGGGTTAAATCCGTCCGTTAAGACAGTAAGACGATAATATACTATACAACTATCCATACTAATATTACAAATGCGAAAGTAACTTTCTCTGTCCGTCTGTCTGTTTGTTACCTTTTCACGGCTCCAACGGTTACCCGATTTTGATGCAGCATGCGTCCTAGAGACAGATATAGGATACATTTTATTCCGGAAAATAAAAGAGTTCGCAGGGTATATTTAAAAAAACCTAAATTGACGCGGTCGTATTCGCGGTTTACGCGGCTCACGCTTGTTTCATATATATTTATGTCTGGCTGTGTCCCGCAGTTTCAGCCGCGTAAAAAAGCCGACCCCGATCAATGATATACATATACACTTCCCTATTTGAATCCGATTATTGGGATTTAATTTATATTAGCGCGGAACCCTAATTATTTTTCTAAAATTAAAGTAGCCTAAGTTACCCGCTATAATATCAGCTATCTAACAGTGAAAGTTCCGTCAGAATTGGTCCAGCTGTTTCGGAGATTACCCGACCGTTTAACAAATTAATGGCCAGACCGACAGACAGACAGACAAAAATTTTAAAAATTATTTTTTTCTTAACGGTACCGTACCGTACCATGGGTGCTGTAAAGCGCTCGAAACGACGGGTTATAAATATTCAAAATTAAACTCGAAAAAATCGGTTAAAGTTATTTTTATTTAAATATCGTATATACTTTTATGAACAGAGAACAGAAAGCTGTTTTGTTCTCTGTTCATAAAAGTTTTGTTATTACAAACAGACACTTCAATTTTATTTATTTGTAAAGATATAGCTATGACATAAGCTTATCAAATCGGATTCGTTACAAAAAAACATTCAAAGTCAAAACTTATACAACTCGACCCAGCCCTGCGAATTGGCAAGTGAGTGCTAGCAGGCGCGTGAGTTTGTCCCCTGCGCATGTTCGATTTATGTACATACTCGTAGTGTTGTTGCTGCTCCGAAAATAAAACAGCGCTCGAAATGACGCGACCACGTGCGCGCCGCCCACTGCGCAACTCGCGGAAATATTACGCCACTTGTTCCGCAAACTGAGAGCTTCCTCGGCAGTATCATCGACTCCTTTTTTTTAATCGGATAAAGTGACCAGACGAGCATAACGTTCACATAATGGTAAGTGCAACGTCTCAAGTAAAAAGTAAAGTTTCAGCCTATAAATGTCCCACTGCTGAGCACAGGTCTCCTCTCATTTCTGAGAGGGTTTTGGAGCCAGGAAGAATCCGCCACGCTGCTTCCAAGAGGGTTGGCGGACTGAACATGTCTTCGAAATATTTTTATTTTATTTCTCAGACATGCAGGTTTCCTCGCGATGTTTTTCTTCACCGCCGAGCACCTGGTAAATCAGCACTTAAAAATTGCAAGTAACAATTTTAGTGGTGCTGGCACCGGGAATCGAACCCAGGTCGCTGGCGTACTATGAAAGTTAAAGCAAGCGCCTAGCCCCTGAGCTACCACGGATTTGTCAAGTCAGTGCAACGTCTACCCATAACAAAAGCTGTGTCACCCAGAACATTTCTGTGTGGCACAACACTGCGCCCGTCACCCTGAGACATCAGATTTTAAGTCTCATATGCGCAGTGATTACACTAGCTCTCAATGCCCTTCAAACCGAAACACAATGTTTCCACACTACTACTTCAAGGCAGAACTTACTAGTCCACTGCTGAACATAGGCCTTCCCCATTGATTGTTACAAGTTTGTAGCTCTCATTTTGACGGGATTTTGCCATAGTTGCCACGCTTGGCAGGCGGGTTGGCAACCGCAGTTTATTTATTCAGATGTTCCAGGAAGATGCTGCTGCCCATCTCCTGGTTTTTATTTTCCCTCTGTCGACTTTTACGACACCCATGGGATGAGATGGGTCGGTAGATTCTCTTATGCCGCTACCACACGGCGGTGAAGGAAAACATCGTGAGAAAACCTGCATGCCTGAGAAATTCTATATATATATTATGTATATATATTATTCTATATGGCTATGTTAGTCAACTGTTAGCTTCCGACTGGCTGCAATGAGCAACATTCTTTTGCAAACCCTAGAAAGATATGGATAAAGGACACCCTAAACCTTGTTTAAGAATCGAATCTCATAGACGCGTTAAAGCCTTCGCCGTGACGTGCTTTCAGCACAAAAAGAGTTGAACACGTGGCGTGAGTATTGGCTGTCAGTAACACATACATACATACATAAGATCACGACTGTATCCCATAAGTGGTAGTCAGAGACTGGGCACTTACTGCAAAAACAGATGACTGCCACAATCCATGTTTCACCAAAACAATATAATGCACTTGGTGTGATAGGTGGTGAGCCCATCGCCACCATACGCTGTTGGGTGCACAGTGCAGTTTAATTCCTTACTCGCCTTTTACGAGATCCATTGGATGAGATGGAATGGTAGTATTCTTTTAACGAGCCGCCACCACAGTAACATAATACAAATTTTAAATGTTTACATTTATGTAGAAATGGTCTGTGGTTGAAATACACTTACGTACGTAGTACATGCCATTGGCACCGCGGCAATATTGTTCGTAGAACGATTCTTCTCGTCTCTACAACCTACATATCACAAACTGTCAGCGATATGGTAAAAATATGTCTACAGATATTTCTTATTGTGACTGTGTTCGTGATTATGTCCGCAAGGAGTTTGAAATTGGTGTAAACCCAAGACCTTTTGAAATTTTGCAATAAATCAAACGCTTTAACCTCGCTAAACTGTTGGTTGTGGTAAGTAAATGTATCCGGGGATCTACCGGGTGTTATCAGAATACCGACGTAAAGAGACACAACTACCTGTGACATATAGTCTTATTCCCCACTAGCGATCCGCCCCGGCTTTAGATATTAGAAAAATAAATTAGTGTTTTATCTGGACAATTAAAACAACCACAATTTCTTATGCTAACATTTTTTTTAGCGACTGTTCTCATCAGCAGCTCTGCAGCTTGTCAGGTTACGTTATTTTACCAAAATAATATTTTATTTATGGGAACATAAGCTATGAAAGTTTAGTGGCTCAGAGCCTTCTTGTAAACAATATTTGTTGTCGTGGTAGCAAAATAAAACGACCGCTCTAGACCGCTGCGTAAAGCGAGCCGCGCTCCTCGATGATGCCCAAGTTGCATGAAGCCGGGCGGCGGCGTGGCGTTCTAGGGACACCGCGGCCGCTGTATTTTTTATAAAGCGTTTCAAAGTTTTACATAAAAAAATATAATTAAAATTACAAACCACTATTCAATTGCTTCTAGTTTACAAAATTAAAATACTGCTCATGTTACTCGCTGATAATGTAGTTGTATATAGTTAAAAGAATTTTTAAAATCAGCTCAATAGTTTTTGTGTTTATTCGATACAACCAAACATACAAAAAAATCAAATCTTTTCTCTTTATAATATTAGTTTAGTTAACACTTTGACGCTCGTGAGAAAGAATAGTCCGTAGGCGAAGTGGCAATTTACGATCAAGTCGATTCAGTTTTTATTTGACAGCCTAATGCAAATAAAACGGTTACTATCGATGCCCGTGCGATGTCATGTAATGATTGTTAGTTTACGTTCCCAGTATTTCCTGACAGCCGTAAGATCGTAACACTGCGGCTACATGTCTGCACGGAACATAATGAAACTTCCTATGAAAATGTCAATTCTCAGGTGTAATAAATAGCACCTACGAAAACAAAAGGAAAATTATTTACATTTTTATTTTATTGGAGAACGTCCCTTTCTCCAGACGAGCAAAACGTTCACCTGATGTTAAGTGCAACGTCTGCCCATAACAAAGGCTGTGTTATCCAGAATATTTCTGTGTCCGCCCGTCCCCCGAGACGTCAGTTCTTAAGTCTCATATGCCCAGTGATTACGCTAGCTCTCAGTGCCCATCAAAACGAAACACAGTAACGTTTGCACACTTCTGCTTCACGGCAGAATAACTGACCCTGCGGTGGTACCTACCTAGACGGATTCCTGCATAGAAATGACACTCATTATTATTGTGTACAGTTAACTTCATAACTATTTAGCATTACACGGCAGAATTTTATATTTCATGTAACTTTCGTCAAATATCATGCAGCCATGAAAAGGAGTGTTGTCGTATCGGCCGTCTTAAATAAAGCTTACAGGATACTGGAGAAAAGAAGTAGGACAAGGAACTGCTCAGACCAATTCGCTGTCCTTCAGAAAACAATTAATCGCCAAAGTACTCTTTTGTCCTCCACTCCGCCCCCCACCGCCACCACCCACCATTTGTCCGTGGAACAATAAACGGTCGGCGCCTCGGCGAGTGGAGATGAAAGGGCTCAATTAAACATGTTTACGTAGAGACGAGCGCGCGCGGATAAATAAACATTTTCAACGCTCCGAATGACACCGATTTGAGCCCAGCGGACCACTCACCGCTAGAGTCATCAGTCCAGTGCTGTCGAATATATCGCATATATTATTATCACCACGATTTTTTTTTTATTATTTGGATAAAGCGATGAAACGAGCAAATCGTTCACCTGATGTAAAGTGCAACGTCTGCCCATAACAAATGCGTCACCCGTCACTTCACGTTTCCCTCGAGTGCAAAAAATTGGGCTATGGGAGTGGCCTCTGCCTTCCCCTAATATGGGAAAAAGGCGTTACTGTATGTATGAAGCGCAAACACAGGTACTCGGTCGTGGTCACCTTTCGATATCGTATGTGATTGTTAGCTCGATAGGCGCAGCAGTTGAGCTATTGGCTTCTGCGTTACATACAGTCGCAAGTTTTTTTTTATTGTATAAAGTGACGACGAACGAACGAGCAAAACGTTCACCTGATGGTAAGTGCAACGTCCGCCCACAACAAATGCTGTGTGTCACCCAGAATATTTCTGTGTGACACCACACTGCGCCCTTCACCCTGAGACATCAGTTCTTAATTCTCAAATGCCCAGTGATTACGCTAGCTCACAGTGCCCTTCAAACCGAAACACAGTAACGTTTGAACACTACTGCTTCACGGCAGAATTACTGACCCTGCGGTGGTACCTACCCAGACGGATTCCTGCATAGGAATCCTATAATTCACGAAAGGGGCAAATATTTGTATCATTATCATTATCATTATCATTTCAGTCCACTACTGTACGTAGGCCTCCCCCATAGAGTGCCACAAAAGTTTGTAGCTCAGATTTTGGGGGGATTTTGCCACAGTTGCCACGCTTGGCAGGCGGATTGGCAACCGCAATTTATTTATTCGGATGTTTCCTGAAGACGCTGCTGCCCATCTCCTGGTTTTTATTTTCCCACTGTCGACTTTTACGACACCCACGGGATGAGATGGGTGGTAGATTCTCTTAAGCCGCTACCACACGTCAAAAATATTTATGTGGCAGATAATTGTTACAGGTTCTACATTAAATTTATGTCTGTAAAATGCACCTACGATGCAAAAGAAATCCTAGGGTGGAGCATTTAAAAAAAATGCAGGAAACGTTTGCGGTGCAGTTAGAGATGTAAGGGCAATGTACATATTTCTCTATTTTTCAATTTCATATAACTGCACCTACCTCTTTCAATCTCTGCGCCGCCCTTGGGGTTGACTGGTAGATAATGCCTCAGGCATTAAGTCCGCCTATATACATCTTTTATATAAAGTTATATAAATAAATAAACCTAATTTAGAAAGCTGAATATATTACGTAATGAAATTATATTAGGGAATCAAACGTATAACTCCCTAGCGATCCGCCCCGGCTTCGCACGGGTAGATAGATATTAGAAAGATAAATTACGATATATTTAGATAAAGTACTTAATTTGGACAAACAGAACAACAACAATCCCTTCACTAACATTTTTGGTAGCGACTGTGCTCATCGGCGAATCTGCAGCTGGTCAGGTAATAATGTTTTATTTATGGGAACATAAGCCATGAAAGTTTAGTGGCTCAGAGCTTCCTTGTAAACAATATTTGATGTCGTGTTAGCAAAACAAAACGACCGCTCTCGACCGCTGCGCTAGGGGACCCGCGCACTTCGATGATGCCCATGTCACATGAATTTGGGAACTCAAATTTGGGATATAGTTAGTATTTAGTCCACAATGGAAGGAAAAATTAAAAAATATTGAATTTTCAGCACCGTTGTCGTTGCGGTTGGTAATCTTTATTTTTCCTACAAAATCTATGACAAATAATTTTATCAGCCGCAAAAGTAAGTTTGTAAATCGTTTAAGTGTGTTTAAAAAGTACATATTATATGTACTACACATTTGACGCTCTCGTGGCTTTGTGGTTAGAATTCCTGACTTCTACGCCGCAAGTCATGGGTTAGAATCTCAGCCGAAGCCCACGTTGTTGCAACACAAATTGTTCATTTTCGGGTCTGGTTATGTTGTGATTCTTCCCCGGGTTTCTGACACTGCATCCTTGTCTTGCCGTGTGGTGGTGGCTTAAGAGAATCTACCATCGCATCTCATCCCGTGGGTGTCATAAAAGTCGACTGTGGGAACATAAAAACCAGAAGTTGGGCAGCAGTATCTTCCTGGAACATATGAATAAATAAGGTGCGGTTGCCAACCCGCCTGCCAAGCGTGGCAACTATGGCAAAATCTCTCCAAAATAAGAGCTACTAAGGGTTTGCATTGCGGTTGGTAAACTTTCTTTTTCCTATAAAGTTCATGGCAATTAATTTTATCAGCCACAAAAGTAAATTTGTAAATTGTATAGTTTTGAAGCGCCAATAAACTATACCGCTACCGCGCTAATATTTACTAATGCTTTTAACATTGATAGAATTCTTTAAAAAATAGCGTTGGTATTTTGAATAAGTACTAGTAACAGTAACACTTGTAACATGACACTACTAACAGTAGTAGTAGTAACATTCTGTAGACATACAATCCAATCAAAAACTTTAAAATGTAAAAAATCCCGTGTAGGGCCAAGTCTGTAATTTTTTTATCATTGAATCGCCAATGATTTCTTATACTCGTATTTACGCGAACACTACTCATTTAAATGAAACTAATTTTACGGATTTTATCGCGTTTAATTTTTTTTTTACTATTTATAACCCGACGTTGCGAGTGCTTTACAGCACCCATGGTCACGGGGGGACTGAGGTGACAGATGTCCTGATGTCATAGTTAACCTGGGGTACCTTCAGCTTTTAATTATTTATTTTTTTGGTCCGATCTACGCAGAAAGAGCTAACTGTGTCTTGAAGTCTTGCAGTGGTATGCTTGGTTTTTGATTTAAATTTATTTATTATTGGATCCCAAGCTGGTGGTAATACCCAACCATCTTCTCTATTGAAATTCGGATGTTTTTTGATTTCAATAGCCTCGCGAATCATTCTTGGTAGAAATCGGTGTTCTTTTGCAAGGATCCGTGGTTTATCAAATCTGATGTAATGGTTGGGATGATCCAGAACATGGTCACAGACTGCAGACTTCCTAGAACGACGATGCTTCACGTCAGCTATGTGTTCTTTTACGCGGGTTTTTATCGATCTTTTTGTTTGGCCTATGTAAGAGAGAACACATTCACAATCTAGCTTGTATACTCCTGCGTCTTGTAGAGGGATGTTACACTTGACAGATGGTAAAAACTGACTTATCTTCTTCGGCGGCTTGAAAAATGTTTTTATAGAAGCCCGCTTCAAGATATAGCCAATCTTGTCAGTGACTCCTCTGACATAAGGTAGAACAGCAGGTACACGCTCGACTGTGGCCGGTTTCACTCGGTCACTGCGACGAAGGCGCGGAACCCGAAGCTTGTTGTCGTGCAAAACTTGCTTGACATGCTGAAGCCCGGCGGCCAGGTGTTTCCTGTCACAGATTCCTCGTGCTCTCTGAAACAAGGATTTACCCACGGTAGCTAACTGTGATGGATGGTGTTGAGATTCACCGTTTAAATATCTGTTAGTATGGGTCTTTTTCCTATACACAGTGTGACTCAAGGTGTTATTAGGATTCCGAATTACTAAAACATCTAGAAAAGCTAAAGAGTTATTTGCCTCTAACTCCATTGTAAATTGAATTTTAGAGTTTAGGGAGTTAAGGTGGTCTAGAAATGCAGTTACTTTATCTGATGGTAAAATTGTGAATGTACCTACATACCGCTTGTAGAATCTTGGATTTACTGGAGAAGTACGGAGGGCTCTCTCCTCAAAGTCTTCCATGAAGATGTCGGCGACAATGGGAGATACTGGGGAGCCCATCGCCACACCATCTACTTGCTTGTAGTACTGTTCCTTCCACAATAGATAGCCAGATGTAAGGCAATGTCTTAGTAGTTCTGCATATTCCGCTGGCATGTTGTTCTCAGCTAGCTTCCTAGATACAATTGAGATGCAGTCGTCTACCGGTAGGCATGTGAATAGAGACTGGGCATCAAAATTGACCATAGTTTCATTGTCAGTCAGGTGTAGGTCTTTAATATCACTGACAAAATGGTATGAATCCTTTGTGTGTGCTCTAGTGTGTCCTCTGAGTGGTGAGAGTACTTTAGCCACATGCTGAGCCAATCTTTAGGTTGGTGAATCGATCTGGCTCACTATTGGAACTACGACATCAGGACATCTGTCACCTCAGTCCCCTCGTGACCATGGGTGCTGTAAAGCACTCGAAACGTCGGGTTATAAATAGTAAAAATTAAACGTGATAAAATCCGTAAAATTAGTTTCATTTAAATTAATTGAATCGCCAGTTCAAACATTTTGTTAAAATTAAGTACATTTCCTAATTATTAACCAATATTTTGTGACCATCATTATAAGACATCTTTGTTGATATAAAAAATATGGTACCTCGGCAATTGCACATCAAAAGTAAAATAATATTACCTGTGAACGTATGTACTTACCTGATATCAATTTATTAGCGAACTGAGGAGAAATATCCAAGCAGTGGTGTGTTTCTGATGTGCAATTGCCGAGGTACGATATTTTTAATATCAACAAAGATGTCTTATAATGATGGTCACAAAATATTGGTTATTAATTAGGAAATGTACTTAATTTTAACAAAATGTTTGATATGGCGATTCAATGATAAAAAAAATTACAGACTTGGCCCTACATGGGATCTCACAAATTTTTACGATATATAAGTATATTATTGTGATGCGAGGCTTGGCATATATTTTTTACATTTTAATGTTTTTGATTGGATTTCGTTTTTACTGGAGCAAGGTCGTAAAGATGTTCATTATTAAATTTAATTTGTATTTTTTTAATTGTTTTTTTATCTTCGTAATCAAATTTTACTCCTAGTATTATACCTATTGAATCGTTCACTAAGCCAAGGCTCACGTCAATGTTTCTTCTTATCATCACTTTTGCTCCTATTTTAATAACAATACAGAAAGTATCTAGCCCTGCTGTCATAGAAGCATCATCTTCATACTTTTTTATGCATTCACGGGCCCTTTTTGAGAGATACTTGGGGCAGCTATGCTATCTACGGCTGTTAGTTTTATTTCCGGATGAGGAAGAGATTTTAGCATTGCATTGTTTAATTGTTTGCACATGTTTTTTGTAGGTAATAAGCAAACTGTATCATCGGAAAGTTTAGCAAGATATTCAGTAATTTGAATAATTTACTTTCATTGGAATTAGAAGTAAGACTAATCAATTTACTTGAAAGTGTATCTCGGTCTTTGTGTGTAGTTATACCTAATCTTATTCTATTTAACATCTCAATAAAGACAGAGTCATTGAGCTGTCTCATATTTATAGAGAGTTCATCATAGATGAACAGTGTAGCCCAAAGATTGGGCATACTTAGAGAGCCTAACAGCTTGTTAGTTTAAGCAGTTGATAGTTTCTCAAAAGGAGATTTTTCTCTTACGGGTGGAAGCCCTACATGGGATCTCACAAATTTTTACGATGTATAAGTATATTATTGTGATGCGAGGCTTGACATATATTTTTTACATTTTAATGTTTTTGATTGGATAATATTAGTTTAGAAGATCGAGATGCACAGGCAGACCGCTGAGACACGCCGTTGTCATCATTGACTAAAAACTCACGATTTCGCAACCCGCATAAAATGGCGCTGGAAATCTAAAGCAGATCGACAATATTCGAGCTTGGCCTGCAAGGTCTCTACCCTACAGGCAACCGTCCACTGTGACAAAGTTGTTTGCAAGTGGCAACAATGATCCGTTTTGGAGCGGCGCCATCGGCCCGAGGCCCAGCGCAATGAAATCATCGAATACCATAAATACCCCGCACTTGGTCCCCACGCGCGCGTTTCTCCGAAACATGGGCAATACAAAGCGGTGGCATTCTGTGCACACGGACGGACATCCGGATCGTTTCATGTGACTTGAAATAGCAGATGGGACGGGTTTAATCAAGACATCCCCTCGGAGCGAGGCTAAGCGCATCACGTGGACGCCGATGATGTATGCATTGTGTGGGTTTTGGCACGCGTGCTGGACTTATTAGTTCCAAGTCGGCGGATATCCGCAGCGGCAACGGGCTCGCAACGGGCGCCTGCTATTTTTAACTAACGCTGTAACATTTCTCTACGACTATTTTATCGGTCTATAAAAGCCATCGGAATAGCATTCTTCGTTCATTATTACAACGATCTTTAAATACTAGCCAAAAAATCTTAGTCATAGACTCGACTTAAAAATCTCTTCATTAAATAATAGTCAATTATTAATGTGGCATATTTCCTATTTAGACTTTTTTGATGTTTTTTTTTTATTTTGAAAACCAAAAAAAAATCTAATACCTAAACCTAAAATTGTTAATTGCAATTTTAAGTGCTGACTTACCACGTGCTCGGCAGTGAAGGAAAACATCGTTAGGAAACCTGCATGTTTAAGAAATAAAAAAAAAATATTTCGAAGACATGTTCAGTCCGCAAACCCGCATTGGAGCAGCGTGGTGGATTCTTCCTAGCTCCAAAACCCTCTCAGAAATGGGAGGAGGCCCGTTCTCAGCAGTGGGACATTTATAGGCTGAAACTTTACTTTTTTTTACTAAACTTAAGTACATAGATTTTTTAAATTTAAAATATGATGTTCTCCAGGCTGGGATTTTCGACCTGGGCGACAACAACCGACTGTCGGAAGCTATCAACTGCGCAGGAGATGTTATAGTGCCTCAAATTGACGCGCAAAAACAGGGGTATATATCATTTACTCGTCCCAACCTACCCGCGCCCGATGTAACGCTAATGCGATAAGATCGGAGCTAGGCTAGGATACAGTGTCAGAAACACAAGAACAATCACAACACGACCAGATTTGAAAACTAGCAATTTGTGTTTTTGCAATAAATGTAGGCTACGGCTGGGATTCGAACTCACGATCCGAGGCATGGCAGACGTGTACTCCAACCACTAAGTCACGCAGTCGTATATATATAAAGTGTATTATAGCATTAAGATAATTGAGTCGTCTCCAAGTTGACCATGCCAGAAACCAAAATTCCTGTCAGTATACAAATAATTTAAACTCAGTAATGTGTTTTATATTTTTGATGTGTTTTGTGTTTCTCATGCGGGTGGGACGGGACCGTGTTTTGTGGCAATCTATGGGGGAGGCCTCTCTGCAATATGATGGTATTTTAGCCAAATTCTCGCTATTTGGGAGAGATCAGTGACCATCAGCAGATTTCTTGCAGACTCTCGATAACAGCTGCAAGAGCTCTGACATGTTAGATAAATGACTGATGGCCACTGCTAGCCCGAAGGCTTTTACAGCTTCGTCAGATTGAAAGGTGGCAGAGCACTGAGGGCGTTTAGCTGGATGATCAGCGCAAGGGCCCCCGAGAGGGGACCTCGAATTGAACCGTAATCCTGTGCGCGACAGTAACTGACTAGAGGGTGCCCAAGGGGGCCGGACTCGGCTCGGACAGTCACTTCGAACGGGGGCGGGTTATCTTCTCTTCATCTTTTCAGCCTATCACTAGTCCACTGCTGTACATAGACCTCCCCTATAGATTGCCACAAAAGTTTGTAGCTCTCATTTTGGGGGGATTTTGCCATAGTTGTCACGCTTGGCAGGCGGATTGGCAACCGCAGATTATTTATTAAGATGTACCAGGAAGATGCTGCTGCCCATCTTTTGGTTTTGGTTTTCCCTCTGTCGACTTTCACGACACCCACATGAGATGGAGTGGTAGATTCTCTTAAGACGCCACCACACGGCCAACACGACTCGGGCGGGTTATATTAGATAACAATGCCGCGAAGATTTTGTACGTCGCTAAATACGACGCTATCCGCGAGAAGCGCTGCGGGGTGCAGCCGTTAAGGCGAGGCGCCGCTGACTCACCGCGCCCACTCGCCATTCATATTTCCTGCTCACATTTTTTATGTCAAATTTCACATTAACGCGTGAGAGCTGATCACAAACGGCACGCGCCGCGCTATTTGCGGCCGCAACGTTTTGTGAGCAATCGCGATAGTCCCGCTATTTATCGAGCTGTGGAAATGTTCACATACCTGAGTGCTGTGAGTGGACGGCGTCATTTAGAGCTATTAATAGCAACAAAAACATTCAATACTATTCGTGAAGGCCGTCAAGGCGATTTACAAAAATAATAAAAATAACTCAAACGTTTTAGTTGAAAATAGCTGGGGCTCCTGGAACCGATCAATGAACCATTGCTCCACTTACAGATGTCACGTTAAATATTGGGTTTCGAAATATATTTTTTTTTATTTCTTTGTGACTTAGTTTTAATGTAATGAGAACGTTAGCTTATATTATATTATTAAAAAGAATACACATTCAGTGGACTTTACAATTTAGGTAAATCTAAAAACTTCTGATATATTGTCGAGTTAATTTTTTTGCCATCATCATCAGTTTTTAACATCGGTCAAGTGTAACGTCCCTCTTCAAGATGCAGGAGTATACAAGGTATATTGTGAATGTGGTCTGTCTTACATAGCGCAAACAAAAATATCAATAAAAACCCCCGCGTATAAACTCCCGCGTAAAGGAACATATAGCTGATGTAAAGCGTCGTCGCTCTAAGAAGTCTGCAGTCTATGAACATGTTCTTTATCATCCCAGCCATTACATCAGATTAGATAAACTACAAATCCTTGCTAAAAACACCGATTCCTACCAATGATGACTCGCGAGGCTATTGAATTTAAAAAACACATCCTAATTTCAATAGAGAAGAACATTAGTTCATCACCACCGGTTTGGGATCCTATAATTAATAAAATTAAATGAAAAACCAAGTAGTAAGCTCATTCTGCGTAGATCGGACCCAAAAGTAATAATTAAAAGCTGCAGGTACTCCGAATTAAATATGACATCAGGACATCTGTCACCTCAGTCCTCCCGTGACTATAGATGCTGTAAAGCGCTCGAAATAAACTCGAATTAAACGCGATACAATTCGTAAATATTAGTTTTGTTAAAATTGTCAGGTTAATGTTTAGGTCTATGCATCTTTCACAGCAGCTCAATAATTTTGGTTGTATTTGAAATTCAGCCATACGGGAGGACAGACACATTAAGAAGACACACATCATATTTATTCGTGTGTTATAATGCAACACCGTATTCAATCCAACATAAGTTAGTGAATCTAGTATTTAGGGCGCCTTGCTGAGGATCGTATCTTTACGAGCGATATGCGAATGGCTACCGGAGATAGTTCGCTCGCCAATACACTGTGTAAACAAAGTGCGCACTCAATGCCGCAGTTTGTATTGCTCAGAGATTAGGGTGTTCGGGATGTGGTCGTTTTGCCTGAACTACTGAACTCATTAATTTCATTGCTGAGTTTTTATTTTTATTTCATTAAGGGTGGTAATGGAATGAAATACTGGCGGCTTAAGAGAATCTACCATCCCATTTCATCCCGTGGGTGTCGTAAAAGTCGACAGAGGGAAAATGGAAACCAGGAGATGGGCAGCAGCATCATCCTGGAACATCTGAATGAATAAACGGTGGTTGCCAACCCGCCTGCCAAGCGTGGCAACTATGGCGAAATCCCCCCAAATGAGAGCTGCTTTTGTAACAATCTATAGGGGAGGCTTATGTTCAGCAGTGGACTAGTGATACGCTGAAATGATTATATTGATGATGATGATATTATTTTTAGAATTCGTAGTGGCAGTTAATAATAATAAATCGTATAATGAAATCAGCAAAATGGTACGTACGACACAAAATAAAACTATATCACAATAGAAGACTTGTTACCCAAAGTCGATAGTAAATTGTAAAAAAATTGCGAAGCTGGATCGATATGACTTCAGTTAAACGTTATGTTGGTAAGTAAGCCAACACCCCCTCTACGTACCTTCCAAAGTCTTAGCTCAAGTCAAAGCTCTTGTCAAAATCTACACCGGTTCAAAAAATAAGACCTTCTCAGAGAAGAACCGGCAAGAAACTCTAGGGTCTTTCCTTTTTTTCAATGTCTTTTTATTTCAATGATTCCGTTGATTCCGTTTGTCAATGGACATACCGCACGGCTTCTTAAATATTTCGGCAGCAGTCGATAACCCATCGTTACGCGGACATGTTTTAGTCCTTCTTTTCTATTACTATTTAAGGTCTACTAGTGGAAGAAGTCCTACACAGGAATCCGTCTAGGTGCGTATCACCGCAGGGCCAGTTATTGTGTCGTGAAGCAGTAGTGTGCATACATTACTGCGTTTCAGTCTAATGGGTACTAAGAGCTTAAAGGGCTAAGTTTAAACTGAAAAAATAATATTTTATAGTTTTTTTTATTGGACAAAGTGACGAAACGAGCATAAAGTTCACCTCATGATAAGTGCAACACCTGTCCATAACAAATTCTGTGTCACCCAGAACATTTCTGTGTGACAGCACACAGCGCCCGACACCCTTGGCCATTAGTTCTTAAGTCTCATATGTCCAGCAATCTATGCGGGAGGACTAGTGATGAGATGAGTTTCCAGTAGTAGTGTGTTGTGAGTTAGTGAGTTGGGGCATTTGGTGGCGGTCCCCAATGGCTCTACAAGTTCATTTGTGCATGATATTGGGGGACAGAATGCTGTGCTCTTCAAAAACTAATGAATACACGCGATTCTTAATTTACTGGTGGTAGGATTCCTATGCAGGAATCCGTCTAGGTAGGTACCACCCCAGTGCCAGTTATTCTGCCGTGAAGCAGTAGTTTGCAAACATTATTGTGTTTCGGTTTGTGAGCTAGCGTAATCACTGGGCATATGAGACTTAAGAACTGATGTCTCAGGGTGATGTGCACAGTGAGGTGTCACACAGTAATTTTCTGGGTGACACTGCATTTGTTATGGGCAGACATTGCACTTACCTCTAATCAGGTGAACGTTTTGCTCGTTTCATCACTTTAGACAATAAAAAAAATGAGTGGGGATCTTAGCAAATTTATTTTGTTTCTCTAATTTAGGTAAACTTATCGCAGCGTCACACGTTCTTCGTAAACAACTACTGGAGAAAGTATAACATAAATAAGTGTCGAGTTTATTTTTTAAAGTACAAACCGGATGTCGCGACACGGATCGATGAAGCAACCCCATGTTAAATTTGTAATTTTCCAAGTACGCAGTACGAGCTGCGCACGTGTTCAAGCGGAATGTGGACACCCCGCGTCAAACCTTTGTTTTGAGCTCGATCATTGTTGCAGCACGCCCGCGGCGACTCTTTTGTATAAGCGGTTTATTTTCTCATAGTGTTCGCTTTACGCTTGCTTATGTAAAGCGTTGTGTATGGGTGTGTGTGAAGCGGACGTACTTCACTATTTGCAAGTATAAGCTCTTTCATGTAAGTACGGACGACAAACGCGCACTCGCTAAAGTGGTAACGGTGTCTCACTGACATCAAAATCTGTCCTTGATGGGTGACGGGCGCAGTGTGGTGCCATAGCCAATATGGGCAGCCGTTGCACTTACCATAAGGTGAACGTTTTGCTCGTTACGTCACTTTATCCAATAAATAAATGAACGACGGGACAACTGACCTGCTAAAGCCGCCAGCGCCAAGAGTACCAACATCGCGGCCGGGCCGCTGCGCATCGCGCCGCCTCACGCGCGCAGCGGCGTCGCGACGCGTCGCCTGCCGCCCGACAGCCCGCCAATTGCTGCTCGCCTCGCCTTCAACCTTAGGAAACCAAACCCGTCAGTATACTAAAGTATAGTTATACTTATAAAAAAGTAACATATAGGTGACATACAGACAGGCGGAGGCCACTTACGTAGCCCACTTTGCGCTCTCGCGGGACGACGTTTTATTATTCTGCACTAATAAAGGCTGTCCGTACAATATCTTAGTCGCCTCTTACGACACCTCGGTAGGAAAGAGGTAGGTGCTATTCTATTCTGCCGGACACCTATCGGCATTCTTCCGAACACCAATGGGCAAAAAAGTAACAGCCAATGAATATCACCGCTAAGGCTTTAGAACCGGGAACAGTACACCAAGCTGCTCCAAATGCGTATTGGGGGAATTCTCATATCTTCGAAATATTTTTAATAATAAGTATTGCCTTTAAATAACCTATATACGAGTATTAATATATTAAGATAACTTAAAAAGTCAGTCTTTCTGTTTTAGAACCGTAATTTCATAGCATTATAAGTGGCGTTGAGTGTCTTTCTCTCACGGTGTGTGTTTGTGTGTGTGTGTGTGTGTGTGTGTGCGTGTATGGCTGTGCATAACTGTGCCTGTATGTGAGCACGTGACATCAGGGTCGGTGTCAGAGCCATAAGGACAATTACAATACAACCAGACCCGAAAACCAACATTTCGTGTTTTTGTACAAATGATTGCTCCGTCTGGGATTCGAACCCACGACCCGCGGCGGTACATGTACTCTAACCACTAGGCCACGCGGTTGTCAAGCGATAATAAGCGTGAAGCGTGAATGTAGTACGTTTAATTGTGCCATAAAGATACCGTCCGATAAAACATATGGTCCGCCGGCGACGGGAAGCAACCCACTGCACTGCTCTCCCTTGAGGACGTCATTCGACTTTCGAGTACAGCGGCAGCGCGCGGTGGGAACTGTCCTTCATTTTATTTTATTGCCTCTAAACATGTACGAGCATTTTTATCATAATCACTTTCATCTGGCCGCCGAAACATTGTCACTGGCGTGACGTAACTGAAGCTTTCGGATTAATACTCGTATTAGTTGCACACTAATGTGTTTTCAAAAATCACTCGTACATTTGTCCCATAAAATTATTTACTTTAGGATGGCGTACTGTCGGGTTTCGCCAATTAAGGCATTATCTAGGTGATAAATATAAATATTCAATCAATTTTAATTTAATTTTAAAAGTGTCGCTAGGTGACCGGCAGAGTAGAGTAACACCTACCTCTTTCCTACCGAGGTGTCGTAAGAGGCGACTAAGGTATTGTACGGACAGCCTTTACTCGTGCAGAATAACACCATAATATGTAATGCTGTCACTATACTGCTCGAGGAAACGTATTCGTCGTCGTCGTCGTTTCAGCCTATCAATAGTCCACTGCTGAACATAGGCCTCCCTCATAGATTATCACAAAAGTTTGTAGCTATCGTTTTGGAGGGATTTTGCCATAGTTGCCACGCTTGGCAGACGGGTTGGCAACCGCAGTTTAATTTTTCAGATGTTCCAGCAAGATGCTGCTGCCCATCTCCTGGTTTTCATTTTCCCTCTGTCGACTTTTACGACACCCACGGGATGAGATGGGGTGGTAGATTCTCTTAAGCCGCTACCACACGGCAAAGGAAACGTATTGGGGAGTAATATTTTTTTGACTTGTACCAAAATGGCGGCGACGTGATTCGCCAACCGGCACGAGTCGTTTCCCGCGAGGGCAAAAATGGGTTAGGAGAGTGGGCTCCGCCTACCCCTTTTATGGGAAAAAGGCATGACTGTATCTATGTATTTACATACATAAGATCACGACTGTATCCCATAAGGGGTAGTCAGAGACTGGGCACTCACTGCAAAAACAGATGACTGCCACAATCCACGTTTTACCAAAACAATATAATGCACTTGGTTTAATAGGTGGTGAGCCCATCGCCACCATGCGCTGTTGGGTGCACAGTGCAGTTTCATTCCTTACTCGCCTTTTACGAGATCCATTGGATGAGATGGAGTGGTAGTATTCTTTTATCGAGCCGCCACCACATCTATGTATTTTTCTCAGCAAATTACTTTTTTTCCTTTATTATAATGGATATTTGCAATGTAACGTCTGATTCTGTTAATTATGTGTAATGTATGTTTGTAATGCCTCAATTCCAGTGTGGGTCTAAAGGATACTACGCATGACTTGTACCACAGACCCTACATCTACTCGTATACTAATATTATAAAGCTGAAGACTTTGTTTGGTTGAACGCGCTAATATCAGAAACTACAGGTTCGAATTGAAAAACTATTTTAGTGTTGGCCAGCCCATTTATCGAGGAAGGCTATAGGCTATATAACATCATGCTTAGGGCTTATTTTATTATACGGCGGGTGAAACTGCGCGGCACAGCTAGTTGGTAATATTTATCGTACGTTTAATCGATCAAGTTAAAACATATTCTATATTTGGTGTAAAGTACTGTTTCAGCGAAGCACCTTAAATGGTTCGGTCTATCTATAGGTGAATCTAAATATTTAGCATTGTCTCGACACTGTATTTATAGAGCGATCTCTTGAAATAAAAGCTTTCTCTACTAAACGAGGCATTCCGGATATATTTAGAGCCGGAGGAGTTGTCGCACTGGGGAGCTCCCGACACTCCGATAGCTGAGAGAAGAATGCCGAGGCAAGCAAAACGTTTACCTGATGGTTAGTGCAACGTCAGCCCATAACAAATGCTGTGTCACTGAGAGCTATTCTGTGTGGCACTACATTGCGCTCGTCACCCTGCTCGAGTTTGCAATGGATTCATTTATTTGTTATTAAATCTTGTATAACATTTTGTCATGGAGCGTGCTTTGGTTTTCAATGAGATTGTTCTTTGTAAATGTATTTATAATTTACTTTTGATAAAGATAAAAATAAATAACAAAATAGAGGATACCTGCGGAGTTTTTTTCGCCAGTTTCTTCTCCGTCAGAGAAACCTCATTACGAAACGGTGGTATATTGTAAAAATGACATTTAAAAACGAAAAATAAATAATTTCCCTTTCATTTCATTTCAGCCTAAGACTTCAGTTATTAAGTTTGATTTGCCCAGTAATTTCACTGGCTACATGTCCCTTCAAACCGGAACACAGTAATGTTTGCACACTACTGTTATTGTACACACGCCGAATATACCACCCCATCCCATCCCGAGGGTGTCGTAAAAGTCGACACAGGGAAAATTAAAACCAGAAGATGGGCAGCAGCGTCTTCCTGGAGCATCAGAATAAATAAACTGCGGTTGTCAACCCGCCTGCCGAGCGAGGCCTATGTTCAGCAGTGGACTAGTGATAGGCTGAAATGATGACGATGATGATGACTACTGTTAGACATCGGAATTATTGGCTATTTCCCATAGTTTATTACTGTACATATTATCGGTGATTTATTTGTTGCATCACTCGCGTCGTGCGTTCAGTTGCGTTACGCGAGTGTCGCAGCTGCCGCTGTGCAAATAGACGACGCCCGCACAGCGCGCCGCTCCCGACCTGTCTGTCGATACGCTGTGAAAAGAGGGTCGGCTATCTTTAAAGATTTGAATTTTCAAGACAATTAATTTAAAATACAGTAACGATACAAGAGTTTCCTAATTAGCCGATAGATGTCTGACAGAGTACAATAGCAACCACGTCTTACCTACCGAGTGTCCTAAGAGGCGACTAAGGTATTGTACGGATAGCCTTTATTCCAGCAGAATAACGCCATAATGCAGTGCTGTCACTATATTTTTGGTGGTAGGATTCCTATGCAGAAGTCCGTCTAGGTAGATACCACCCCAGGGCCAGTTATTCTACCGTGAAGCAGTAGTGTGCAAACATTACTGTGTTTCGGTTTGAAGGGCACTGCGAACTAGTGTAATCACTGGGCATATGAGACTTAAAGAACCTATGTCTCAGGGTGATGGGCATAGTGTAGTGTCTACAGAAATTTTCTTGGTGGCACAGCATTTGTTATGGGCAGACGTTGTACTTACCATCAGGTGAACGTTTTGCTCGTTTCATCACTTAAGGCAATAAAAAAAAATACCGCTCGCGGGAACGCAATGGGGAGTAAGAATTTTTTGACTTGATTATTTTGACCAAAATGGCAGCGTCGTGGTATATACATACAGTCACGCCTCTTTCCCATTGAGGCAGGTAGTGACCACAACTTTCCAATATTTACGATCCAGACACATCTTTCCTACTTTCATGAGCACTTTCATACAAGCTCGTCGGTTGCTTACCATCCTAACCCGAAAACCAATCTTAAATAATGGCACTGGCCGGATTCGATTCCAGAAACTGTGATACTTATTTAACAGGCATCATATAGTGCGGTAGTTACGAGTGACGTCGGAAGCCGTAACGGGGCCGACCAAAGTCACGATCACACCCGCTGCAACGTTTGTTTACTCAAGTCCAGTTGTACGCCGCTGGAACAATGACGACTAATCAATGGAATAAATAGTTTATCCACCAACTGGTATCTATTGTTTGGGTTACGCGTGATCGTAACCAAATGGTAAGTTTTTTAGTTATTTATAAATTCCTGAAATCATTATTATTTACGGACACATGCACAGAAAATGCAGGCTTCCAATTAAACAGTTAAAATTTATTAAACAACATACATACTCGTACATACATAAGATCACGACTATATCCCATAAGGGGTAGTCAGAGACTGGGCACTCACTGCAAAACAGTCCGAATGGAGGCCCGCAGCATCCCTCGGACGGTCATTAGACGACTTAAAATCATTTGAGATATTCGAAATCGCGTAAGCACGCAGCGAACGCGACACAGTCCGAATTTCGAGGTTTTTGTAGGAGTTTATTTAAGTGTTTATGTTTGGGTCAAACCAAACCTGGCACGCGGGCCCCTGGCTCGTGAGCACAGTATCCGATGAAGCTGTAAAAGCCAAAAAGGCTAACGGCAATTACATCACCGTAATTATATTATATCACTGCAAAAACAGATGACTGCCACAATCCACGTTTCACCAAAACAATATAATGCACTTGGTGTGATAGGTGGTGAGCCCATCGCCATCATGCGCTGTTGGGTGCACAGTGCAGTTTAATTCCTTACTCGCCTTTTAAGAGATCCATTGGATGAGATGGAGTGGTAGTATTATTTTATCGAGCCGCCACCACACGGCAGCAAAAACATTTAAAAAAAGGTTACTATATAGGAAGATAGGTGTCCGGCAGAGTAGAATAACACGTACCTGTTTTCTACCGAGGTGTCGTAAGAGGCGACTAAGATATTGTACGGACTACCTTTATTCGTGCAGATTTCTGTGATATGCAATGCTGCTACTATACAGGAGTAAAATTAAAAAAATTGACTCGTACCGAAACAACCCGTCACGTCTCGTTTCACGCCGGGGCAAAAAGTGGGCTACGTGTGTTGTATTCGCCTAGAGACCAGAGACCACTTCCGTAGCCCACTTTTTCCCATGAAAAAGGCGCGGTCGTATATATGTGTCATTGCCGTTAGTAATCTGCCCCTAATAGTGAGATTCAGGCACATACTTATTTAAAAATAGAAACCTAAGTATTTTTCCAGGAACCGGTAAAAAGAACCGGGTCGGGGTCCGCATCTGCTTCCAATAAAATCGCTAATGTATTCGTCATCAATAGTCGCGGTAATCACATACATTTTATAAATAAATAAATACACAGAGTCTCACCTCTTTCCTTTTGGGGTAGGCAGAGACCACATCTATCCACTTGTTGCGATCCTGACACACATCTTTCGCTTCTTCCTTTCATTAGTGTTTTCATACGAGCTCGTCGGTTGCGGGTACTTTTGACGTGGTCTATCCTTAAAACGACTTTTCTCTGATCGTGATACGTTCGCCTACGTCGACTCTTACCGGCTTGACCATTCACACTCGCCTCTTAAATCCGGCTCGTCAATCGCCTTTCATCCATTCTCTCTACGTGTCCAAACTATAAAAGCATCCCTTTCTCTATCTTTGTCACTATATCTTCTACTAACCACAATTTTTTAAAATGTAACTTTAATCGTATATAATCGGATGCTAATTCCCTACAGAAGGCCAAGTGATTTCGATGATGCTGGAACGAGAGAGATTCACAACGTCGGGCCGCCCGAGGCTTTCAGGTGCGTCTCTTGTATACAATGAGCGGCGCGCAGGCGGCTCAGTAACAAAGAAATAGTTCACACGTGCCGAGCTCATAAAATGGCATCGTTTAAACGCATCATCGGCATCTAATATCAGGGCCCCAATACTACTAAACCAATCGCTCCAAAATGACAATGACATCGCCGCAGAATGGCAGTTTCGCCGCTGCTGACAATAGAATAGATATGACAATAGAATAGATGTTTCAGAGAGCACAAGGGATCTGTGACAGTAAACACCTGGCCGCCGAGCTTCAGCATGTCAAGCAAGTTTTGCAAGACAACAAGCTTCGGGTTCCGCGCCTTCGTCGCAGTGACCGAGTGAAGCCGGCCACAGTCGAGCGTGTACCTGCTGTTCTTCCATATGTCAGAGGAGTCACGGACAAGATTGGCTATATCTTGAAGCGAGCTTCTATAAGAACATTTTTCAAGCCGCCGAAGAAGATAAGTCAGTTTTTACCATCTGTCAAGTGTAACATCCCTCTACAAGATGCAGGAGTATACAAGCTGGATTGTGAATGTGGTCTCTCTTACATAGGGCAAACTAAAAGATCCATTAAAACCCGCGTTAAAGAACACATAGCTGATGTGAAGCATCGACGCTCTAGGAAGTCTGCAGTCTGTGACCATGTTCTGGATCATCCCAACCATTACATCAGATTTGACAGACCACAAATCCTTGCAAAAGAACACCGATTCCTACCAAGGATGATTCGCGAGGCTATTGAAATTAAAAAACATCCTAATTTCAATAGGGAAGATGGTTGGGTATTACCACCGGCTTGGGATCCTATTATTAATAAAATTAAATCAAAAACCAAGCATACCACTGCAAGGCTTCAAGACACAGTAAGCTCTTTCTGCGTAGATCGGACTACAAATAATAATTAAAAGCTGAAGGTACTCCGGGTTAACTATGACATCGGGACAACTGTCACCTCAGTCCCCCCGTGACCATGGGTGCTGTAAAGCGTCCGAAACGTCGGGTAAAAATAGTTCAAAAATTAAACGCGATAAAATCCGTAAAAAAGTAGTTTTATTTAAATGTGTAATATTCGCGTAAATAAAAGAAAACATTAATAGAATAGAATTTTTTTTTATTCAATATAGATAATTTACATAATACTCATTGAACGTAATTTATTTAAGCAAAGAAAATTTGGTTCGTAAAGAAATGCCTCTGTCCTGGGAAGATCCAGTAAGGAACCATGGCGATCATTGTAAAACGATTGTGAAAACATGGTTACATTTATTTATTGAGGCCACAAACAGTCGTTTTACAAATAAAAATAAAATAAAAATAAAATAAAACTGAATACAAAATGACCTAAAGTGCCATAATGTAATGACAATGTTTATAGAAGAGGAGCAAAAGTAAGTGACTTAATACTTTATACTAAACAACTAAACTTAATACCTAAAATTTAAACAATAACGCTGAGATAACTTAATTACTAAATTAACTAGGTTTTATATTCATACTATGTATGTATTGTAGTAGTATAGTACTTATATGCTTAATATTCTAAAAATAATTCGATTGTCATGGTATTTATAATTTAGAATTTTATTGGCTACACTGGTCAGATTCCTACTTACCATTGTTAAACAATGCAGTTATCAAGTAATTGTCATGCCATTGAAAATTTAGCAGAACAGGAAAATAGCAGCAATCGTAATATAATGATAATAGTATGGCATCACGATCGTTTTTCTTATAAAATAGCAGAATTAGGGCCCTGTATAGCAGACTATGATGAAGTACTCATAATAGAAAAGAACCGGTCGTAAGATTCCTATACAGCAATTTCTATAGGTACCTTTTCTTTATTCTATCATTACGCAGTAGTGTGCAGACATTACCGTTTCGATCTTATAGGCACAGGTAGCTAGTGCAATACAGGGCATATGAGACTTGAGAACTGGTACGTCAAGGTGATAAGCGTAGTGTGGTGCCACGCGGAAATCTTATGGATGACACATCACATATTGTGGACAGATGCTGTATTTACCATCATGAAGGATACATTACCTCAGTTCACAAATAATACGATGTTTTAAGGATTAAAACCAACTAACCGAGCCGTTGTAGCTAGGGGGCTAAGCACTCGCTATAAGATTTATAGTATGCGAGTGAGCTGGGTTCGATTCCCGGTGGCGGCACACTAAAATTGTTAAGTGCTGATTTACGTCGTAGATACTCGGCGGTGATAGGAGCAGTGTGGCGAACTCTTCCGGCTCCAAAACCCTCTCAGACATGAGTGGAGGCCTGTGCTCATCAGCGGGACATTTATAGGCTTTTACACTTCGATATTTGCACGGACATCCGCATTTGGTTGTGGTAGGATTCCTATGCAGAATCCGTCTAGGTAGGTACCACCTCAGGGCCAGTTATTCTGCCGTGAAGCAAGTCTGCAAACATTACTGAGTTTCGGTCTGAAGGGCACTGAGAGCTAGTGTAATGACTGGGCATATGAGACTTCAGAACTTATGTCTCAGGGTGACAGGCGCAGTGTGGTGCTACACAGAAATATTCTGAGTAACACAGCATCTGTTATAGGAAGATGTTGCACTTACCGTCAGGTGAACATTCTTCTTGTCACTTTATGAAATAAAAAAAATCCGTAATCGGCACTTGTTTTAAAAGAGCGGTCCATAGATATTCTAGAGGGTAGACTCAATAAAATATGAATGTTGTACATGATGCTAACAATCAGATGAACGATTTGTTCGTCTCGTCACTTTCTTACATAAGAAAAACTAATATCACAGACATACATACACCCAGTCACATCTTTTTCCCATTTAAGGGGTTCGTAGGGCAAATGTAAATGGTGGCGAACCACGTCGCCGACATTTTGGTACGTGTCAAAAAATTGTTACTCCCCGTTGCGTTCCCACGAGCATAGTGTATAGTGACAGCATTACATATTATAGTGTTATTCTGCACGAGTAAAGGCTGTCCGTACAATACCTTAGTCGCCTCTTACGACACCTCGGTAGGAAATAGGTAGGTGCTGTTCTACTCTGCCGGGCACCTATCAGCCCATAAATAAAAGAGAAATAAAATTTGACGTGTTGTAGGATTCCTATACAGGAATCAGTATAAGAAGGAAATACTGTTTTGGTCTAGAGGACTCTGATAGCTAGTGTAATCACTGAGCATATGGGACTTAGAACAGATGTCTCAGGGTGACAAAAGCAGTGTGGTGCCACACAGAAATGTTCTGGTTGAAACAGCATTTGTTAGGGGCAGACGTTGCATTTCATATTATGCTGTTATTCTGCACGAAAAAGGCTGTCCGTACAATCCTCCAACAAACCTAAGACCCCTATTACGACATATCGGTAGCAAAGAGGTAGGTGCTAGACTACTCTTCCAGACACCTTTCACCCGACACAGGCTGGTTCTTACCATTCGCGGTCAGTTAAACGCCGGCTGTGATTTATACTGGACAGCTTTTTTTATAATCCAATCCCGAAAATTAGTAATTTGTCTATTGATCAAGGATGGCTTCGATTTAAACTCAGACCACGGTTTGACCGTGTGGTTCAGTGATCAGAGCACCTGAGTAAAGACTCGCGGGTCCCCAGTTTTTTTTTATTGTATAAAGTGATGAAACGAGCAAAACGTTCACCTGATGGAACGTCTGCCCATAACAAATGCTGTGTCACCAAGAAAATTTCAGTGTGACGCCACACTGTGCCCATCACCCTGAGACATAAGTTCTTAAGTCTCATATGCCCAGTGATTATGCTAGCTCACAGTGCCCTTCAAACCGAAACACAGTAATGTTTGCATACTACTGCTTCACGGCAGAATAACTGGCCCTGGGGTGGTACCAACCTAGACGGATTCCTGCACAGGAATCCTACCACCAGTAAAAGTTTAATTAAATAGTAAAATATAATTAAAGTGAAATTAGTTCCGTATTAGTTAAATTAGCCGTGGTAGCTCAGGGGCTAGGCGCTCGCTTTTAATTTCATAGTACGCGAGTGGCCTGGGTTTCGATTCCCGGTGCCGGCACCACTAAAATTGTGCAACTGCAATTTTAAGCGCTGACTTACCACGTGCTCGGCGGTGAAGGAAAACATCGTGAGGAAACCTGCATGTCTGAGAAATTAAAAATATTTCGAAGACATGTGAAGTCCGCCAACCCGCATTGGAGCAGCGTGGCGGATTCTTCCTAGCTCCAAAACCCTCTCAGAAATGAGAGGAGGCCTGTGCTCAGTAGTAGTGGACATTTATAGGTTGAAACTTTACTTTTTTTTATTGTCACTATAACAATTTTACCAAGGGGCCGGTCGCGTCATTCTAATTCTAACACGAGGAAGGACTAAAATAGATGAGCGGGAAAGTGTCCGCTTTCCAAACTGATTGACACGTATTTGATTCTGGGATGAAAAAAAAAACTGGCTCGTAGTATGGCGATGGCTGCCACATGCATCATACTTGTGAGCAGGTGCTGTTGGTGGAGGTTGGTCTATATTTATTAGATAAATTCTAAAATTTTAACATGGAGTGTGCTTTGGTTTTCCTTGAGACCGTTCTTTGTAAATTTATTTACCAGTATAATCGGTTTTTGTATAAGGTAAAAAAAAAAAAGACGTAAAGAAATGACGTTTGACAAACGAAATTAAAAAACATAAATTTCGTCGAAAAATAGAGGAATTTCGTTTTTATTTCATTTCATATAGAAGCTGTTACTCGCACGCTTCATTGGGCGTAAATTAAAATTAAATAGATTGAAATTACTACCCTATGTTCTATTTCACGACGTTATCGTTTAAGCGAGTAACAAATAATTAAAATATCATAATTACAATATGAAATTCATATTTACAATATCATTTAATGTAGATACAGAGTCTACTCCGCCTTAAGTAGTTTTCGAGTTATACTCGTAGTTACGTTTGAACAGACAGATAGAGATTTCTAACCGTATCATGCACGTTAATATGCTTTATCATCATCATTATTTCAGCCTATTACTAGTCCACTGCTGAACATTGGTCTCAACCACAGATTGCCACAAAAGTTTGTAGCTCTCATTTTGGGGGGATTTTGCCGTAGTTGCCACGCTGGGCAGACCAGTTGGAAACCGCAGTTTATTTATTCAAATGTTCCAGGAAGATGCTGCTGCCTATCTTCTGCTTTTAATTTTCCCTTTGTTGACTTTTACGACACCCACGGGATGAGATGGGGTGGTAGATTCTCTTAAGCCGCCACCACACGGTAAATACGGCTTGTTAAAATATATTTAAACACAAAATTTTTAAAACCACAGATAATATCTTAATTGTCAAAGAATTTGAATTTACTGCGCAGGCTGTCCACCCATGAAACGCGCTGCCTTTGACAGTGACACGTGCACCATCCCTTTCAGCTTTTAAAAAACTTGTTATGAATCATTATCTCTCTTTCAAATGTAATCTGGTTTTCGCACTAGCCTTCATTCTAATTTATATTAATTATAGTAGTGGTATATTAGTTTATTTATGTATATATGTAAATTATGTGTATTTTATTCTTTATGCAATCTAATTTCCTTTTTATTTATATATGATGTATTATTGGTTTAACAAACGTGGCAAAGCTATCATTATTTGGAGCGTCACAATTACAGCGTTTAACATTTAAATTATGAAACCAAAAAATGAGAAAAACTTTTGTGACAGCTACAATTAAGGCTTCATAATAAGAAGAAAAGATAATTAGTAGCCAGTCTTGTTATAGACAAAATGTAACAAGACAATAATTACACGATTACAAGTGATAAACAAAAAATTTAATCCCGCGGTGTTTGCATTAGCGGTTGCGACCACAACAGAGCTCCCCTGCTCGCGGGTAACGTGCATCTTTCGCGCCGGTAATGACAAGCCAATTCATTAGTCTCGTAAAATTATGCATACTAGCGTTTATTAAAATCATGAAAATCTCATTAAACTTGACAGTTCACAGATTAAACGTAAACTGTGAAACAAGTCGGCCGGACGCGGTCGCAGGAACTATTAGGGATTTTATTTTAAAACGAGCGTAAATCTCGATGATATCGCCACGCGCGTTAAAAGTAATGGCAGGAAGATAAACATACTGCGCTTTTTTACCGTGTACATAAGCAACGAAAACAACGACAGGTTTTTTTATTGCAGAAGTGTAGAGACGGGCAAATCGTTCACCTGATGGTAAGTGCAGAACATTTCTCGGCAGAATAACCAACCCTGCGGTGGTACCTATCTAGACGGACACAGGAATTCTACCACCAGGATTGATTTGCGCTTTTAGTATACCATACTTCTTCATTACTTTGCTGCACCAGTTCTCTGCGCTAAGGTTGTCTAGAAGAATTCGCTTTCAGTGATAAGACCGCCCTTTGTACCCTAACTTACAAATATTGTATATATGCATAAATATAATGATGTAAAGTTTGACTTGAATAAAATAACTTTTACGTAGTGTTGAAATTAAAAAACAAGATGTTAAGTGTTTTTGAATATTCTGAATAAGAACTGAATTTGATAGCCGACCTTGAGGCTGAAACGCTCCCAACAAGATGTTTTATTTAGCATGGGTTATTCCAAAAATAATAGGATTAAATTTATAATAAAAGATTTAATTAGTGAAACTAATTCGATCAAGCCGTGTGGTGGCGGCTCGTTAAAAGAATACTGCCACTCCATCTCATCCAATGGATGTCGTAAAAGGCGAGTAAGGAATTGAACTGCACTGTGCACCCAACAGCGCATGGTGGCGATAGGCTCACCACCTATCACACCAAGTGCATTATATTGTTTTGGTGAAACGTGGATTGTGGCAGTCATCTGTTTTTGCAGTGAGTGCCCAGTCTCTGACTACCCCTTATGGGATACAGTCGTGATCTTATGTATGTATGTATGTAATTCGATCAACATCATTTTCCACAAGAATAATGAAGAATATAAAATAACCAAAGAGAAAAGACAAAAAGGTAGCAGTTTTTTATATGAAAGGGGTCAAATGAGTAAGTGATTACCGCGGCCCATGAATATCCGCGATACCAGAGGAATTCCGGGTGCGTTACCGGCCTTTGAGAAAAGAGTAGGCTCTTTTCTTGAGGTTCCTAACTCGTATCGGTGCGGTGCGGAAAAACTGCTGGCGGAAGCAGATTCCTCTACTGTGTGCTTTGCTAGAAAATTTTGAGCAAAGCGCACGGTGGTGGAATGACAGTCATCCAAGTGATGTCGATGAAATTTCGTGCTATGCCGCAATGTGCACATTCCACGTGAGGAAAAACTTGCGCCTTGTAAAGTTGGAAGCGATGGGCCGACGAGAAGGCCGAATCAAGTTTTGTACCGATCCCGTCATTAAGTCGGCACATACGATGTATAAATGTGAAAGCAGTCCATCACTCAGCTTACCGTTCGCAAATATGCAGCAGGAACGGAACTGTAGCTACAACGGTACGTTGCGTTGTACGTCTAAGACTGTGGAAATTTAAATGCCTAAGAGCAGGGGTGCTCAAACTTGAACTGCTCGCGATCTACCTCAATATTGTTAGACTTCGATCGATCGACTCTGAGAGGCTGCAAGAATGTGATGCAGAATTGTCCGCACCAATATGCATGTTTTTAGTCGAGGTTTGAGCAACACTGCCTAAGATGATCCTCGTACTCGAGTAGAGTACGCTTGATGCCCAGTTGATTGCTTAATTATTTAGGAATTGCATTTGTATAAACTCGATCGTTTTAATGATAAAATCAAACTGGTGGTACGATTCCTTTGCAATATAATTATATTTAAAAAAAAAAAATTCTTACTGATACATGTCAGTCAATCAAAATAAATAAACTAAATACTAAATAAACTGCGGTTGTCAACCCGCCTGCCAAGAGTGGCAACTATGGCAAAATCCCCACAAAAGAGCTACTAAGTTTTGTAGCAATCTATGGGGGAGGCCTATTATCGGCTTCGGACTAGTGATAGGCTGAAAAGAACGAATGATAATACATCATGTATTGTCATTATTGGATTAAAAGACATGTAGTTGTAAAGGTCGTTAATCAACGCAAAGAATAGAAGAGGGCCTAAGTTAGAGCCCTGTGGAATTCCTGAAGATGGGTCAAGCGGAATATACTCAACGCCATATAATGTCACGAGTTAAATGCGCTTTGTGGTGATTTAAGATTAGTAGATTAAAAAAAACTATGATGCACACTACAATTTCCATTGTACCGTGGGTACAGACATAAATTGCAAGGGCACAAATACCCGGACTGAAAAACTACAAATATTTGTACCGAGCGGGAATCGAACTCGCAACCTATCACGCGCGGAAGCCAATCGCTTAGCCATTGCGGAAACTTCTAGGTATATTTTTAACGATAACCCTTTTTACAAAGTTTATGCTTCGTCGTCGTCGTCGTTTCATCCTATCACTAGTCCACTGCTGAACATTGGCCTCCCCCATAGATTGCCACAAAAGTCTGTAGCTCTTGTTTTGGGGGGAATTTGCCATAGTTGCCACGGTTGACAGGCGGGTTGACAACCGCAATGTATTTATTCAGATGTTCCAGGAAGATGCTGCTGCCCATCTCCTGGTTTTTATTTTCTCTCTGTCGACTTTTACGACACCCACGGGATGAAATTGGGTGGTAGATTCTCTTAAGTCTCCACCACACAGCACTGTTTAGTTAAACTAATGTTACCGCATTCTTAAATACGGGGCATCCTAAGTGCACAAGCACAAATGGGACCTTGGCTTGTATTAAAAAAAACTCTTTAAAATTGTTATTTTAAAGTAAGCGGTGACAGATTTAGTGGAGTTTAAATAGATGTCAAAGTCTTAAAATAACTGCGCGTAGTTACGCGGCAAGCGTAGCTTTCCTAGCAGGCATTAACCTATAGATCGTTCTGCAGCTAGGCGACCTAACAATAGCAATCTTTAAATAGTCACCACGCGAACGTATCCTAAAATTAAATGCATCGCTGGCTCGTATTTTGAAATGTCAAAGAGATTTAACATTATAATTTGTGGACGCAAACTTTTACGAGGCTTTCCCCTCGCGAACTCTTTTGATATCTCTACGCAATCTTTTGTAAAACAAAACTCTATAAACCTAATTCTTAATGTATGTCCCAGTACAAGATGTATATTCTCGTAGTTCCGTGGTATTCACTATCACGCGACAATAAATCAACAGCTGCTTCTACTAACATTTTTTGTGATCCCAAAACATTTGTGTTTACGAAAGTGATCATATATTTTATACATTTCATATGATTAAAGTAGCATAGTCTAAATATTTTCGTTCGTTCATTTCAGCCTATCATTAGCCTAGATTGCCACAAAAGTTTGTAGCTCTTTTTGGAGGGAATTTACCATAGTTGCCACGCTGTGCAGGCGAGTTGACAACCGCAGTTTGTTTATTCAGATGTTTCAGGAAGATATATATTTTGAAGATATTTATATATGGTGATGTAATTGCTGTTAGCCTTCTCGGCTTTTACAGCTTCATCGGATGCTGTGCTCGCGGGCCATGGGCCCGCGTGCCAGGTTTGGTTTGACCCAACCATAAATAAATAAATAAAAACTCCTACAAAAACCTCAAAATTCGGACAGTGTCGCATTTGCTGCGTGCTTTCGCGATTTCGAATATCTTAAATATTTTAAGTCGTCTAATGACCGTCCGAGGGAGGCTGCGGGCGTCCATTCGGACTGTCGACTTGTGTGTCGGTAAGTCTGGGCGGTGAGAACCGTCCTGGAATACGGGTGAATCGTGTGTACGCGGTGTGATTATTGACTATTGCGCGCCGCTCTCTACGGCGGTTTTCAGGAAGATGCTGATGCCCATCTCCTGGTTTTTATTTTCCCTCTGTCGACTTTTACGACACCCACGGGATGAGATGGGATGGTAGAATATTTTAAGCCACTACCACTATAAATATCTATGTAATTAAAATTAATAAGGATCACAAACGATCAATATAGCTGTGGTAACAGAGGCGGGGCGCTACCTTTCGATTTCATTGAGCGCAAGAAATTGAAGTAAATCCCCAATGCTGGCCCTACTAAAGTTTATAATATTAAGGGGTAATTGCTTCCCCTTGTAACCTTTACACAGACCTCCTCATACAAATTAAACGAGATCTATACCCAGAAGTAGTAAATGTTTTACTTTTGTAAACACAAAATGCTCTACTTTTCACGATCATCATCATTTCAGCCTATCGTTAGTCCACTGCTAAACAAAGGTCTCCATAGATTGCTAAAGGGAGGATTTTGCCATCATTGCCACGCTTGGGAGGCGCGTTGTCAACCGCAGTTTTTTTAAATTCATATATTCCAGGAAGATACTGCTTTTATTTTGTCTCTGACGACTTTTACGACACCCACGGTATGACATGGGGTGGTAGATTCTCTTAAGCCGCCACCATACGGCTCCGCCACTACACGATGACAGCAATTTTTTTTTTGCTAACAAAATGAAACTGGTTTTAGGATTCCTATGCAGGAGTTCGTCTAGGTAGGTACCACCCCAGGGTCAGTTATTCTACCGTGAAGCAGTAGTGTGCAAACATTACTGTGTTTCGGTTTGAAGGGCACTGTGAGCTAGCGGAATCACTGGGCATATGAGACTTAAGAACTTATGTCTCAGGGTGATGGGCACAGTGTAGTGTCACACAGAAATTTTCTGCGTGGCACAGCATTTGTTATGGGCAGACGTTACACTTACCATCAGGTGAACGTTTTGCTCGTTTCATCACTTTATGCAATAAAAAAAATAAAAAAAACACAAAAGGTTGCCTGCACTAGCCTACTTCTTGCATCTTAAATATAAACAACGATTTTCAGGACATTTACGCCGTGCGGGAGTGAAACCCCTTTGGATACCTAGGTACTTAATACGCAGATATATGTAGATTGAAACTGTTTTCTATGAATTTAAAATTCATAATTTTCAAGAGTACTGGCTGAATGTGCTTTTCGGGGGAGTGATTTGACTCAATACATTAGTTCGGAATTAATTCTGCACTTCCTTCAGGGATTTACAAATAAATACTGAACTTGTTATATATAGTTATATACAATTATGGTGAGATTGAATAATTATTTTGCATCCCTTATTAATGGGTCCTCGTTATAATAATTATAATTGTCCTAAATAACATATAATGAAAAGCCTATGTATGAACTTCAAGTGACATACTAAAATCGCTTTACAAAATATCTTTAAAACTAGCGCATTCTTAGTGACAGCAGCCGCTATTGCCGGTACGAGCTGTAATTTAAAAGAGGTCAACGGTAAAATTCGGCGCACGGTGACATTCTTCTAATGCCTGGGCTACGTACCTCCAAAGCTTGCTAGTTCTATTAGCGTTCGACTAATAAATCTGGATGAGGATGTGCGCCGTGTCAACGAGGTTAAATGGGTTAAGCGCCACTGACAGATTTAATTGACTCACCCGATATCGTAAATTGCAGCAGGCCGCGGCAAGAGCTCGCGCGTGTTCCGAAGCGGCACTGGTAGAGCAACACCACACTAACAACACGTTTGAACTCAACGCGGGTCAGAGCGATACTAAATTACTAACATAACACGCGCGTAGCCGCGTAGCGTGCGGTTAGAGCTTTGGCATGGCACGCACACGAAAGCATTATGTGTACACGCATATAAAAGCTCCACTTTTTTATAAGTAAAACTGTGTAATTAATATGGCTTAATTATAAGGGAAGATAAATAGGGTACTTTTTAATAGGATAGGCTAGCTACCGCCCATCCATGAAAGTTGTATTACTAATAAGTTGTATTAGTATCTATTTACTGGTGGTAGACTTCATGTCGACCGCGTGGCGTAGTGGTTAGAGTACCTGACTTCTGCGCCACCGGTCCTGGGTTCGATTCCCAGCCGGAGGCGACATTTGTGCAAAATCATAAATTGTTGATTTTCGGGTCTGGTTGTGTTGTGCATGTGAAATATATGTTTGTAAAACGCACCCACGATACAGGAGAAAATCCTACTGTGGGGCTTCGTTTAAAAAAAGAAAAAAAAAATATATATATATATATATATATATACAGGAATCCGTCTAGGTAGGTACCACCGCAGTGCAGTTATTATGCCGTAAAGCAGTAGTATGCGAATATTGCTGTTTCAGTACGAAGAGCACTTAAGAACTGAAGTCTCAGAGTGACAGACATTGTGAGGTGCCACACAGAGATGTTCTGGGTGACACATTATTTGTTATGGGCATACTGCACTAACCATCAGGTGAAGGATTTACTCGTTTCGTCGCTGTCTTCCATAAAAATAAAAATAATAATTGACGGTAGCTCTTAAATTCGGGTTGCTGCACTTTAGCATAAATACTTTATTACAATACATGGATCTCTGGATGGATTAATAAATCTGGATCGCTTTGAGCAGCGTGACGAGCCGGAGCACACAGATTAGTGTCTGCGCAGTCGGTAATGTGGCTCAGCCAAAGCGTCTCCCCCGCGTGTCTCCCCAATTAGCGACAGTTGTTAGGACTGGCGGCAGGATTCCTATGCAGGAGTCCGTCTAAGTAGGTACCACCCCAGGGCCAGTTATACTGCCGCGAAGCAGTAGTGAGCAAACATTACTATGTATTATATATTATATTCAGTTTGAAGGGCACCGAAGTTATGTCTGAAGCGACAGTGATCACTAACCATCGAATGAGCTGTGTGCTCGATACCCTTACAGACATTAAAATATAATTTAATAACGTATTTATTTCTTTTTTCTTTTTTTTATTTCTTTTTTTTATTGGAAAGAGTGATGAAACGATCAAAACGTTCACCTGGTGGTAAATAAAATGTCTGCCCACGACAAATGCTATGTCACCAAGAACATCTTGTGTGACACAACACTGCGCTGTCACCTTGAGACATCAGTTCTGACATCTCATCTGCCCAGTGATTACACTAGCTCTCAGTGCCCTTCGAACCGAAACAGTAATGTTTGCACACTACTGCTTCACGGCAGAATAACTGAAGTGGGGTGGTACCTACCTAGACGGATTCCTGCATAGCAATCGTACCACCAGTATTTATTTTAGTGTTATTTTTTCTTTCAACTACATCAGTAGTACAGGATTAATCCGACCTGCCAAACTGAGAAACCTGTCTATCACGAGCCAATGTACTCGTAAGCATGTAATATAATATATATAGAGCATGCATTTTTATAGAGAATGCATTTAACGCAAACACTTTTGAAAGTGAAAGGCCTTTTGGTCTCAAAGCACCGCACCCGGCGACGGGTCGTCTCGCGGCGCCTCACGCACGCAGCTCTCGCTCCACCCCCACGAGTGCTGCCATCTGCCGTCATGTGAACAATTAACTCGCGATCATTTTTCGCCGAGGGCGGGCGTGCATCATGCGGGAAGCCCACACGCAATTCATTCAATATTGTTATTGTCTTATGTCTTGCGCCGGTTGGAAGAAATTGAACACTATGAATAATTTTCTATCTTATCTTTAAGTATAACACATCGAGTGCCGAGCCGACAGGTGTCCGAAAGAGTAGAATAGCACCTACCTCATTCCTACCGGGTGTCTTCAGAGGCGACTATTGTATGGAAACCATAATATGCAATGCTGTGGCTACGACTTAGGCACCTTCAAGAAAAGAGCCTATTCCTTTCTCAAAGGACGGCAACGCATCTGCTATTCCTTTGGTATTGTAGATGTTCATGGGCGGCGGTGATCACTTACCATCAGGTGAGCCGCTTGCTCATTTGCCCCCTATTCAATGAAAAAAAAAAAACTGCTCGTGGGAACGCAATGGGCAGTAAGAATTTTTGATGAAGGAAGGTAAGTTACTTTGCTAAGATCCGTATGCAAAATATAAAAATGGTGTATATTACCTAGTTTTTTGAAGAGCACCGCCCGCCCTCCCTCAGTAGCGTGCACAAGCAAACTAACACCGCCACCAGGAACCGCCACCAGGTACCCTCCACCAACCACTACAATACCACCACTAGATAATATACACCACTGAAGTCGAGAACACGACATGTGTTTCGTCCCAAAACGAGGCATTATCAAGCGTCATAGACTCTACGACAGACGGCCGCCGAGTGAGAACGCTTCACGATTTTGCGTGTCATCCTTGCACTGTGGCGGTGTTAGTTTGCTTGTGCACGCTACTGAGGGAGGGCGGGCGGTGCTCTTCAAAAAACTAGGTCATATACACCATTTTTATATTTTGCATGCGGATCTTAGCAAAGTAACTTACCTTCCTTCATTATAATGGATTTCCGCAAGGTGACGCCTGATTCTATTAATTGTAAGAATTTTTGACTGGTACCAAAATGGCAACACCTGTCACGTGTCTATTCCCGCGAGGCCAAAAAGTTAGTTACATGAGTGGCCTCTGCCTACCTCTTATTTGCGAGAAGGCGTGACTGTATGTATTAACTGCCGAGCAACAATTTTGGTATAGGTAGAGCCGTGGTAGCGTATGGACCGGGTGCTCGCCCTAAATTTCTTTTGGGTCTTAGGTATGACTAGTTTTGAATAACAAATACTTATACTTGTATTTCTGACGACCGTGAGGCCTAGTGGTTACACAGCCTGGCTTCTACGCCACGGCGCCCGTCACATGTCCATATATTTTACGTTCACCATATTTCCGATAGGTTTTTTTTTTTATTTGATGATGTGACGAAACGAGCAAAACGTTCACCTGATGGTAAATGCAACGTCTGCCCATAACAAATGCTGTGTCACCCAGAACATAGGCTTACACTAGTAATCACTGCGCATAAGAGACTTAAAATCTGATGTCTCACGGTGACGGACGCATTGTAGTGTCACATAGAAATTTTCTGGCCGATAGCATTTGTTATGGGCAGACGTTCCACTTTTCATCGGGTGAACGTTTTGCTCATTTTGTAACTATATCCAATAATAAAAAGTGTATAATCGCATTTAACAGCCGTTCCCACGCACACAATGAATTTCATAAATTTAAAATCAAGTTCTGCTTATTTTGAATGTCCCACTGTTTACATCAAGCAACAGTTGCTCGATATACACCAAAACTATAAAACGATGGGCGATATTTTTATAGTAACAAATTTTACGCAGCACCGTTGTTTGCGCCGTTTATAAGCAATACATTATATAAGTATAATGTGTATGAAGCAATGAACCGACTGTTAGGATATTTTTAGTGGTTTAAAGTCAAAATATAATTTACGTGCGTGTTGACGCGATGCGTGATTAATTAGGAATGACATGACGGGCGATAAGAGTTGCTGGATATAAATTAATCAGCACCGGGAAAAAAATATTAATAGTTTTTGTACAAAGCCTTTTTATATCAAGAAAGCGTCGATGTACCATAGAGGGTAATTAGTTAAATGGTTATACTTGTCTTCACGTGTCATCCCACTAAAAGTCCACATATCCCCGACAAAACGGTAGATTAGACTCTTTTTATTTACAATAATTTCACTATTATGCCTTTGTAATTAATTACAATAGACGAACAGACTACTACGAGGATACTTCACATGTGTCGCACAATTAGTGGGGTGTGGCGTAAAACATAAATTGTAAATTAAGACGAATTAAATTCTTTGACAGTCTTGGACTTGGTTTAAAAGAATAGATTATCTAAATAGGCGCAGCGGAGCGCCCGGCGTTGCCATTGTAAGCAGTGTAACAATAACATTTCGGCGCCGAAACTCGAGTTATTTATTTGTTTAAAGCACGTGGGGGCAGGTCGCAGCTCTGCCGCCCGAAATATTTCCTATTGTTATGCTAATGAGTCTATTTCACCCCATCACCCTCTCGTCGATATATTTAACGTACTTTAATTTTCATCGAAATGAAGAATAGCCCTCGGCATTAGATGAAATTATATTAATTATAGATTGGTTCCAGATAAATTATTTCATTTGAGAGCAAGCATTTTTCATTAAAAGTTTTTATCATCATAGTATAAAGTCGAAAATTAATAAATGTTTGGTTAAAAACAAAGATTTTTGTGTATTGATTTATGTTTACGTTTGTACATGGGGCCAGCTTGAATTTGAGGCTTGGTATTGTTCGGGATAGGCGTCGCAGCTGGGCTTTGTTGAAGATGGATTTCTAATGTTTGACTCCAAAAAGGATTGATTGATTATCATAAGTGTGGCTTATAGCCATTTTCCCAAAATTTAAGGAAAACTTAAAGGAACTGATTTGAAGCGGGCCGAATTTCCAATTTTCTCTCTTTGACTGTTATTTGATGGTTTACCGCTACTTTCGTTATGTTCGAATTTGGTTCAGTTTCCGATTTCGCGCTTTCGAGGATACAATGTTTTTTCTTCATTTCCTTGACGTTTAGTTTCGTGCCTTTTGTTTTGCTCACCTCAATATGGTTTAATTGTTCTTGTTACTCTATTTATACTATTACTATATATATTATTACTTCTTGTTATTCCATTGTATAAGTATTTGCATCTGAGTTCTTTTCTTTAAATAAAAGAGTTTTATACCTTAATGAATCCTTGTTCCAACGATAATGTTTTTTGATTTTAATTTTGGGTAGACAAAACTAAAACTACAAAATAATTTACAAACAGTGCAGAGATTTTGGATGAGCTTGTTACATAAGAGAAGCTCTAGTGAAACAAAATCGCTAACATAGTGAATTGCCATATTTCATATTTTTATTAGAAAAAAATATATTGATCCTGCTTTTAATATAAACAAAAACGCATTTAATTTTTTTTCCACCTACGTCATTATTTAAAACCATTATGTCAGTAAACTTTTTTAATGTCATTCCCTACCTGTGTCTATGAATATATGAATGAATTACTATAATAAATGTTCAGTTAGCGGATCCGGAGTATTATACTCCAAATAAAATTGATATCCTTCTAGGAGCAGAAATATATAGTCAGATATTGAAGGATGGAGTGATGAGGAGTCCGTCGGGAACTCTAATCGCACAGTGCACCACCCTTGGGTGGATCATATCTGGTCTTGTTAATTCTGAAGACTCCGTTCATAATTCATCTGTTATTGGAGTACTACATGTAAAGGTTAACGAAGATGAAATTCTGAAAAAATTCTGGGAATTCGAAACGGATCAATCACGTATACCAAAGGAGATGCTTACCGTGGAAGAGCAGAAATGCGAGGATCTTTTTGCAGCTACAACGAAAAGAACAGCAGAAGGTCGATATGTCGTAAAGCTACCGTTTCGTGAAGAAATGCCAGCCAGTAAAAATGGAAATTCACGAGAAATAGCCGTTAAAAGATTATTGGCACTAGAAAGAAAAATGTTAAATAAAGAATTTAAAAAAAGATATACTGAAGTAATAAATGAGTACTTATTAGTTAACCACATGAGGTTAGTAGATAATAATGACGAAGCAGTTTACTTACCTCACCACGCAGTGGTAAGAGAGGATAAGGCCACTAAGCTGCGAATAGTTTTTGACGCTTCTGCCAAAAACAAGAATAATGTTTCACTTAATGATACACTAATGGTTGGACCTGCCTTGCAACCTGACCTGCGGCATATTATAATACGGTGGAGGACACATCCAATAGCAGTGGTCGCAGACATCATAAAAATGTACCGCCAGGTTATGGTTGCTGATGAAGATGCAGCATTTCAGAGAATCGTCTGGCGAGAATTTCCTGAAACTAAAATAAAGGATTATGAACTCCTGACGGCAACTCTCCTTATTTGGCCGTTAAGGCGCTGCAGCAAGTGGCCGTTGATGACGGAAACAAGTATCCACATGCAAGAGAAAGAATTTTTAAGGATTTTTACATGGACCGTTCCACACCCAGTTATAAGGACTGGGTGTGGAACGGTAGAAGGAGTCGAAATATACAAGGAAATGAAGAACCTATTAAAAAGAGGGGTGTTTGAATTACAAAAGTGGAACAGTAATAGTAAAGAATTGTTGAAGGAAATAAAGAGAGATCAAAAAGGTAAAAAGGATGATGAAGACATTATAAAAGGTAAGGAAAAAGAGGACATAGAAATTAAATTAGATTCTACTATTAAAATATTAGGACTTACCTGGATTCGTAACAATGATGAATTCCATTTTTCAGTGCAGCTCCCGATGATGGTGAAACCTGTAACAAAAAGGAGTATTATATCAGACATTGCGCGATTATTTGATCCATTGGGTTGGATCGCGCCTTGTATTGTAATAGCTAAATCATTTATCCAAAAACTATGGTTAAGTGGTATAGAGTGGGATGCAGAAGTGCCAAATAAATTATTAAAGGAATGGTTAACTTACCGCAATCAACTGCCGCTACTAACCAAATTCCACATTCCTAGATGGCTTGGTACATCGACGTGTGATTCAGAGGTTCAATTGCATGGATTTTCGGATGCTTCCAAAATAGCTTATGGGGCTGTGGTTTACGTGCGGATCACCAACAGTGAAGGTGACGTTCACGTATCGCTTTTAACAGCCAAAACGAGGGTCGCTCCAATAAAACAAATAAGTATTCCGCGTTTGGAACTGTGCGGCGCTGTGTTGTTATCTCGATTACTTTTGGAGCTACCATCAGAATTCCTGCTTAAATCCGATCTGTGGATATCGGGCCCTCAATTTCTTAAAATGAAGGCTCTCGTATATGAAAAACCGAAAGATTTAGACGTTAATTTAGAAGAAGCTACGAAGTCACATGTTGCGTGTAGAGATGTTTCACTGTGGGAACGATATTCCTCTCTTAATAAGCTTCTTAAAGATGTAGCATACTGTCGACGTTTTAAAAAAGGATTGAAAAGATATAATGATAATAGGGACCATACATCATATTTAAGAAAAAAAGAAATAGATAAAGCTTTACAACGTTGCATAAGTCAATGTCAGGAACAGGAATTTGCAGAAGAATACATAGCAATACAGAACAAAGGCAGCACGCAGCCAAAGGGAAGCAAAATAAAATCATTATCGCCATACTTAGATAAAAATAATATTTTAAGAGTTGGTGGTCGACTTCAGGCATCCGTAATAGAAGAACAAGTCAAACACCCAATAGCACCACAACCACACACGTCTAACTTGACAACATTAATTGTTGCAGATGCGCATGATAAAACTTTACATGGTGGACCACAATTAATGATGAATTACTTGCGGTCAGTTTATTGGACAGTGGGTATGAAAAGTATAGTAAAGCAGCACTACGAAAATGTATTACATGCGTTAGACACAGAGCTAATACGCAATCACAATTAATGGGGTTCTCTACCATCAGTACGCGTCACTCCAGCTAGAGCCTTCCTTCATAGTGGTGTGGATTATGCCGGTCCAATTAACATTAGGGTATCAAAGGGTCGTGGACATCGGGCGTACAAAGGTTACATTTGCCTTTTTATCTGTATGGCAACAAAAGCCATACATTTAGAGGTTGTCAGCGACATGACTACACAGGCGTTTCTAGCAGCATTTCGGCGCTTTGTAGCTAGACGTGGCCACTGCGCCCGATTGTGGAGCGATAATGGCTCCACTTTTGTAGGTGCAGCCAAAGAATTAAAGGAGTTGACCAACATACAACAATCTGTAGCTGAATGTTTAGAAAGAAATGGAACAGAGTGGCATTTCATACCTCCCCATGCTCCAAATTTTGGTGGATTATGGGAAGCGGGGGTGAAATGCACTAAATATCACCTAAAAAGAATATTAGGAAACTCCACACTTACGTTCGAGGAAATGAACACGCTCCTCAATCAGGTTGAAGCTTGTCTAAATTCGAGACCAATGACTACAAGTAACACAGGCGATCCCGGGGATCTAGATCCCTTGACACCAGGACACTTTTTAGTAGGCGAACCAGTGGTAACCGTTCCGGACGCTAATTATGAGAATGTTCGCATCAGCCCATTGAACAGGTGGCATTTAGTTCAACGAATGTTACAACATTTTTGAAGAAGGTGGTCACAGGAATACCTTACATCCTTTTTACATCGACACAAATGGACTTTACAACATCCAGAACCACAAATAGGTGATGTAGTCTTAATAAAAGAAGATGATTTGCCTCCAAGTAAATGGTTGCTTGGTCGAATATTGAAAAAACATCCTGGTACCGATGATATTACTCGAGTTGTCACATTAAAAACTAAAAAATCAATTATTAAACGACCAACTTCTAATTTATGTCTGCTCCCTATTTCTAATTAGGGTTACAAATTATAATTAGTTATTATTGTTACTATAAAAATATAAGTTAATTTAAGTTTCATGTGTAAGTCAAGAAGTTTGATTGTTTATGAAGATTGTGAAATTGTTTTTTTTTTGTTTGTTTTCTATAAAAATAATTATTGTGGTTTTTTGGTTATAAATTGTTTAACACTAGAAGTTAAATAAAAAAAAACTTATTATATTTTATCTTTATTGTATACTGTTCCAATTGCATAAGGACATTTCATCACTAATGTCCTTGGTGGGCAGCATGTTTAGGATTTTACACGAAGAAACAAAATGTTTAGTTTGTGTAATTACTCGCCCGCTTAAGAGACTTCATGCCGTCTCGAGGGATCCCCATCCACGAGCAGTTTGGATTCCGAGCTAAACACTCATGTACCCAGCAGGTGCACCGCATAACGGAGCACATTAAATCCCGCTTCATACGCGGGCTTCACACTGGAGCGCTCTTCTTCGACGTGGCGAAAGCGTTCGACAAGGTCTGGCACAACGGGCTCGTATACAAGTTATACGGACTCGGTGTGCCAGATCGCCTCGTACTCATCATACGAGATTTCTTACGCAGTCGAACCTTCCGCTACCGCGTCGAGGGGGTGCGATCCGAACCACATCCCATCCTAGCCGGCGTACCACAAGGCTCAGTCCTAGGTCCCGTGCTCTACACCCTTTTATTGAATGACATACCGCACACCAGCGGCGTCGAACTCGCCCTCTTCGCCGACGATACCTGCCTCTATGTGTCTGGACGTAACCCAGACACTATCTCTAAACGCCTCCAATACACAGCCCGAACCCTCGGGAACTGGTTTCGGAAATGGAGGATCGAGGTCAACCCCATCAAAAGTGCAGCCATGTACTTCTCGCGGCGCAAAACGCCGCGCCTCCCCGCCATAGAGTTATTTGATCGTCCAATCCCCTGGGAAAAGACAGTCAAATACTTAGGCGTCCTATTAGACTCAAGACTCAGCTTCGGTCCACATATTAACCGAGTAAGGAACCGAGCGGCGTTCGTCCTTGGCCGATTACATCCGTTACTAAATAAAAATAGCAAAATGTCCCTACGTAATAAAATTACACTTTACAAAGCGTGTATTCGGCCAATTATGACATACGCAAGCCCCGTATTTGCGCATGCCTCCCCGCGTCAAATTCACCGACTTCAGGTAATACAAAATCGATTCATGCGTAAAGCCACGGGAGCACCGTGGTTCGTGCGTAATGCTAACCTTCATATCGATTTAGGGCTTCCTACCATAGCCCAATATCTAAAGTTGGCCTCTCGCCGATACTTCGACTCTGCTGCCACGCACCCCAACCCACTGGTTGTCAGTGCCGCCACATACAACCCCCTCCCGATACACCAAAACTCGACCCGCGGAAAAAGGAGACCAAGGCACGTCCTCGAGGACCCTGACGACGCGACCACTAGGGCCCAAGCGCTCTACTCATGACTACGCAAACACACAACATCACCATCATACCGCCCCCGCCGTCGGCGAGGGCGTATCAGACAAAGTTATTCGCGATACCGCCGCATCTCAGGTCGGTTCTCCCCTAGCAGTAGTATTTATGATACTACTGCTAGGGGCGAACAGAAGCGTCGCTGGAGTTTCTTGCGCCATTTCTTCTCCAGCGGAAACGCATTCCGAATTGGTGGTAAACTTATCTAATAATAATCATGATAGTAGTAGTAATATTGCCCTCCCGATTGCAGTAACTGACCGAGCCGAGGCCGGCCTCCTTGGGCACCCTCGAGTCGGTTAATCACGCGAACAGGATGACGGTCCAAGCCGAGGTCCCCTCTTGGGGGCCCTTGCGCCAGTCATCCATAAATAAAGGTTTCAGCTAAGCGCCCTCAGCGCTATGTCACCTTTCAATCCGGCAAAGCTGTAAAAGCCTTCGGGCTAACAGTGACCATCAGACCTAAAAAAAAAAAAAATGTATTTTAAATCGTGGTGTTGAGATACCGTTGGCGGTCAATGACCTCAACACTGCATTACTTTTAAAATTTACTCTTCTATATATATAGTTATTAGTTGGTTTTATTTTAATTCCATACTATTATCTAGCCCTCTATAGTCCATTGCTAAGTAGTAATACATTCAGGTAAAATTATAATGATTGTTTATAAAAAATTAGAAACGACACGAACAAATGACGGACTAACGAATTATTTATAAAAAAATAGAAAACATTGATGTGTTGCTGGTAACTTAAGACAAGGAAAACGGTCTGTCAAATTTCATAAACCATAGATGAACTCTGTGGCTCTATTTTATAGTCTATAGTCTATACTCTCTACACAGTTCTACACATGCTTGCTTTGATTTTAATCGACTTTTAATGACGTCTATGATCCAAACCGAAAACCAACGCTTTCTTCAATTTATAAGAACCATGATTTTATTTTGAGCAATTAACTCTGAATTCTGTTTCAGTTCTTATTTTAAGCGACTGCATCTCCTCATTGTCGTCAAAAACACTTTAGGCATAAGCAAAATGGAGTTGGTAAGTAATAGAGTTTTTTGCTACTTCTTTCTGCTACTCGTAATATTTTCGCGAACGTTTTTACCTTACAAATTTATTGTAACGACTAATATGTAATAATTCCGTTCATATGCATTCGCTATCACGAACTTTATCTTATAATGTCACAGTACCGGTGTCATTGTAATGACTGTCTTTTTGGTTATAGCCGTAGCAAAGTGACGTTATGTTACAACGATTGTTAAAGCTGTTTCTATCATATGATTATTTGTAATTTCTTTGAGTATTTGATTTTATTATAATTTTATTGGTATTTATGTTTTTTCCTGAGGTTCGTAATGACTACTGCTATGACTTCTTTGTGTGTATTTAGTAACACTTACTCAGAATGCTTGAATTTGGAAGTAATTTTAGTTTAAAAAATATATATCTTGCAATGACCTAAATCAAATGGATTTCATTACATGAAAATAATTTAGAACTTATTGTTGACATCTGGTAAAAAAGGTACCAGATGTTATATGTGATTGATATATCGTAGTGCAGTTCACACAACACAAATGTTTTCCTCAAACATGCAGGTTTTCATGCCATATTTCCTTCACTGGATCTATGGAAGTAATTTGCACAGTTTGAAATTTATGTATAGAGTGCCGAGCCCCTGAGATACCACAGTTCTTGTGGAATAATGATACATTAAATTTGAGATATTTGTTGTTATTTTTATGTTTGTATCGATCAAGGATGCTTTTTGAAGTGACTTGTATGGAACTGAGTATTTTGGCATTTGTATATCAATGTCTATGTATTATGTATTGTTTATGTCAATATTGTTTTGTAACATCATTATTTTCCTGTTGTTTTCCAGTGAAACCATTTTTTTTTATTGTATAAAGTGATGAAACAAGCAAAATGTTCACCTGATGGCAAGTGTAATGTCCGCTCACAATGAATGCTCTTTCACCCAGAATATTTCTGTTACACCACACTGCACCCGTCACCCTGAGACATCAGTTCTCAAGTCTCAAATGCCCAGTGATTATGCTAGCTCACAGTGCCCTTCAAACCGAAACAGTAATGCTTGCACATTACTGCTTCCCGGCAGAATAACTGGCCCTGGGGTGGTACCTACCTAGACGGATTCCTGCATAGGATTCCTACCACCAGTAAAACCATTTTTCACATTATATTCCAAACAAAAACAACAACTGTGTATTTTGTATACCAATGGTTCTACTTACTAAATTTTGATTATGACAAGAACTTTGAATAATGTTTGAATCCATTAGCTGTGCAGGAGATATTATAGTGCCTCAATTGTACTCAAACACAGAGGCACTCACTCATCTTAAATTACCCCCACCCACAATACTTACATAATAAGATTGGAGGTATACTCGGATGCAATGGAAAAGACTTGGAGATAATTACTACAAAACCAGAAGTAATAATCAACAATTTCTTTTTGATTCTGGCTGGGATTTGAGTCCAAGACCTGCAACTTATATGTCATGTACTCTTACCACTAAGTTACTTGGTTGTAAACTAACAAGATCAGAAGAAATGTCACATGAAATTTGACAACAAATGGAGATTTACAATAAAATAATGTAGTAATTTATAAATGTAATAAGTTTGAAATAATTACCTTATTTTTGTTGAAACTACAGCCAAGTGCATGTAAGATCATCCTTAGTGTAGGGTTCCATGGTTATCTTGATTACCTGTGTCTTCATATCTGTGCTATTTTTCATCATTTAGTACCCTAAATAACTACTCTCTTACTCACACAGTTTGTGTCAAGGGGCATACAATTTACCAAGTTTGGTGTGGTATATCCTGCAAATGGTATGCTGTGCTTTTAAATATTGTATGGAAACATTGCATCTAGAGATCAAATCTATTCTGGAATAAGCTGTTGAGCTGGGGTGCACTCAAAAAATTAATTGACAACATGAAATTTGTCTGAAATAATTATTTTAGGACTTATTTTCTAAAAAAAAAAATTATTGGTAGTATCTTAATACTAAACTTCACACATTTTGGTTCCTAACTCTAGAAGTTATAATTCTGTGATAGATTGGGACAGAGAGACAAAGACTGGTGAAACTTATAAGTATTCCTTATTGTAATAGAATATAGGACTATTATATTTAAGCTGAGTGGTGGCTTAAGAGAATCTATTGTCTCATCCAGTGGGAGTCGTAAAAGTCGATAGAGTGAAATTTAAAACGAGAACATGGGCAGCAGCATCTTCCTGGAACATCTGAATAAATAAACTGCTAGTTTCTGACTTGCCTGCCAAGCGTGGCAACTATGTCAAAATCCTCTCAAAATTAGAGCTACTATGTGGTAATCTACGGGGGAGGCCTATGTTCAGCAGTAGACAGTGACAGGCTGAAATGATGATACTTAGAGAATTGAGAGACAGTTTCCAGTATCACTGCTGATGAAATTGTGCAATGACCACTGCTATGTTAGTTGCAGGGAGGTGAAGCGTGCGAGGCGGCAGCTCTGGGCCCGGGTGAGTAGGGCGCACGGCGGGGTGTGTGAGGCGCTCTAACGCCGGCGTGCGAGGCGTGCGAGGTGTGCGAGGCCGCGTGTGTGAGACGCTCTAACGCCGGCGTGTGCTCGCTGTTGCAGGGCGGCGGCTGGCGCGGCCGGCGGCGGCTCCCCGCGGCGGCTCTCGAGTGCCCTCAGTGATCAGTGTTCTGCTTTCTGTTACAGGCTAGATATAAGTTAGGTTTTTGGTACGCTTTTGCGTCTGCCGCGACGCGCCCGGCCAGCTCGGCGGCAGCTCTCCGCCCGCACAATGTACCTACTTCATTATTCCGCATCGTCCCCGTACGCTCGTTGTGTGATTGCGGGACCCGCCCTAAGCTTCGCTTACATGTGTGAATGCGACGAAAGACATGTCTTGCGAGGGATTTTTCTGTCTGTTTTATATTGATGGTTCGTTTAGAATACAGGGCGGGTGCGTTGTGTGTGCTTGTGTGCGAGTAGTGAGTGCCAGCGTCCACTGCAATCCGGCAATCGCGACCGACTCAAGCTGACCTACAATTTGCATTTCAGGTGGCTTCATACCAGCGCCCGTTTACGATTTGCAGCAGGTTGGAGATGTTTATACAGGTGAATAATTATCATTTTGTTTCTTAGATAATAAACAAATATATAATAATAGTAAAATAATAATAAATGAGAATGTCGGAGCTGTTTTTTAACATGAAGAGACATGTAGATATGAAATGATTATCAATACATACTTAATTCAAACTTAATGTATTAGTTTAGTACTTCATATTTGGTTTTCTTACATAAACAATTTTTATATAAACTCTTACCTTTTATATTGAAACATTAGCAGTTTTTAATGAAATTAAACAATGATGTTTGTGTTTGACATTAAAAAATATGTTTTATTTAAAAGTTCAACATGTATTGATTAAATAGTATATTTAAAAATGCTTAAAATATTCTGGTTTCAACATCTGACGTTCGAAAGTTAGGAGAAGAAAGAATTATTTATAGTCAATATAAAGATAATTTGCATAACACTGATTAATTTCATTTTTAAACAGCAGTAGTTTAACAAAACTTTTTAGGACTTAATTATTTAGCATATTTAAGTTAAACTTGATATTATAGTATTGTTTAATTATTGTTTTTTTTGTTACGTGTAACCTTACTATTTGGTTTATTTATACTCTTGGTACTACCACCACCATTGTCTTTATACTTCTGGTGAGCAACCTATTAAGTGGTTTTGGTGATCCGAGTTTTATTTTATGGATGTGATGGTTAGTTATGTGAAGTGCAATGTCTGTCCATAACAAATGCTGTCACCTAGATATTTTTTTTCAAAAAAATCCGTCTAGGTAGGTACCACCCCAGGGCCAGTTATTCTGCCGTGAAGCAGTAGTGTAAAAACATTACTGTGCTTAGGTTTGAAGGGCACTGTGAGCTAGCGTAATCACTAGCATATGCAACTTAAAGAAGATTTGTCTTAGGGTGATGGGCACAGTGTGGTGTCACACAGTAATGTTCTGGGTGACACAGCATTTGGTATGAGTAGACGTTGCACTTACCATCAGGTGAACGTTTTGCTCGTTTCATCACTTTAACTAATAAAAAAAAACTATTTTTTTTCTTTTATTTTTTGATTTGTCTCCGACTACATCGTATCTGCTTGACCCGAAGGTAGACTGGCAGAAAATGACGTCTAGCATTAAGTCCGCTTTTTTGTACATATTTTTTATTTGTGTGCAGATAAAGATTAAATAAATAAATCATTTCTCTAATATAATTATAATAATTATCTTAAGATATCAGTTCTTAAGTCCCATATGCTCAGTAATTACAGTAGTTATCGGAGTTCTTCAGACCGAAACAGTAATCTTTACACACAGCTGCTTCACGGCAGAGAAGTTTTTTTCACAAACTTTTACGAAGAGTTCAGCTTGTGGCAAGCATAGAAAAATGCCAGACCTACTTTTTTGTTGTTAAAACACTTCACAGTACAGTGCTCTCTTAAGATTTCAGTTAGTTGGATGATATAATGATTTTGATCACGGAGACAACTTCCGAATATTGTCGAGAACTATCAACAATTTGTGTTCAAACTTGCTTTGGCTTGGATTCGAACCCAGGACCCGCGGCGTTGAAGTCAGGCACTCTAACCACTAGGCTACGCGGTCGTCATTAAATTATAAATTGCAGGCCCCGGAGCAAAATGCTCAACATTGCCAGCGATACTGGGCGGGTCGCTGCCCCGGCTGTCGTCGGAGCAGAGCGAGGCGGTGTCGCGCGCCAAGAAGTATGCGATGGAGCAGAGCATCAAGATGGTGCTGATGAAGCAGACGCTGGCGCACCAGCAGCAGCAGATGGCCTCGCAGCGCACGCAGGTGCAGCGCCAGCAGGCGCTCGCGCTCATGTGCAGGTACCGTCCACCGCCCACCACTCACTACTCACCGCCCGCCACACCACTCACCACTCACTGTCATACTTGTAACCCTTACCCCAGACGCTTGCGCTCATGGGCAGGTACCGCCCACCGCTCCCCACTCACCACTCACCGCTCCCCACTCCCACTCACCACTCACCACTCCTCGCTCACCACTCACCATTCACCATTCGCTGTCATACTTGTTACCCTTACCTATCGTTTTAAATCATAAGGATTTCGTATAAATTATGATCTTGTTTGTGCAGTCACATCAGTGGCACTGTTATATTATTGACTAGCTGTGCCTTGCGGTTTCACCCGCGTAAATCAAGTGGTGGTGCGTGGTTATATTATAAATATTTATATTCATATGTTCTGAACCCTGCAAGATATGGAAATGAAAAATACACGCAAATTTAAGTAAAATATCTTGTTTAATATCTTAAACTTAATATCTTTTACTGGTGGTAGGATTCCTATGCAGGAATCCTCCCAGTGCCAGTTATTCTGCCGTGAAGCAGTAGTGTGCAAACATTACTGTGTTTCGGTTTGAAGGGCACTGTGAGCTAGCGTAATCACTGGGCATATGAGACTTAAGAACTGATGTCTCAGGATGTCGGGCGCATTGTGGTGTCACACAGTAATTTTCTGGGTGACACAGCATTTGTTATGGGCAGACGTTACACTTACCATCAGGTGAACGTTTTGCTTGTTCCGTCACTTATATGAAATAAAAAAAAAAAAACCTTTCACTGAAATCCGTTGAGGCGTTTCGGAGCCTATTCTAGATCAACTTACAAACAGACATACAAAAATTTCGCCCGGAATACCTCATAGTTTCCAATAGATGGCACTCTATGGGGAGGCCTATGTTCAGTAGTGGACTAGTGATGGGCTAAAATCATGATGATGATATAGTAATTTGTCTTTTTTTATTATTTTCGATGAGTGTTGTCTTGTGGTAGCCATCTCTTTCATAACTATAAAGTGCAAACTTGTCTTCTGTAAAAATTCTCAATGATGAACGCGATACCGTGAGGCTCCCGCTTCGGCTGGTCGAGCCCTTGATAAAGAAAATAGCTGAAAAGATCTGACTTCATTAATATGCAGAAACACTACTTCACACCTATTCGAAAAGATAAATCTTGAGTTAAATTTTGTCGACAGGGTTTATGTTGGATCAATATCATTTGAGTTGAAGGAGGATACCATACGGCAAGCTTTTCTACCATTCGGGCCCATCAAGTCCATCAACATGTCATGGGATCCTGTGACACAGAAACACAAGGGCTTTGCATTTGTCGAGTATGAGATACCTGAGGCTGCCCAGCTCAGTCTTGAGCAGATGAATGGTGTTATGCTGGGGGGCAGGTAAGGTTTTAAATTCATTTCTGTATACTTTCATTACGATAAAATGTAGTATTGTTTTTACTTTAAAATAATTGTACTATAATATCCCTTGAAAAAGAAAAGTAAAGTTACAGCCTATAAATGTCCAACTGCTGAGTCCGGGCCTTTTCTCATTCCCTTAATTCAGACATACTTATGATGTTGGGTTTATATAATAATTTTTTATATTGCTGAGATTAACTAGTCCAATCATAAATATAGCTACAATTGAAAGATTAATCATTTTCTTTTATCTGAAAACTAATTTCAAATGCATTAATTATGTTACAAGAATGAATCTATGGCCTGCTACATATTTGCAGTAATTGTCTTGCACAAAGTATGTATGGAGCAATCGGGTATTTTCAAGATGCCTTACAAATGGTGTGGCAGCACTACGTTTATAACATTAAATTTTCAGTAAATATAAAAAAAACATACATACATATAGTCACGCCTTTTTCCATATAAGGCGTAGGCAGAGGCCACTCACGTAGCCCACTTTTTGCCCTCGCGGGAAACGATACATGACGAGTGGCCAATCACGGCGCCATTTTGTCAAAAAAAATTTACTCCCTATTGCGTTACCACGCGCAGTCTAGTGACAGCATTGCATATTATTTGCATACATTCTGCTCGATAAAGGCTGTCCATTCAATAATACCTTGTTCGCTTACGACACCTCGGTAGGAAAAAGGTAAGTGCTATCCTACTCTACCGAAAATTTATCGGCCCATAAATGAAAAAAAAATAGAATTTAACTTGTCAGGATTCCTATGCAGGAATCAGTCTAAGTAGCTACCACCAGTGCCAGTTACTCTGACGCCTAGCAGTAGTGTGCAAACATTACTGTTTTGGTCTAAAGGACAGTGATAGCTAGTGTAATCACTGGGCATATGGGACTTAGAACAAATGTCTCAGGGTGACAAAGGCAGTGTGGTGCCACACAGAAATGTTCTGGAGGAAACAGCATTTCTTAGGGGCAAACGGTGCACTTACCAGCAGGTGTACATTTTACTTGTAAATGAAAGAAATGACAAATAAAGTAAAAATACTACAGTGTTCTCTCTTATGGTTCATTGCTGTATGGATAAAATTTTCAATAATCTGTGACAATATTCTGTTTCAGGAACATAAAAGTAGTAGGTCGTCCATCAAACATGCCACAGGCCCAGGCGGTGATAGACGAGATTCAGGAAGAGGCCAAACAATACAACCGCATTTATGTCGCCTCCATACACCCAGAGCTCACCGAGGATGATATCAAAAAGTATGTTCCTAATTTGTCATCATTGTCATCACTTCAGCCTATCTCAGGTCCAACATGAACATAGGCCTCCCATCTATCGACTTCCCACAAAATCGTGCAGGTGGTCGCCACATCTAGTGGGGGGTCGCCCTACCCTGTGTTGGTTGCCATTCCAGAACATTTCTACTCCAACAGCTATCAGTTCTACAAGCTATATGGCCGGCCAATTGCTACTTCAGCTTGATAATCCTTAGGGCTGTGTCGGTTACTCCAGTTCTGCTGCGGAAATCATCGTTACGGATCATATTGTTATAGGGGATCTGTACGGTGCAAACAATACGTAAATTTTTCGCGGTCAGCAATCTTAAGCGCCGCGTACAATTTTACCATATTTTATAGACAGTTCACGACCAACCGCGACCCCGTGTACTCATATCAATATCATTATCATTTATCATTAATATCAATATCAATAAGTTATTATCAAATTCAATTAATATCAAAATCAATATCAATATCAATAATCAATAAATAAGTTAATAGAATCAGGCGTTACTTAATACAATAAATAAGTAGCAATACACTATCTAGCCAGAAACGGTATCTTACTATCAGTAATCAAATAAAAGCTTGTGTGGTGTCAACACCATACATCTTTTTGGTCCTTCGAGCCGGATATTAAATACTAATTAATAAGTAATTCAAGAAGCTGATGCACCTTGTTCTCGTCTGTGGAAAGACACTATCTGCTGCAACGTTGTCTAAAAACTGTAAATAAATGGTGTTAATACATTAAGGCCATATTACATGGTACAATTGTACATTTCGAATTGGTGAAACAACCAAATTGAAACAAGTTAATACTCGTATAAAAGCGCATCATTTAAAGTCATTGTGTAATCGCATTGAAAGAATTGCTCAATATATTAAATTTTGCATAGTTTTGTCATCGTATTTTCTTTACGGATTAATGGCGTAAGCATTTTTCGAAGTTCTATAAATGTTGCTTTATTCATTTCAAGATGATTGATGTCTGAATCTGGATTCTCTTCTGCCAATTCTCTCAATAGACTGTTTGAAGCTCCCAAGCGTGATCTTAATATTACCAACTTTTTATGGTCAAAAAATTTTTGTGGTCGCAACCACCAACGTCGCCGATTAATTCGGTTTTCTTTGATCATTCTTTAATTAAATTATTACAAAACAAGGCAATTTCCAAGCGTACAACCTAATTGTGCAACTAATCAGAGCAACATGAACTGAATAGTTCATTTCTACAATACTGTAAACGGCTAACCTGTAATTTCTGTAATATCACCATAAGTACTATCTTTATGTGAGTAGCGGCAACGAACAAGTGATTTGGTTCCATCTGCTCTCACTGCCTACATCTGTCTTCAACTCAAAATATCTTTGTTTAATTTTGGTTTGTTTAAACCTCTGATGAATGTCAAAATTTACACCTGTCTTTTTTTAATTAAATGAAGACTGAAAAACACGATATTGCTGAAATTTCTTGTTGCTTGTCTTGAATGGTAGGTGTAGCTAATGGGGTCACTTTAAAACCAAAAAGACACTTATGGACTGATAAGAAAACTATTTATTTTAACTGAAACTATTTGAAATTATTTTTGATGAAACTAAATCATTGTGAAATTTATGTAAAATACATATGTTACTTCTTCTAGTGATTTTCACGGAATTAATAAAATATGACAATTTCAATCTGAACTAACAAAATTGACATTCTAAATTTAAAGTAATTCAAACATAATACATAAACCAAACAGATCAGAGTTGACATTAAAAGAGTATGTATAATCTGAGATTACCAATCAACAGCTAGTAACCAGTTTTACGATTCTAGTAAATTACCATACAAAACATTTCAGCAATGTTTAGCTACTTTCTGTTGATAATTATCCTATGAGAGTGTGGTGTGGTCTTTACCTTATTTGTATTTGTTGCATGATTCTACCATGTACAAAAAGTGGTTAGAGTACCTGACTTCTACGCCGCGGGTCCTGGTTTCGAATTCCAGACGAAGCCAACGTTTGTGCCAAACCAAATTGTTGGTTTTCCGGTCTGGTTGTGACAACACAACCCACACAAGAAACGGGGGGTGTGTTTGACATTGCATCCTAGATTACCTCCGATTTTGTCGCATGAACCGTTACATCGGGTGCGAGTGGGACGAGTGAGTGCTCCTGTGTTTGCGGGTTCCATTATGGCACTATAATATCCGACAGAATTCGGTAGTTGTCGTAAATCGGCCAGGAGGACGTCATCATTTTGAAAGTGATATAATTTCAGTAAATTGTAACGCACAAAATGTTTGCAGCGTGTTCGAGGCGTTCGGGCCGATAACGTACTGCAAGCTGGCGCAGGGCACGTCGGCGCACAAGCACAAGGGCTACGGGTTCATCGAGTACGCGACGCTGACGGCGGCGCTGGAGGCCATCTCGTCCATGAACCTGTTCGACCTCGGCGGGCAGTACCTGCGCGTCGGACGCGCCATCACCCCGCCCGCCGCGCTGGCCGGCCCGCCGCACGCCGCGCCCATGCCCACCGCCGCCGCCGTGGCCGCCGCCGCCGCCACCGCCAAGATACAGGTGCGTGTGACCACAGCCGGCCCGCCGCACGCCGCGCCCATGCCCACCGCCGCCGCCGTGGCCGCCGCCGCCGCCACCGCCAAGATACAGGTGCGTGTGACCACAGCCGGCCCGCCGCACGCCGCGCCCATGCCCACCGCCGCCGCCGTGGCCGCCGCCGCCGCCACCGCCAAGATACAGGTGCGTGTGACCACAGCCGGCCCGCCGCACGCCGCGCCCATGCCCACCGCCGCCGCCGTGGCCGCCGCCGCCGCCACCGCCAAGATACAGGTGCGTGTGACCACAGCCGGCCCGCCGCACGCCGCGCCCATGCCCACCGCCGCCGCCGTGGCCGCCGCCGCCGCCACCGCCAAGATACAGGTGCGTGTGACCACAGCCGGCCCGCCGCACGCCGCGCCCATGCCCACCGCCGCCGCCGTGGCCGCCGCCGCCGCCACCGCCAAGATACAGGTGCGTGTGACCACAGCCGGCCCGCCGCACGCCGCGCCCATGCCCACCGCCGCCGCCGTGGCCGCCGCCGCCGCCACCGCCAAGATACAGGTGCGTGTGACCACAGCCGGCCACAGCTGCGCGTGGCCACAACCGGCCCGCCTACAACCAGTAGACATACAACATATATAAGTACATACAACAAGCTGGACAACTTCCTCGAAAACTTGAGCGGCTTTTACATTCTCAGGTTTCCTATGTTTATTGCAATAGATTTCCTTCAACTGCTGATTTTCTACGCTCTTTTGATGGAAAGTATCGTGATGGAATCTGCATAAAAATATTTCAAGACATGAAATCCACCAAACCGCATTGGAGTACTCTTCCGGCAGCGGACTCTTCCTGGCCCCGAAATCCTCTCAAAATGGAGAGGCCTGTGGGACAATCACGGGCTGATGGTTACATGAGAGAGCTGTGTCGGTTGCAGGCGATGGACGCGGTGGCGAGCAACGCGGTGGCGCTCGGCCTGACGAAGCTGAACGCGCTGGGCGTGTCGCCGGCCGCCGCGCTGCCGTCGCTGGCCGCCGCGCTGCCAGGGCTGCCAGGCGCGCTGCCGGCCGCGCTGCCAGTCGCGCTGCCGGTGACGCTGCCAGGCGCGCTGCCAGTGGCGCTGCCGGCGACGCTGCCAGTGCCGCTGCCGAGCGCGGTGCCGCTGCCGGCCGCGCTGCCGGCCGCCATCCCGCCGCCCGGAGTCGTCATTCCGCCGCCTCCCGTCTCGGCCCGGACCAACGCACAGGTAATGATTCCTTTGACACTTTTTTTTTCATGTTATATGTTTTCGAGATGAGTTCATTACAGAATCGATAATACAGTTCACTGCAGAAGTTACTTCGCGTACGCCCTCGTATTTCATGTGCACATTTCCCGCGTAATCAATATCATATAAACTCTATAGGATTTCTTTGATAATACAACAAATCTTATACAAGAGTCTTCCAGTGACATTTTCTTAATAGTAGCAGATTTCAATATCTCCTATGCATCCTGGCAATATCTAGGTAACTTAAATAATTTACAAATCAGTACTGATAATAACAGCCGTGGTAGCTCAGGGGCTAGGCGCTCGCTTAAAATTTCGAAGTACGCGAGTGACCTGGGTTCAATTCCCGTAGCCGGCACCACTAAAATTGTTAATTGCAATTTTAAGTGCTGATTTACCACGTGCTCGGCGGTGAAGGAAAACGTCGTGAGGAAACCTGCATGTCTGAGAAATAAAAAAAATATTTCGAAGAGATGTGCAGTCCGCCAACCCGCATTGGAGCAGCGTGGCGGATTCTTCCTAACTCCAAAACCCTCTCAGAAATGAGAGGAAGCCTGTGCTCAGCAGTGGGACATTTATAGGCTGAAACTTTACTTTACTTTACTGATAATAATCATTATAATCATATCGCCTCCTCTATAATGGACCAATGACCGTATCTAGGATTTGCTACTAAGTAATTCTGTGTATAAACAGTCAATTTGCTTTTTCCTCTTTGTCCAGAAGCCGAAGAAGAAAGAAAGAAGTACCATAAAGTAAAAAAAAATAGAAATAAATTTTCCACTGACACATCATTATCATTCCGCGAAAACAAGAGTACGAAACTACTTTACCATGCCGCCAATTTCGAGAACATGAATGATTTAATGGGTATAGATTGGAACATTGTAATGGCGATGATCACGGAGCAATCTGTGTGTTATCTATATACGGAACTTATGAAAAACTTCAAACTCACGGCCGCTCGGGAAACTTATAGTAATCCTCTAGACTATCAGGAGTAAAAGTTGCTAAGTGCCAGAGCCAAGAGACTTGAGACTGAATGTTACCGTAACTATAATACACACGCGGAAGAAAATATATTGCGGTCAACAAAATAATTCTGGAGTTTTATCAAATCTAAATTTCCAATTAACTATGTTCCAGTTCAGATTTACGATTTCATATCTTTTTTTAATGGACAAACCACTAGTAACTTATTTAATGAATATTTTCATTCAGTTCTTACTGTAACTTTACAGTACTACAATTACCAATGATCCAATGAGCTCTATTATTGAAGTTTAATTTGCATTTCTGAAAGCACAGTCATAAAACATTTGGAAAATACTTTCATTAATAAGGTAGCTGGTATAGATGGCATACATTCTATTTTAGTATGCAAATTAGCAAATGAATAATTATCTTTTCCACTATATTATTATTCCCAACGATATGGAAAAAGGCTTAAATAACTCCAATTCTAAAGGGAGTGATGCGAATAACGTCGAACAATGCAGACCCATTTCTAAATTAAATATTTTTGCCAAGATTTTTGAAAAAATAGTCACCACTGACCTAAATCTTTTCACGTCCCATAGCGGAACAACAATGGTTTTATCCGTGGCCGAAATGTTCCTTTTTGGCCACTCACACGGATTTCATTCTTAATGGCCTCAATGCTCATTATCAAACCATGTATACCAACTTTGCAAAAGCATTTGACAATATAAATCATTACATGATGCTCCAGAAATTATTAAATATCGGTATACATGGCGACTTACTCAGATAGCTTAAATCCCACATCAGCAATCGTAGCCAAGCTGTTGTTCTCAAGGGGTACAATTCTAAGTTTCTTGATATCGAGTCCGGAGTCCCACAGGGCTCCCATTTGGGTCCTTTCCTTTTTATTATATACATTAATGATCTTGGTTGGCACTTTTCGTAAGCACTCGCGCTATTTATTATTCGCAGATGACAAAAACCAGGAACCAATTACTTTTAAATCCCGAAAAATGTCTTTTAAATCCCGAAAAATCACCTTCACTCGAAGACTGCACCCCGTTATATTTGATTACAAGTTTACTGAGCATATTATTAAGCGAGTAAATCATATAAGATACTTGGGTGTCACTCTCGACTCGAAACTCAATTTTAATATTCACATTGACAATATAACTTCCAAGGCATTTAAACAATTACGCATTGGATTATATTAAGATTAACAAAACCATTTAAAGGAATTCTTCGTGTTAAAATACTATATTTTGCTTTCTTCCGCAGTATCATCGAATTTGCTACCATTGTATGGCGTCCGTATACCATAAAAAAAAAAAAAAAAATTTTAAATCTAGAGTATTGTACTGGGCAATCATTTCTCGAATATAAAATTTCTGATGTGAAACACAATCTGGTTACATTAGAAGATAGACATACTCTTTAATTCTGTATAAAATTCTCCATAATTATGTAGATTCGAGCTATTACTAGTCTTTTCTATCCGCATCTATCCTCGTATCTCCTTACGTTCTAATGAACCTTTTTACATACCTCCCACGATCTGCAATCGTGCATATTATTATTTGCGACCCGCTTGTAATTGTTACAATAAAACCCTCAGCAGTATCGACATTTTCCACACACTTTGCCCAAATATAAAAATGAAGTTAGTGAAAAATTGCAGCAATTGTAACTAGTTATGAATTGGTTTTTATCTGTATGAGAGTGGTCCACCATGTCCTTAATGAACTCTATAGTAACTAAGTAGTTATAAGTTTTATATGGAACGTAAGGACATTAAGGTCTAATTGTACCCAAATTTCATGTATCTGTTATATGTAGAAGACTTTTGTATTCCTGAAACACTTCATTAAAGTCAATGTTTGTTGTGTCGGTGTCCGTCGACCACAGTGATCACTTATAATAAGGTGGATTGTTCTTTGTGTGCCCTCTAGCCGAAGTTGTTTTTGGAGGTGCTTGATTGTTGATTTCTTAAACAACGTAGTTGAAATAATCTATATGAATGCATATTTTATCTTTTTTTCGTTGTGTGTACTTTGTTTGCTAACATTTAAATATTTGTTATACTCTCCATAAATGAGGGTAGTTTTTTGGTTCATCGATAACTGAACTGTTCCATTTGCAAAATCAAACGCCATTGGTCAATGTTTGTGAGGAACGGCGTGTAATTTGGAAGTTTTCGATGCAGCTTGAGCCGGCGCCGGTCGACGGCGGCGGTCAGCAGGCCGAGCTGCAGCGCAAGCTGCTGGACAGCTCGCCCGACACGCTGCAGCAGCAGGAGTCGCTCTCCATCTCCGGACAGTCGGCGCGCCATCTCGTCATGCAGGTACTGCTGTCTCTCTCTGTCTCTCTCTCTCTCTCTCTCGGCAGCAGGCAGCAGGCCGAGCTGCAGCGCAAGCTGCTGGACAGCTCGCCCGACACGCTGCAGCAGCAGGAGTCGCTCTCCATCTCCGGACAGTCGGCGCGCCATCTCGTCATGCAGGTACTGCTGTCTCTCTCTCTCTCTCTCTCTCTCTCTCTCTCGGCAGCAGGCAGCAGGCCGAGCTGCAGTGCAAGCTGCTGGACAGCTCGCCCGACACGCTGCAGCAGCAGGAGTCGCTCTCCATCTCCGGACAGTCGGCGCGCCATCTCGTCATGCAGGTACTGCTGTCTCTCTCTCTCTCTCTCTCTCTCTCTCTCTCTCGGCAGCAGGCAGCAGGCCGAGCTGCAGCGCAAGCTGCTGGACAGCTCGCCCGACACGCTGCAGCAGCAGGAGTCGCTCTCCATCTCCGGACAGTCGGCGCGCCATCTCTTCATGCAGGTACTGCTGTCTCTCTCTCTCTCTCTCTCTCTCTCGGCAGCAGGCAGCAGGCCGAGCTCCAGCGCAAGCTGCTGGACAGCTCGCCCGACACGCTGCAGCAGCAGGAGTCGCTCTCCATCTCCGGACAGTCGGCGCGCCATCTCGTCATGCAGGTACTGCTGTCTCTCTCTCTCTCTCTCTCGGCAGCAGGCAGCAGGCCGAGCTGCAGCGCAAGCTGCTGGACAGCTCGCCCGACACGCTGCAGCAGCAGGAGTCACTCTCCATCTCCGGACAGTCGGCGCGCCATCTCGTCATGCAGGTACTGCTGTCTCTCTCTCTCTCTCTCGGCAGCAGGCAGCAGGCCGAGCTGCAGCGCAAGCTGCTGGACAGCTCGCCCGACACGCTGCAGCAGCAGGAGTCACTCTCCATCTCCGGACAGTCGGCGCGCCATCTCTTCATTCAGGTACTGCTGTCTCTCTCTCTCTCTCCCGGCAGCAGGCAGCAGGCCGAGCTGCAGCGCAAGCTGCTGGACAGCTCGCCCGACACGCTGCAGCAGCAGGAGTCACTCTCCATCTCCGGACAGTCGGCGCGCCATCTCTTCATTCAGGTACTGCTGTCTCTCTCTCTCTCTCCCGGCAGCAGGCAGCAGGCCGAGCTGCAGCGCAAGCTGCTGGACAGCTCGCCCGACACGCTGCAGCAGCAGGAGTCACTCTCCATCTCCGGACAGTCGGCGCGCCATCTCTTCATTCAGGTACTGCTGTCTCTCTCTCTCTCTCCCGGCAGCAGGCAGCAGGTCGAGTAAGTTTTTACACGCTTTATATTACTTCACTTATTATAAATTAATATATAAATTAATCCAAATTTATAAACATTTATTTTCTATTTTTTAGTTGGATTTTCTATAAAAGCGTTTTTTTTTATTTTTTTTAAGCTATTATTTATTTAATCACCTTGTTAATGAGGGCGGAACGTATAAATATTAAGATCGAATTCGTTTTCTTGAGTTTCATTTTCTTTTCAGTCCCGCATGTGTTGCGTTACTGACCCCACAAAAATTCATTCTCATCGGAATGTAGCAATAATGTCCATATGTCTGTTGTCGCAGCGCCTGATGCGGCGGCGAGCGTCGCGCACCGTGCTGCTCAGCAACATGGTGTCCGCCGACGAGGTGGACGAGGCGCTGCATCACGAGATACAGGTACGGGGGAGGGGACAACTTTGCCATCATCACCATCATCATCATTTCATCACTATATCTAGTCCACTGCTGAACATATGCCTCTCCTATAGATTGCCACAAAAGTTTGCAGCTCTCATTTTGGGGGATTTTTCCATAGCTTGGCAGACGAGTTGGCAACCGGAAATGACTAACTAAATACTTGTGTCGAATAAATATTGGCTGAAGCTAGTTCTATAACTTCTGGGAGTTGGTAACGCAGCTTACCGAGCAGAACGCGTTGTTCATAAGTGTGTGTGTGTGTGCAGGAGGAGTGCTCCAAGTGGGGGCAGGTGGAGCGACTGGTCATCTACAACGAGCGGCAGAGCGACGACGACGACCCCTCGCACGCACACGTCAAGATCTTCGTGCAGTTCGCTGAGCCCGACGGTATGTCTCACACACCTGCACACACGTGCAGAAGAGAGAGAGAGAGAGAGAGCGCTCAATCACACATCAACATCTTGCAGCTGAGCATGACGGTGTGTCTCACACACGTGCACACACACACAACAACACACACACACGCGGTAGCGCTCAATCACACATCAACATCATGCAGCTGAACATGACGGTGTGTCTCACACACGTGCACACACACACACACACACGCACACACGCGGTAGCGCTCAATCACACATCAACATCTTGCAGCTGAACATGACGGTGTGTCTCACACACGTGCACACACACACAACAACACACACACACGCGGTAGCGCTCAATCACACACCAACATCATGCAGCTGAACATGACGGTGTGTCTCACACACGTGCACACACACACACACACACGCACACACGCGGTAGCGCTCAATCACACATCAACATCTTGCAGCTGAGCATGACGGTGTGTCTCACACACGTGCACACACACACGTGCACACACACACACGCGGTAGCGCTCAATCACACATCAACATCATGCAGCTGAACATGACGGTGTGTCTCACACACGTGCACACACACACACACACGCACACACGCAGTAGCGCTCAATCACACATCAACATCTTGCAGCTGAGCATGACGGTGTGTCTCACACACGTACACACACACACAACAACACACACACACGCGGTAGCGCTCAATCACACATCAACATCTTGCAGCTGAGCATGACGGTGTGTCTCACACACGCGGTAGCGCTCAATCACACATCAACATCTTGCAGCTGAGCATGACGGTGTGTCTCACACACGTGCACACACACACACACACACACACACGCACACACGCGGTAGCGCTCAATCACACATCAACATCTTGCAGCTGAGCATGACGGTGTGTCTCACACACGTGCACACACACACAACAACACACACACACGCGGTAGCGCTCAATCACACATCAACATCTTGCAGCTGAGCATGACGGTGTGTCTCACACACGCGGTAGCGCTCAATCACACATCAACATCTTGCAGCTGAGCATGACGGTGTGTATCACACGCACACGCACACACACACACACACACACACACACACACACACACACACACACACACACACACACACACACACACGGTAGCGCTCAATCACACATCAACATCTTGCAGCTGAGCATGACGGTGTGTATCACACACGTGCACACACACGCACGTTAGTTCGCCGAGCATGACGACACACGAATACGCAGGCACTCATTTTCACTTTCTTTGTTTTACTTTTAATATGTCCACAAGTGTTATTTTGTGGTTTGATGAACACCTACTTTTTATCGTTGAAGGGAATCAAATAATGATGAATGAAATTATGAATCATATTTATAGTTTTATTTCTGTTGATTGGCTATATTTGGTCATCTTTGGTCAATTTGCCAATGTTCCATCAACTTCTCCATTTTTGAATAACTTCGCCATCTTTGATAAACTTTCATTACTCTTTGTTTAGTTATCCCATCTTTGGGAAACTTCCCTTTCTTTAGTGTACTTACTGTAGTGTACTTTGTCTTTAATAAATTTTCCTATCTGTGGCATACGCACCAATCTGAAATAGAAGTGGCTTAGATACTGGCTTAGATACTACACTAGGACAGACACACAGAATTTCAGACGATTTACGATTTTACCGATGTTCTTAACGAAAAATAGTCAGTAGCAAATATAAAACACTCACGTACCCTCCCTCACGATTGCAGTAACTGACCGAGCCGAGGCCGGCCCCCTTGGGCACCCTCGAGTCTGTTACTCTCGCGAACAGGATGACGGTCCAAGCCGTGGTCCCCTCGCGGGGGCCCTTGCGCCAGTCATCCATAAATAAAGGTTTCGGCTAAGCGCCCTCAGCGCTAAGCCACCTTTCAATCCGGCGAAGCTATAAAAGCCTTCGGGCTAACAGTGACCATCAGTCCTAAAAAAAAAAAAAAAAATCACGTACTTTGAACTACTACTCTATGAGCTTCACTTTTGATTCACAGGCCTACGGTAATAGTTAGGGATCATAAGATCGAGAGTTTTAGAACTTTGAATATGAGATGCTGCTTTGCCCTTTATCCCTTTTGTTGGATACGAGAAGGTCTTTTCAATCTGTATGTCTGTCTTTTGCCACAGCTAATTAAGCGTTAAACATCAACATTATTATAATAATGCGTTTTGTTCGATTAATTGGGGTCTCGGTACACTATCTTTGGATAACTTGCCTATCTTAAGTCACCACTCTTTTATTGATTAAGTCGATTTGCTTAAGTTTGGACGATTTGTCCATCTTTAGTCAACTTCCCTGTCTTTCGTCAACTTCCTTGTCTCTGACCAACTTCTCTATCTTTGATTAACTTGTCTGTCACTGGTCAACTTTCTTATGTTTTATCAACTTTTCTATCTTTGGTTAACTTTCGTTTCTTTGGTTAACTTCATCGTTGTCATCTTTCATATTTTTAGTTAATTTCCGCATTTTCTTTAGTCTACATCTCTATTTCATTAATTTTCGTATATGATTAAATTTTCATCTTTCTTCCCTGTATTTGGTCAACTTGCCTATGTTTGATTAACCTTCCTGTTTGGTCATCGGGCCTATATTTGGTCAACTTGGTCAACTTTCTTATGTTTTATCAACTTCCAAAGTTTTGATTAACTTCCATAAATTTGGTCAACTTGCCTATCTTTGACCAACTTTCCTATCTTTGATCCAGTTGCTTATCTTGGAGCAATTTCCCTATCTTTGATCAAGTTGCTTATCATTGACTAACTTTCCTATCCTTGAGCAGCTTTGTTATTTTTCGTCAAGTTGCGTATATTGGCCGTGCCGTGTCATGCGTGTGTCGCGTGTCGCGTGTCGCGTGTCGCGTGTCGCGTGTCGCGTGTCCGCGCGGCACTGAGGCAGAGGTGGGCGTTGGTTGCAGAGGCGGCGGCGGCGGCGCGCGCGCTGGGCGGCCGCTACTTCGGCGGGCGCACCGTGCGCGCCGCGCTCTACGACCAGGACCTGTTCGACCACGGCGACCTGTCGGGCTAGCGCCCGCTCTACCACCCGCTCCACCACCCGCTCTACCACCCGCTCTACCACCCGCTCTACCACCCGCTCTACCACCCGCTCTACCACCCGCTGCCGTTCGAGCGCGGCCACCTGTCGGAATAGAGGCCGCTCTGCAAAACCTATTTCTACACTGTACAACAAAAACCCTGCCGGATCAATGGCAATTGGAACAATTCGCAGTCCGGTCGTTTCAGACACAATATTTCAAAACAATCTAGCTGTACTTCTTACCTATACAAAATACGTTTTCAATCGACCTACACAATTCTCGATGTTTTGCGGTGTACACTTTTCCCGCTGCGATCGATCGTTTATACACTGATTATGTTAAATTTCCTTTCAATTCAAACAATTTTGAAACTTATTTCATAGTCTCCATCATTGTTCCAACATCTATGTACGCAAAAAAGTTTAACACGATAAACCTACACAACATCGAGAATTGATATTTATTGTACATTATATAGCGGCTCTACGGACTCTGCTCTCTACTGTGGGTCAGTTTTTCTTTTTAATCAAATACAATGCATAAATGGACTTATTATCTTTAATATCTTTATCCGTAATCTCAACGTGCCTGTTCCATGTCCAACAGGGTTTTTGTTCCAAACTTCACGTTGCATACAACTAAAATATTTAAAAACGTGCATGTTAGTGCATGCACATATTCTGAAACATTTTAGTTCATTGCTTCCAATTCTAGTTAAATTGGTTACTAGATTCAAACACGTTAAATTATTCACATGTGTCGTTTTCTATCTACATCTCACATGTTACTTTGATAATACCATTGCCGCTCAAAATGTATGAAGTTATACTTCAACTTAAATAACTATTTTACTTCTTAGCAATAAGGGAACATCCTTAAATTATTAACTTTGTAAATAAACGTAGAAAAGTTATTCCTGACTTATGTGACGTCACTCGCACTAAATGAAACTCATTTTACGGATTTTATCGCGTTTAATTTTGTTATTTATAACCCGACGTTTCGAGTGCTTTACAGCACCCATGGTCACGGGAGGACTGAGGTGACAGATGTCCCGATGTCATAGTTAACTTGGGGTACCTTCAGCTTTTAATTATTACTTTTGGTCCGATCTGCGCAGAAAGAGCTAACTGTGTCTTGAAGTCTTGCAGTAATGCTTGGTTTTTGATTGAATTTTTTTAAATATATATATTAAACATCCTACTTTCGAAACGTCTGGTTATAAATAGTAAAATTAAACGCGAATACGTAACTTAGTTTCATTTAAATGTGTAGTGTTCGCGTAAATATAAGAAATCATTATGTCACTCGCACCATTTCAAACTGATATGGAAGGTTGTTTCATATTAAATTAATATTTATTTATTCAAGCCTTGGAAGCATTGAGAAATATTTGAAAGAATTAGCCTAAATATTGTGAAAGGTAATCGATAGCCCGTAGGCTTGCTGGATGTAACTTAATATTTTAATTTTGTAATAGAACCAATCTCAGTGAAGTGTCTTCTGGAACAGTGCTCCTCAGTTAGTGACATGTTCGCGGAACTTTTCCAGCGCTAATTATTTCCATTTAGATGTAAACTATTTGTAAGTTAGGTTTAAGTTGACGCTGATGATGAGATCGAGTTAGTCTGTATTATTGTGATGAGTAAAGGAATTTCGTTACATATTTGTCTTTGATTATTATTATTTTTATTGTATAAAGTGACGAAACGAGCAAAACGTTCATCTGATGGTAAGTGCAACGTCGCCACACTGCGCCCGTCACCCTGAGACATAAGTTCTTAAGTCTCATATGCCCAGTGATTACGCTACCTCACAGTGCCCTTCAAACCGAAACACAGTAATGCTTGCACACTACTGCTTCACGGCAGAATAACTGGCACTGGAGCGGTACCTACCTAGACGGATTCCTGCATAGGAATCCTACCACCCAATGTAAGAGGAGCCCACATGTAAAAGATATGTTTGGAAATGTGCTTGTATATGCATACAATGAAATTAAATATATAAGAGCCGTGGTAGCTCAGGGGCTAGGCGCTCGCTTTTAATTTCATAGTACGCGAGTGAACGCCGTGTGGTAGCGGCCTAAGAGAATCTACCACCCCATCCCATCCCGTGGGTGTCGTAAAAGTCGACAGAGGGATATTAAAACCAGGAGATGGGCAGCAGCATCTTTCTGGAACATCTGAATAAATAAACTGCGGTTGCCAACACGCCTGCCAAGCATGGCAACTATGGCAAAATCCCTCCAATATGAGAGCTACAAACTTGTGGCTGTCTATCGGGGAGGCCTATGTTCAGCAGTGGACTTGTGATAGGCTGAAACGACGACGACGACGACGACGAGTGAACTGGGTTCGATTCCCGGTGCCAGCGCCACTAAAATTGTTATTGTCTTTTTTACGGGCTTTTACGGCTTTTTTACGTTGAAACCGCGGGGTTCCGCTAGTTATAAATAAATTCTAACTTACACCTATACTACGGATTGCGACGGGACAGGTTTCTTTTGTATCCGTTCGCGCGACGTCAATCGAACATTCGAAGTATTGCCTACGGTCATTACACCGGACCTACCAGTCTGCGCACCGCTCAGCTTAGGTACACACATGTCTCCTCACGGATCTTATATACGAGTACGTACCTTATATTGCAAATTTAAATGTTTACGGAGTAAGTTTTAATTTAATTTTATCCGCATAATGGAGTCCAAGGTTCCGAGCATACGAAAACATTTATTTGGCTTCTATAATGATGAAATAATAGAATGAATGAACTAATTTTCAAATAAAATTAGGTAAAACTATCAACATTTAAGAGGTATTTATTCTTCGTAATTATAAATGATGTTCTCCTACCCGATTTCGACCACGGCGACAACTTCCGAATACTGTCGAGAGCCATCAGCTGCGCAGGAGATATTATAGTGCCACAAGTGTACGCGCAAACACAGAGGCACTCACTCGTCCCAACCTTCCCGCGCCCGATGTAACGCTCATGCGATAAGATAGGAGGTAGGCTAGGATGCAGTGTCAGAAACTCTGGGACAATCAAAATCCAGCCAGATCTAAAATCAACAATTTGTGTATTTGCAACAATACTACTATGCAATAAGTAAAAAATAGACATTTTTACATGATTATATACGAGGGTGGATTGAAAAGTACTCGGCCTAACCAAGAAAATAAACACATACTAAATCAGTTATATTTTTATTTTTCTACATAATCACCATCAAGTTCAATACACTTTTGCCACCTCCCCTTCCAAGCATTTAGACCGTTAAAAAAAATGATTCTTCCTTAGAGTCAAAATATGCGTCTACAGCTGCTTTGACCTCGTCGTTTGTCGAAAATCTTTGACCTCCCAAGTGCTTTTTTAGGTTAGGGAACAGAAAGAAGTCTGATGGTGCCAGATCAGGTGAATACGGCGGATGCGGTAACAGTTCAAAGCCACAGTTGTGAATTCCAGCCATTGACTGTACTGACGTGTGAACACGGGCGTTATCTTGATGAAACAGGACTTTTCTTCTGAGCATTCCTCGACGTTTTTCTTTTATTTCCTCTCGTAAATGACGTAGTAAGGTGCAGTAGTAATCAGAGTTTATAGTCTGACCCCTTTCAAGATAATCAATCATAATCACACCTTTAGAGTCCCAGAATACTGAAGCCATCACCTTATTTGCCGACAAAATCGACTTCGCCTTTTTAGGGGGTGGTGAACCAGGTCTTCTCCACTGTTTTGATTGTTGTTTTGTTTCCGGTGTACAGTAATGAACCCATGTTTCGTCCATAGTAACAAAACGATTCAAAAAATCATCTGCATCGGCTTCAAATAACTCCAAACAGTCGCGTGAAATAGTCGATCGCGTCCTTTTTTGTTCAACTGAAAGCAGTCGCGGAACCCACCTCGCAGACACCTTGTGGAAACCCAACTCGTTGACAATGATGTTTTGAGTTCGTTCATAAGAGATGCCTATAATCTCGGCTATCTCTCTAATTTTTAATCTGCGGTCTCCCATTATTAAATCAAGTACTTTTTTAATATTTTCGTCAGTAGTTGACGTCGAAGGCCTTCCAGAGCGGGGTTCATCTTTCACACTCTCTCTACCACGCTTAAATTCTGCTATCCATTTTTTGACGGATGAATATGACAGAGCACAATCGCCTAATGTACTGACCATGTCATCATGGATGGCTTTTGATGATAGCCCCTTCTTTTGGAGGTACTTAATGATGGCACGCTGCTCGATTTGCTCCATTCGCGGAAATTATGACCGATTACTTTGTTAATAAATTTATAAAATCACAACTAATTATCGCACACGTTTCGAACTTCACACAATGAACTAGTCTGAACTGAACTAAATAATGTGGGTAGATTTTTAGAATTGAATGGATCTGTGTTAGGCCGAGTACTTTTCAATCCACCCTCGTAAATATGAGTAATACGAGTAGTAGATACATTTACATAAATTATAATCTGAAACTATTCATAAAAAGTACTGATTCTATTAATAATGCGTAATTATGAGCTTCGTCGATTCACCTGTTTATTAGTTATTAGCTAGCAGGGCGAGCAAAGGGAGGCACATGTCTGCTTCACCTACTGTTGCCAGATAGATTTTCAAGGGTCTGGTGACACGTCCAAATTCACCCATAATCGAGTCCCGACTTTTCGCTAACCTCTTAATATATCAAGTTTGTTAAAGTTTTACTTTATTTGTTCCTTGTAGTAACCAATGCTAACATACCATTTAAAAAAAACTGACCGTCCCATAAAAATAAACGATGGTTCTCCAAAACCTACTTTTAGGGTTACTTACCTCCGAATGAAAAAACGGAACCCTTGTAGTATATATCTGTCCCTCTGTCACAGCCAATTTGCTCTAACCTTACTCGACCGATGAAGTTCAAATTTGGTACACATACGTATGTCTGTGTCCCAAACATCACGTGTGACGTCGATAAATGAATTTTAAATGTGGCGTCATTTTTGGAATATTATTTATCAAATTAGAAAACTGAAAAAGAATCCTAACTGTACCCTGATACATATAAAAAGAAACGCCTTATTTTGAGATAATTTCAAAATATATAGTTTTAAAGTTATTTAAGAAAATTGGGCATCCCCTCTCCCCTCTTATCTCCGAAACTACTGCGCCTAAAATTAAAAAAAAAACACAAATTATTGTTTTTTACTTATAGATTACAGGAAAACATATTAGAAGTGCGTACAAACTTACAAACAAATTTGGGTCAGATTTAAGAAATTGTGGTAAACAACGTAGGGAACCCACTCCACGCGAGTTAAACTCGCTCTGTTTATTTATTTATTTGTATTATTTAGCGATCGTATTTACCAATAAGAGGAACTTTATCACTAGTCCACTGCTGAACATAGGCCTCCCTCATAGATTGCTACAAAAGTCTGTAGCTGTCATTTTGGGGGGAATTTTGCAATAATTGCCACGCTTGGCAGGCGGGTTGCCAACCGCAGTTTATTTATACTGATGTTCCAGGAAGAAGCTGCTGCCCATCTTCTTGTTTTAATTTTCCCCTGTCGGCTTTTACGACACACGGGATGAGATGGGGTGGTAGATTCTCTGGCCGCCACTACACGGCAAACGCCGCCACACACGGCTGTTCGCTATAAATTATTCAATAGATTATAAATTACTCGTAACTTTATATCTACATTAGTATACATTTAAGTAAGTTATAAAAAACGTGATGTATTTGATAGTTAGTTGGCTGCATAGACATGATTTTTTTTGTGTGGCTTCTAATCAATATACTAAAGCAGTATAGAAAGTAGGCCCATTTGTTGAGTTAAATACCTTCTCTCGAGCTATTGTAACCAATGACAACCACCAAACTGACAAAAAAATATTTTGCAATTCGTTACATAAAAATTTTAATTATTTAAATAAGGAGGATAAAAAAAACAACACAATCAGTTTTACGTGTTTTTTTTAATAAATTTTACATCTTGTTAACCTAATTTACAAAAAACTTTCAACTTACTGACGTAACCATAAAAAATATGGCTACTTAGCCAGCAAGACCTATACCACAGTAAATATATTAATGCAGTATAAAAACTATGTCTATTTGTTGAGATAAACACCTCTCACTTGCAGCGCTAAGGTTGTGACTCTTTATTTTTTAAGTTATTTTTAAATATGAATTAAAACATTTATTTGGCTTCTATAATGATGAAATAATAGAATGAATGAACTAGTTGTCAAATAAAATTAGATAAAACTATCAACATTAAAGAGGTATTTATTCTTCGTAATTATAAATGATGATGTTCTCCTACCCGATTTCGACCACGGCGACAACTTCCGAATACTGTCGAGAGCCATCAACTGCGCAGGAGATATTATAGTGCCACAAGTGTACGCGCAAACATAGAGGCACTCACTCGTCCCAACCTTCCCGCACCCGATGTAACGCTGATGCGATAAGATCGGAGGTAGGCAAGGATGCAGTGTCAGAAACATGGGGACAATCACAACACAACCAGACCCGAAAACCAACAATTCGTGTTTTAGCACAAATGTTTGCTCCGGCTGCGATTCGAACCCAGGACCTGCGGCTTAGAAGTCAGGTATTCTGACCACGCGGTCGTCAAAGTTATTATAAATACATATGCCACGTGGCCCTAAATATTATGTTAGCTTAATACTGTTAGAACGTATTGTACAGTTAGGGTAGGTGGCACACAACCACGGCTATCCTAAGAGCACACTATGAATATGTATTAAATACATTCAAATATATTACGTGTATGTTGTTTATATAATAGACGATAAGTATTGAATAGTTTGTTCATAACAAAAATGATAATATTTTCTTGTTTCATACTTTCTAGAGCGTTGTTTTTCAGTAGTCTAGTTTTAGTTTCTGAACTTACTGTCAAATTTACAAATTTTCTATTTATGTCGAATTTTATAACGTAAGATTAGAATTCTGTTTATTAATATTAATATTATGCGCCGACTTAGACATTTTAAAGTATAAACATTTTGTTTTGCCTGCATTTAAAACAAAATTATTTGGAATCCATTTGGAAACAATATCTACAGTTTGATTGGGCTGTTTCAGCGTTAAGTCATTTCTGTTAACTTTAAACAACAACGACGTATTATCGGCAAACAGAATTATCTTACACTTTTTTGTACCAAATATAGTAGATTATTAATGTAAACCAAGAACAGAAATGGACCAAGGATCGATCTCTTGGGAACACCCATTTTTACTACACAACCTGATGACATAACACCGTTGATGACTACTATATATACTATGCTCTCTATTTGTAAGGTAGGAAGATAAAAGAAGCCATAGTTTAATTTTACATATTAAATTCAAAGCCATCGGCATCCCCAGCCATTTTAATGGGAAGTAGATAACCCATCACACGACGCTGCCGCAAGCAAAGACATTAATGTGAGCATGACATATTCAAGTCTACCAAACAGTATTTAGAATACTAAGATTATTGTCCAATACATAGCGCACTTATAATGCTCACAAGACCATTTACAATGTTTTGTTTGTAAAAACGTTACGTCGTAAACACCCATCCATATATAATATGTATATATAACATAGCTGCTTACAAGATAACAGTCACATCGTGTAGTGTTATTTGATGTCTCCCTGAATGGATACTTCTCATGCGTCCTTATCATTGAAATAATCATTCAAAATATAAAAAGCTTTGGAGCACAGACCTTTTTTTTCATAAGTTTTAAATTTAGTCTTTGTGAGATTTACTATACCTATCTTCCGGAATTTTATTATAAATACGTGTATATCGTAATTTTGGATTATCTAGTTTATTATTATTTCTTAATTTCAAATTACGTTTCTCACTTTTCTTCGGAAATTTTGTTTTAAATTTACGTACATGCATAACGTTTTCATAAATATGTAATGTGCATGTAAACGTTAAAATATTAGTTTCTTTAAACAGTTCCCTAAACGAATCACAAGAGCGCATATTATAGATTGCGCGAACTGCGCTTTTCTGTAAAGTAAATATTGCATTCACCTCAGCCGCATGTCCCCATTATAAAATACCCTAAGACATCAAGCTGTGAAAATAGCTAAACTGATCTTGCAGTAGCCGTAGTAGTATCCGTAATTTGTCGGATCTCTCTCACAGCATATGCTGCCGAACTGAGCTTATTCAAGTTCAGGTTTAATATAACTTTATTTCTCAATAGAATTCGACATTCACTTACATGAGAAAATAAACAAAATTAAAGGAGAACAATAATGCAGGCGGTAAACTTTTGTAAATATATCACATCAACATTTACATCCATATATTAATAATACAACATTTTAGAGATTTAACATAACACGTAAGTTAGTTTTAAATAGAAGTTATACTTATTAATAGTAGTACAGAAGGAAAAGTGGTTATCGCTCGACGCAAAGTTACACAGAATAAGCCTACCTAGATATGACATTGATCTTTGTCAAATAGAAATTTATTATAATATATATAGTATTGCAATTATTTTGTTTGTATTCATGTATTTTTTTTATTGGATAAAGTGATGAAACGAGCAAAACGTTCACCTGATGGTAAGTGTAACGTCTGCCCATAACAGTTGCTGTGTCACCCAGAAAATTTCTGCGTGACACCACACTGTGTCCATCACCCTCAGACATAAGGTCTTAAGTCTCAAATGCCCAGTGATTACGCTAGCTCACAGTGCCCTTCAAACCGAAACACAGTAATGTTTGCACACTACTGCTTCACGGTAGAATAACTGGCCCTGGGGTGGTACCTACCTAGACGGATTCCTGCATAGGAATCCTACCACCAGTGTAATTATGAATGTGTACTATAAGAAACTTTTGATATGATATATTATGGCTCCCTCATACATTATACTTTTTTACTATAATTTTTGCGTATTTTTTTTAGATGAATATCATTATTACTTCGTAAATTAATTCTACGCTGTTTTTTATTTAAATTTATTTGTCTATGTATGTCGTTGTTTAATACTTTTCGTACTAATATGCAAGTGTAATATTTGTAGGTTTGTGTAATATTCATCAGCTTAGTTTCTTTAAGTATATATTTTTTGTGTTGGGGTAAGGTAATGATAATGGAACAATTTTTTTATATTTTGGGCTATTTGTATTAATTCTAAATTAGATAGTGCAGCTGTCCCCCCATACTTCTATTAGGTAATCTATATGTGGTTTTACTCGAGCATTATATACAGTAAAGCGTATTTGCTGCGGGACACATCGAACAATACCTCATAACAGCCCGCATAAAGAGTTAACTTTGTTTTTTTATTTTTTGTATATGTGGTTTTCACGTTTGGTGTGTGTATAGAATTAGTCCCAAGTATATTTCTTAGTCTACTTTGTTAGGTAAGGTATCTGAGTACCCCACTGAAGTTTACAATCCTATGTAATCCTCAAAAATACGGTACTATTAACAAACTTATTTATCATTTTGCAAAACAATATCATTACATTTGGTAATGCAAATTTAACGCATTCGTTTAGGTTCTCACGTTTTCGACTGACCTGCAATATCAGAGATGTATTATCACCAAAAAATACTATATTTGTAAGATTCTGGACTAGGTATGGTTGATTATCTATATAGATTAGAAACAAAAGCGAGCCCAGAATAGATCCTTGTGGTACACCCCTTTTTAATTGTGAGCCTACTGAGTTAGAACCAGTAATCTAAGCCATTTGTATCCAACAAAAAAGAGCTCCCTCATCTAAACCACAATATTTTAGTTCATAATGCAGTGTTTTGTGATCTACGCAATCGAATGTTTTAGATAAATTACAGAATACGCCAATGGCATTCTGAGAGTCCTCCCAAGCACTGTAAATATATTAAATTAACCTCACTCCTGCGTCAGTTATGGAGAGCCGTTTGGTGAAACAAAACTGATGATCATGCAATAACTTATTGGTGTAAAGAAAGAATATATTATTTAATTGTCACTGTTAATTTATTGAATTCAATTGTATGCCAATCAATAATATAAGCAAATTTAAAAAGTCGCTGAATTTCACCATCGCACCTTACAGCATAACCTTAAAATTTCATCGTCACCACGTTGATGGTTGGCATTCCGACACAGTGCGTTTCTCGCAGAATTTTCTGCCAGGCACTTGCACTTTATGGAATGTTCTGCCGTCAGCGGTTTTTCCGGACCGATACGACTTAAGTACCTTCAAGAAAAGAGCCTATTCCGTTCTCAAAGGCCGGAAACGCATCTGTTATTCCTCTGGTATTTAAGGTGTTTGTGGGCGGCGGTGATCACTTACCATCGCGTGAGCCACCTGCTCGTTTGCCCCCTATTCTATAAAAAAAGTCATGAAAGAATAAATAACAAATGTACGTGAGGCATGTAGGAAATTGATTCAAAATAAGTACGCAATTACGCCTGTGTTCGCTTGAATGCTTTAATAAAATTAGATGTAGCATCAAATGAAATATTTCATTCGGTTAAAAAAAATCAGGAAGTAATGATTTCTTATATTTACGCGAATACTACACATTTAAACAAAACTATTTTTTTCGGATTTTATCGCGTTTAATATATATATATATATAAAATCCGTAAAAAATATTTTTATTTAAATCAAGAAGTAGTTACAGAATTTAAATACCGATCGTTATTAAATCACTTGATATTTTATAGAAATTGTATGGAAAACAGTGAATAGTATTTTACAATGTTTTATGCTATAAACTAATAAAAGATCGACTTACGGTTACAAGTCAATTATTTAATTATTTACTAGCAATAAGTATTTCCACAATTTATGTAAATGTATACGGAAAATTATATCAGATAGAAAAAGATAGATAGTAGATAGTCAGATAGTAAAAAAAAAAAAATAATAAAAAAAAAAAAAATTAAACGCGATAAAATCCGTAAACTTAGTAAATATAAGAAATCATTATCAGATAGAAAAAACAGTTCATTTAAGAAAAAAACCGTCTGTTATTACTGATATCTAATTCGTAGTAAAACAGTAATAAATTAGAAGTACTAAGAAATGTACACATGTACATACATTAATATAAATCGTTCTACTGTAACTTAATCTTAAAAAATCTTCTTAAACTAAACTTACGATGGAATTTAAAGGGTTCCTTGTTTTCTTGTTTTTCTTCAAAAGGCTTTCCATCGAGTAAATTATCAGCGCTTTTGGCAACTTGATCGTTTTTTCTTCTATTTTTCATAGATTTTACCAATCTGTTCGATCTCTTGATCGATTTGAAAATTAATCTAAATACAAACCTCTTAACAGACGACCTTCGTCATATTATGGATGATTACGTGCGATAGGTGAAAGAGGTGGACAGTTTTTTAGAAAAATAAATATAGGAGAAAGTGACGAGAAGGGAAAATCGTTCACGTCCTGGTGAGTGCAACGTCTGCCCATAACAACTGCTGTGTCACCCAGAACATTTCTGTGTGACACGACACTACGCTTGTTATCTTGCGACGTCAGTTCTCAAATCTCATATGCCTAGTAATTACGCTAGCACTCCATTCTGACCGAAACACAGTAATATTTGCACACTACTGCTTCCAGCAGAATAACTGGCCCGCATAGGAATCCTAGCATCATATCGATTCTTACAAGACCGTAATCGATTTGAAAATTAACCTAAATAAAAAGCTGTCAACAGGCGACCTTCGTCATGTTATAAACAAATTATAGAAGATAGTGCCGAGGTAGGCAAATCGTTCAGCTGGTGGTAAGTGCAACGTCTGCAACAAATTGTTTCACCCAGAACATTTCTGTGACTTCAGTTCTTAAGTCTCATGTGCACAGTAATTATGCTATGACAGTGCCCTTCAAACCGAAACAAAAAGTTTACACACTACTGCTCGACCTCACTTTCTTCCATTAAAAGGTCGCCTTGTGTCGCCCTCACTTACAAAAAACTTTAAAAATACAATCATATTTCAAATTATTTTATTTCTAAGAAACCTGTATGTATAATATACAACCATGTTACAAAAATATTTACAAAAGTCATCATTCAAAATACACTAGTATTGATTCATATTGAATTAATACTAGTGTAATAATTTTTTGAATAATAATTCAGGTTGAATTATTATTCAAAAAATATGTACGTCGATTTGATACTGATACACACTACAATCATCTTACGATAGAAATATTTTGCAAACTGTGAACTTAACTCTTTGAAGCGATCAACCTTTTACGGAATACTAAAGGTATCCCACCCTTGACGGATTGTATGATGCCATTTCTCGAGTCTACCTTGGGGTTGCGTACCGTCGTGGGTCCGGGTTCCACTGAGCATTGAGACAGTACGGCTGCCAGCCCTGCCAGCGACTGCATCAGGCCAAGGCGTTCACCTGTCGGAAAAAAAAACAAATTTAATGTATGTTATTTTTTTTTCTTTTATGTAACTGGGATTATAAAAACAAGTTGATCCATTAATCCATGGATTAACTATAAATAGTAAATTGCTAGAGCTCATTTAAACAAATTTAAAAAAATAGCTATTTCTCACGTTACAAAAGACTAGTTGTCTGATTTGTTTTTTTTGAAAGTCGAACTATTTTAAAATTTTAATAAATTTAGAAATAAGACTCCATGTAACTCATTATAAAAGAAATATCACTAATTTATTATAGCTTAATGTTTGTTTACAAAACATATACAAAAAGGTTAACTATTTTCCAGAAAGATCACAAAGTAGAGTAACATTACTTCTGTGATTTGAAATGAAATAAAATTTTAAATAAATATAAGCGAAAAAATTTTAAATAAAGAGAAGATAGTCTTACCAATGCAAGCGCGGGGGCCGACGCCGAACGGTAAGTACACGTATTTGTTGTTGGGATTAAATTCACCAGGAAGAAACCTTTCCGGTCGGAACTGCTCCGGACTGTCGAAGTACTGTGGGTCATTGTGCAACGCTTGCAGCGGAATTAATATTTGAACCCCCTTGTCGATTGTCAAGTCGATTTCAGGGATCGTATATTTACTAACGCATTGCCGAATTAAAAAGCCAAGAGAGGGAAACATTCTCATGGCCTCTTTGAAAGCGCATTCCAGATAAGTCATCTCTTTGATAGCCTCATAACTTAGTTTGTTGTTATGTTTTACTAGGACTCGGTCGATTTCGGCTTGCACTTTGTTTTGTACGTCAGGATTGAAAGCCAACTGGTGCAAAGTGTAACTCGTGGCAGAGGACGAAGTCTCGAAGCCGGCGGCAAAGAACACAAACACTTGTGCGGTCATTAGCAAATCGTCCAACTCCAAGCTCGCGACTTCGGGCGTACCGTCAGTCTTGAAATGTTCTATGGACTCGCCTATGATGGTCCCTCTGGCCTTGCATTCCAAAAGTAAGTCTATGAAATCGTTTCTTCCGGACGGTTGATAATTTCTTTGCTTCATTATTTGTTTTACAAGAGTAACGATATCAGACTCTACGTGTACTTGTGTTTTTACGTATTTAAATATTTCGGGGAACATAAGTTTGAGCATAGTGACGATGAGTTGTTTTGTAGAGGGAGAGAAAATTTTAGCTCCTAATTGTCTGAAGGCGGAGTCGTCGTCGTTGAGGGAGTCTGTTTGGAGTCCGAAACCGCAGGCGCCAATAAAATCGGTTGTGTAGCGAGCCAACAACTCGCGGGCGTCTATAATGCGACTACCAGTTGCAGCATCCAACACGCGCGTTTGTAATTTCGCAGCGCGTTCTTCAATTAAGGGAAACATCGCTTTCAACTTGCCGCTTGTGAACGCTGGAGTCAAACGTTGTCGCAGCAGTCGCCAGACGTCGCCGTCCGCGAAGAACAAATTCCGAAACATCGGTTCAATGACTTTCTTGTGAGGATTTATACCTCGCGAGTGAAAGTGTAAGAAGTCAGTTGTCAAAATGCGCTTAACAATCTCAGGATCCCTCACCACAATCTCCGGCCGGAACGCTCTATAGAATCCCACCACTTTTTCGTTTGGATACTTCCAGTACATTTCAGTTGTCATTTGCGTTACGCTCATCTTGAACATGAAATTTCTGGCATTGTTGCCCAGAAACGGTATAGGTTTGTCATGCTTAACACCCTTCAGCTTCCAGTAGTTATATGTCCTAGTGCCATATAAGTACAGCGCTAGTATCGTAAATAATGCGATAATTATAGTAATCATAGTAAATAAGTCACGATGACTCGGCTTGAGTGTTTCTGAATGAGTGAAGTGGCACGTTGCGTAGAATTTAATATATATGTACGCGTACGTCATCTGAACCACTCCGCACAAACGATTTAATGCTAAAGTGATTCTGTATAAATTTACCCTTAGCCCATGGTAAGTATAATGAAACTAGGTTCAAATCAATAATTTATATTGTTTTTGGTAGAAGACCTACCTCATCAAAAATATTATCCTTCTACCATTTGTTAATATTAAAATTTTTCAATGATTTTTACTAATTATTACAAACTGGAAAGAGTCTGTAAGTCAGAGAGGAGTGACATGATATTTAAAAAATGTTTTAGAACTGATTTCACCATTCGCTTTGGAAACCAAGTGAAATAAAACCACATTTTACTTTAGATTTTATTTAGATCAAATGTATCATTTGATCTCGGTCTTCGTCAACTGATTTCACCAGCTCCATTTTGATCGCGTTTGGGAAAACGAAGTTTACATTAAATATCGTCACAATCTAAAACAAAAGCGAGATGTATTTCATATTTTGCGACATCAAACAGCCTGTTTTTATGCAAAGGTCACATAGGTATGCAAACTAAAAAAAATTAAGAAATAAAAATAAGTTCTGGTTTACATAGTTGTGCAATTGACAATGACAGTTCTCTAATCGCGTTTAATGGAAAATTGGGCGTTCAGAATTTGAGCCGCGTGTAGCTTTGACTGCGTTAATTTGATGTTTATGGTATACAAATTGTTACATTGAACTCAGTTAAACACTTAAACTTCGTTTAGCTTGAACTGATCGCTTTTACTTCATATCAATAGGGCGGACCCTAAATCGTCTATAGTAATTTTAAAAAACTCTATCTTATTTTTTGTAGAACCTTGAAAAATACCAAATTATGGGATTGATGATCATAAGAAAAAATTAAGTAGTAACAGCCTATGATTGCCTTACTGCTGATTTTTTTTTTTTTTTAGGACTGATGGTCACTGTTAGCCCGAAGGCTTTTACAGCTTCGCCGGATTGAAAGGTGGCATAGCGCTGAGGGCGCTTAGCTGAAACCTTTATTTATGGATGACTGGCGCAAGGGCCCCCAAGAGGGGACCTCGGCTTGGACCATCATCCTGTTCGCGTGAGTAACCGACTCGAGGGTGCCTAAGGGGGCCGGCCTCGGCTCGGTCAGTTACTGCAATCGGGAGGGCAATATTACTACTACTATTATTACTATTATCATGATTATTATTAGATAAGTTTACCACCAATTCGGAATGCGTTTCCGCTGGAGAAGAAATGGCGCAAGAAACTCCAGCGACGCTTCTGTTTATGATACTACTGCTAGGGGAGAACCGACCTGAGATGCGGCGGTATCGCGAATAACTTTGTCTGATACGCCCTCGCCGACGGCGGGGGCGGTATGATGGTGATGTTGTGTGTTTGCGTAGTGATGAGTAGAGCGCTTGGACCCTAGTGGTCGCGTCGTCAGGGTCCTCGAGGACGTGCCTCGGTCTCCTTTTTCCGCGGTTCGAGTTTTGGTGTATCGCGAGGCCTTATTGCTGAGCACATGCCTCCTTGTTTGGACATGTGGCCCAAGGACACATGTGGACAGGGGCATGCCCACATGTTGTTTTAATTTCTCGGACTCAGAAATGCAAGTTTACTTCAACGTCGAGAACGTGGTAAATTATAAATAAAACATTGTAATACAATTTTCGCTTCTATATTATGCAAATGAATATAAGTAATGGAAAATAGCATTGATGCGATTTTTTTAGCTCACGTAAACACTAACACTCACACGGTGTGAGTCATTTGTTTGTTAATGTGTGCGATGTTTTTTTCGATAACATCATGTTTGTTGTGAAATTCTTGTATATAGATTGATAATTTCCTTATAGCAATTATTTATTATACATCTACATACTCGTACAACGCTAGGCAGGCGCTGTAAGACGCAACAAAAAAAACTCTTGAAAAAATAAATAATGCATGAAAACATGTGATTCATTTCCTCTGAGCGGTTGTAAAAGTGTGTGCGTGAGTTAACGAAAATGTATCAAAAATGAGAATTATATCAGGTTTTAGCAATGGCTTACTAGGTAAGACACTACGCTACATACTCGTAAATTCGACAGCGTGGACCTGTTGGTTTTTCACTGGTGGTAGGATTCCTATGCAGGAATCCGTCTAGGTAGGTACCACCCCAGGGCCAGTTATTCTGCCGTGAAGCAGTAGTGTGCAAGCATTACTGTGTTTCGGTTCGAAGGGCATTGATAGCTGGTATAATTACTGGACATGGGGGACTTAAGAACTGATGTTTCAGGGTGACGGGACACAGCATTTGATATGGGCAGACGTTGCACTTACCATCAGGTTTGCTCGTCTTATCACTATCTTCCATTAAACAAATAAAGGGCGGAATTCACCGTTGAAAATAAACGCGATTGTCGTTTCAGCCTATCAATAGTCCACTGCTGAACATAGGCCTTCCCCATAGAATGCCACATAAGTTTGTAGCTCTCGTTTTGGGGGGATTTTGCCATAGTTGCCACGCTTGGCAGGCGGGTTGGCAACCGCAGTTTATTTATTCAGATGTTCCAGCAAGATGCTGCTGCCCATCTCCTGGTTTTCATTTTCCCTCTGTCGACTTTTACGACACCCACGGGATGAGATGGGGTGGTAGATTCTCTTAAGCCGCCACCACACGGCGCGATCAGTTCAAGCTAAACGAAGTTTAAGTGTTTAACTGAGTTGAATGTTACAATTTGTATTTCATCAACATCAAAAGAACGCAGTTAAAGCTAAACGCAAATCAAATTGTGAACGGCCAATTTTCGACGTTTAACTCCATTAAACGCGTTTAGAGAACTGTCATTGTTAATTGCACAACTATGTAAACCCAAAAACTATTTTTATTTCGTATTGTTTATTGTTCGTATACTTAAGTAACCTATGCATAAAACAGGTTGTTTGATATCGCAAAATACGTTTTTATTTAAGATTGTGACGATATTTTATGTAAACTTGGTTTTCCTAAATGCGATCAAAATGGAGCTGGTGAAATCGGGTCTAAGTTGTGATACAGCTGTAGGTTTTAAAATAACAAATAATGCTGAGCCTCGTCGTCTTACCAAGAAAAAACTGCTTGTAGATTACAATGCTTCTACTGTAATCTACAAGCAGATTTTTTGGATTGCTGTAACTGTGATTAATTATTTCTATATCCTTTTCCGGAAATCAACAAATAAAATGACATTTCATCATATTAGCCTATCACTAGTCCACTGCTGAACGTAGGCCTCCCCTTAGATTGCCACAAAAGTTTGTAGGTCACATTTCGGGGGGATTTTGGCATAGTTGCCACGCGTGGTAGGGGGGCAACCGTAGTTTATTTATTCAGATGTTTCAAGAAGATGCTGCTGCCCATCTTCTGGTTTTAGTTTTCCCTCTGTCGACTTTTACGACACCCACGGGATGAGATGGGGTGGTAGATTCCCTTAAGCCGCTACCACACAGCGGAAAATAACATTTAAATAACCATAACGACATTTGTCGTATGATGGCGCCGGGAGAGCATCAGTCATGTCGTTTCGCAGACTCTATATGATGTTTCATAGTTATCGTTCCGTGTAGAATGACTGCTGTAAAACATTCTGGACTTTTCTTAGGAAGCGACCAACGGAGACGCTCCAACAATGTATAGAGCATCGGTTTAGTGTGTGTTGTACGAATCATAAAATACTAAAAATAAAAATCATTTAAATTTGTTTATTCGATGATTTTATATTAATTTAATTGGACGTAATTATTTTCTATCTAACAATAGAAACAATCAACATCATTTTTAATGGCGGCTTGCGTGTCATTTTTAACGCTTTTTATCTAGTCCATACGATGTCGTGCGACTTAATCATAATAAAATATTAAATTATTCTCCACAATTTTTCTCCTTTTTTTTTGATATACTGTGCAATAGTGTTCTTACAATGGTTCATCTCCTTTAAGCAAATGTTGAAAATAAAACTTACTTAAAACAACAAAACATCATCCTAATCCTTTTTCAAACACTAATATCAAAAAAAATATGGCCGCCACATGCGTCATACTTGTGAACAGGTGCTGTTTGTGGAAACTGGCCTGCTGGAGTTTACAATATACTTATATATTAATTAAATTAATCTTGTCTAAAAGTTGTACATGGGGCGTGCTCTGGTTTTCCTAGATATAATTCTTTGTAAATTTATTTACAATGTATTTTTGACAAACATTAAAAAAGGATTTACGCAGAAACAGGATATCTACGCAGTTTTTTTCGCCTGTTTCTTCTCCGTCAGAGGAAACCCCATTACGAAACGGCGGTAGATTGTAAAGAAATTACATTTGACAAACGAAATTTATATTTTGTACGTCGAAAAAAAAAAAGATTTTCATTTCATTTCAATACTGGTATTAGGTAAAAAAAGGTAAAGTAACAGCTTAAAAAAACACAGGCGTCCTTTCATTTCTGAGAGGGTTTTTTTTTATTTGGGAAACATACAATATTTATAATCATAACAAATTCATAATCAAAAAAACATACATCAGCTGTTTTCACTAAATTGCTTATACATAAAGAAAGAAAAAAGCAGGTTTTACTTGGAGCATGCCACACAATGACACAGTTAAAAAAATTGAGAAAAATAAAAATTCTTAAACAAGGCTGAAATCAGTTTTAAGGCTAAAACTAAACAATTTCCCGCAGAGCCTGCTTCACGTTTGACTTATAAGCATTGATCGGGCAACTAAATATTTCTATTTTTTGTAGATGTTGGTGGTAAAAATTGCAGGAGCGATGAAGAAAATTATTACTATTTTCTTTTGGTGAGCGGAACATAGAACAACGACTTTCTGCGGGAAATAATTCTCGGGCAACTAAAGTTTACATTACTAAGTAGAAAGGGTGAGTCAATATATTTATTCAGTAGCTTATATAAAAAAAATTGATCTTTTTCAATGCGTCTGCATTTAAGTGGAGTGGACTCACTGACCTTCTATACACAATGCTACATTGTGTATAGAAGGTCATTGAGTAGCATGTATGATGTTGTATCTATATTTAATATGCGTATGAGTTGAAACATAGAGAGAGAGTTAAACTATTTTTAAAATCTCTGCTAACTCTTAGAATAAAACCCAGCACACGATAGGCTTTGGGGATGATGTAATTTAAGTGATGATTAGCAACGACAAGCAGACTCCCGAACAAGCCGGTTTCCGAAAAGGCTTTAGTACCATAGACCATATAGTTCTTAAGTCTCATATGCCCAGTGTTTACGCTAGCTCTCAGTGCCCCTCAAACCGAAACACAGTAATGTTTGCACACTACTGCTTCACGGCAGAATAACTGGCCCTGGGATGGTACCTACCTAGACAGGAATCCTACCGCCAGTGATTTATTCGGATGTACCAGGAAGATGCTACTGCTCGTCTTCTGGTTTTAATTTTCCCTCTGTCGACTTTTACGACACTCACGGGATGAGATGAGGTGGTAGATTCTCTTTACTTACTTATTATTATTAAATCAATCAGTCAATAGAAGATACTTACAGTTTACATAAACAAACGCGTGCACAGATTATTTTATGATTTAATTTACAATCACATAGAAACAAATAGGCATACTAATGATTTCTTATATTTACGCGAACACTACACATTTAAATAAAACTAATTTAACATATAGCTGATGTGAAGCATCGCCGCCCCAGGAAGTCTGCAGTCTGTGACCATGTTCTGGATCATCCCAACCATTACATCAGATTTGATAAACCACAAATCCTCGCAAAAGAACACCGATTCCTACCAAGGATGATTCGTGAGGCTATTGAAATTAAAAAACATCCTAATTTTAATAGAGAAGATGGTTGGGTATTACCACCAGCTTGGGATCCTATAATTAATAAAATTAAGTCAAAAACCAAGCATACCACTGCAAGACTTCAAGACACAGTTAGCTCTTTCTGCGTAGATCGGACTACAAATAATAATTAAAAGCTGAAGGTACTCCGGGTTAACTATGACATCAGGGCATCTGTCACCTCAGCCCCCCCGTGACCATGGGTGCTGTAAAGCACTCGAAACGTCGGGTTATAAATAATAAAAATAAACGCGATAAAATCCGTAAAATTAGTTTCATTTAAATAGGCATACTTATAAAAAAATTTCTTAATTTTATAATTATATATGTCGGCGTCTTCTTGTTGAGCAAGCAAAGTATTAATTAGGCGCTCTAAAAGACGGCGCTTTTTGGTAGCAGCGCAACGCTGCGAACTGAAAAAACTGGCTGCAGTGCGAACACCAGTCGTTGCCGTACCTTGGTATATATAATGCTGAATGCGCAAGTACTGCTGGGGCGCATTGAGTGCGCAGCGCGCTAACCATTCCGGATTATCAATCGTTTCCATCATGTAGAGTTGTGAGTTAATAGCGCCATCTTTCGCGTCAATCCTCCCAGTGTATCCCTACCATACCGATCACAAATGGAGGGAAACAAATACGGATAGTATCCATATTTTTTTATAATAAAAAACGATCTAATTTACGCTGTATGTTTTCTCTACAAAGAGTGTATTTATCCCCATAATTTTTTAAGGTACATAAGCATTGTACAGCGATATATCTGTAGTAGTCCAGTGCTTTTTGAGAGCGCTTGCAAAATCCTTTATTTGTGTATTGAAATTCAAAGCCGTACCTACTAGAAGACTTAAGTCCTTTAATGAAGGAAAGTAAGTTACTTTGCTAAGATCCGCATGCAAAATATAAAAATGGTGTACATTACCTAGTTTTTTGAAAAGCACCGCCCGCCCTCCCTCAGTAGCATGCAAGGTAGGTAATGTACACCATTTTTATATTTTGCATGGGGATCTTAGCAAAGTAACTTACTTTCCTCCATTACAATGGATTTCCGCAAAGTAACGCCTGATTCTATTAACTATATTAAGAGAGACTTGAGAGCAGCGACGAAGGGATGAACCCCACAATATGTATTCCCATTAAGCGGCAAATCGAGATCGGCTCACAGTCATAACTTGACATTTAGACATATTAAAGTCTAATTTATTTCGAGAACACCACTCCAGTACAGCATGCACGTCACTTTGAAGAGCTTGACAATCGAGCATAGAATCGAGAATCACTTCTACCTAGGTACAGCCGAAGATCGTCTGCAAACAGTAAGCATTTAGCAGTCTTTAGTAGTCAGTAGTAGTTCAAAAATGAATATAGTCAGTCGCAGAACCGAATTGGCCAACCCCTACTTCACGTAGTCTTGTCTACCCTACCCCTAGTGTTTTTGTAAAGCCGGAGGCGCGGAGGAAAGACCCCCCCGCCCGTAATAAAAAAAAGAACTAAGTGATAAACTGCGCTCGTTCCCGAGTATAGCATGTATCACATCCATCAAAACCTAAAACCATATTCTAGATCGAATTTTAAGTCATTTTACAAGCAATAGCAAAAATGGCGCACGTTGCTTATATTTTCTTAGCAGGCGCTTTGGGGATCTAAAGAGCCGACACTGGTAAATTCATAAAACTATTAAAATAATAGTTTTTTTTTCAATATTTTTTTTAGGATATGCTTATAATCTGTAATTTTTTCTAGGCCTTAATATCCTCCCGGGCGATGTGCTTACCTTCTTTTCAGGACTATCATGAGTATTTAAGAAAGAAAGAAAGAAAGAGATATTTATTTGTTGCAATCACAAATAATACAGGTAGAATTTAAACAAAATATATAATCAATAAAATGACTAAATTGTACTCTGAATTACTGATCAAGAGTTATGTTTACAGACGAGTCTAGATTCTGTTTATCCATCACGGCGGGAGGAAATCTGTGAACTTATGTCTCTGGGTGACGAGCGCAGTGTGGTGTCACACAAAAATATTCTGTATGACACAGCATTTGTTATGGGTGGATGTTGCACTTACTATCAGGTCAGCGTTTTGCTCGTTTCGTCACAATATAGAATAAAAAAAAAGGAGTGCAACTCAGGATATGCTAGGATGTATGAACCCAACACAACCTCGCCCTGATTTTCAGTGGCATCCTATATAATTATTTATATACTTATATAATACATACATACATACATACATACATATATATATATATACATATACACATACATTCACACATATTGATATACAAATACTGATAATGTTAATTCTTTGCGGGCAGAGGGCTAGCAGCTTGCGGTTTCCAGTAATAACAAAAAAAAAACACAGGCTCATAAAGACCGCGGGTGTGGAATGTAAAAAAAACTATTTAACAAAATGTATGAGGTATAGTCCCACTACTGTTTTACCTCGTCCCGAGCTCCGCATTGCGAGTAACTGAAATACAATTACTTACCGTCTATAATATTAATGTTATATAAATTATAATATTAATGTTATAGTACACTAGAAAAGAAATAAAAAAACCTTCTTGAATCGAGAATATTAAAGTGAGACAATTAAATGAAGAAAAAAAAAATCCTGCGTAGACGGAGGAACCGTAATAAACAAAAAGTAAGTTTAAATTGGATTTTAATAAGCTAAGATTGTAGTTGCTGGTTCAATAGAAATAATTTATATTTAATAAGAAAATTTTGCACTGATTGCAGGTTTTGAAAGGGCACTGGAAGGTTATTCTAGCAATTGGTGTCGTTGTACCGGAAACTTCCTCGGAATGCAGCAGAAAGATGAAGCGGTATCAACAACATGTCTGCCGAAGCTCTTGTAGAACTCGACACATTGTCTCGTGCCCATCGTAATGTATGATAAAGATTGGGATGTGTTCTAAATTTAATAGTACCAAACAGTAATGTAGCAAAATGTAATTGCCAACGGTAGTCCATTTTAAGCATTCTTGCGGTATTCATGTAAGGTGTTACATGTGTACGTGGGGTTATATTGAAATAAAAGCGAGCACACGCATTTTTTACACGCTGTATTAGTTTTCTTGAACGCGCAAGGAGTCTATGACCTAACACCGCGTCAGATAGTTAAATAATTTAATAACTTAATACGCACCTCTGACTTTAATACATCCCTAATTCGATACAGTACTTTTAATCGGTAGAAGCAGTTTTTTTTGCAGTTTTAATTATGTGCTTTTAACCGTAGATTCTCATCCATTAATATCCCTAAGTTCCCTGCTTCGCTCACTCTTGCAATATTAACTTTTTTATCGTTACTAATGGGCGAGTAGCCGAAACTTTATTTATCTGTATTTTAGTACCGAGTCCATGTACTTCGTCTTATTGGGATTTAGCACCAGGGTATTTGATTCAGACCAATCCGCGATACGATTTAAGTCATCATTTAATTCTTGTATGGCTGTTGGAATTTCACTTGGTTTAAAAGAGGTGTATAGCCGTAAATCATCAGCATAAATATGATAGCTACAGTTTAATATTCTTTTACGATATCCGCACTGTACAAGGCAAATATTAAATGACCAAGTATTGAACCTAGTGGAACTCCCCTTACTACGGGAGAGCAATCAGAAACTGTTCTAGTACCATAGTAACCCGTCACTTCGACAATCTGTCTACGATCCTCAAAATAACTATGAAATCAGTTAACAGCATTAGAAGTAAACCCATAGTATTTTAATTTATATAATAGTAGTGACCTATTTATAGTATCAAATGCATGGGAATCGTCCAGAAGTAGTAAGCTATAAGTCGTTTAAAAAAGCAGCCTGATCTTTACAATTTATTTCGCGCTTTAACTGCGCGATAGTTTCGACAATTTCATTGTTATGGGACGATTTTTGTTCCTCGATTGCATGTTCAAGGGACGTGACACGGGTTTCTACGCTTTCCAGTCTCGAGTTAAATTCTGTCATTGTGGTATTCAGTTTTGCAACCTCCTTACGTAAGTTAACCATATCCATTCACAGGGTTTTCAGCTCTGATCGAAGGAGTTTAATATCCTATGCTAATATCCGTTCAAATGAATGCTAGCGTCGACAAAGGATTTAGTGATCTTACATCCACCACCTTGGCCTAATTTATTGATTCTGGGTAATATTTACGCAGTGGTGATGATAAGCCGACGAACATTTTCAACATTTAGCGCCACCTATTTGCGAAAGGAATTTACCGCAGTGTCCACACATGTTTGCCATAGATAATATAGTTACTGGTAATATCGTACGTAAAGATTAAACAAAATATACTAGATGGCGTTAATGCTAACACTTTTTAATGTTCGTATAAAAGTTAATTGTTTTTGAGTAAATTGATGTTTTGTATATAATGCCTAACGAAAAAAAACACACTATATTATAATAAAAATTCTGTTTATATTGTGATTCGTAAATTTAAGTTTTACATTAAATTACGACACTGCAAATTAATTGTTGTGGGTACACTAAACAGTTGATTGCACAGCCGATTGTCATAACGAACGTTGTTATTTAATTTTATCTCACTAACACTGGTTTAAAACAACCAACACTTGTACCACTGTATACTATTACTATTAACAAAAATATAAGGTCTTTATGCGAGTAAACACGTTTATTACTTTTCCAATTACTGTTTCTTATGTATAATTGAATTGAATGTGAAATTCAGCTGATTAGTACAGGCTGAGTCCTCACTATCTACAAAGATTTCGTTATCGGCATTACTAAATGTATTTGTGGCTTGATTGCGTCCACCTATTTTCTTTTTCACAGTCAAATTTTATATATTATGGCTGCATGAATTCATTCAGATTTTTTTTGGAACGGTATTCATGATGATGGCGATGTCGTCAGTTCCGATGCTAGTGCCAAGGACGGTAATGTTTCGCTTGCTCTGTATGGCATCACCTGTGGTGTTAGTGAAAATGTATCATCCTCAGAACTACGACTAAGTCTTTCCCTACAGGCAACGTCCTGATCGGCAACAGCATCTACAACATCTTTACATTTTGTCATCTGGTCTAAATGCCTGGATCCCAAGGCTTTTAATATTTTTCCACGAGTCCAAGTATATATCCTGCTGAAGGAAGGTAAGTTACTTTGCTAAGATCCGCATGCAATATATAAAATGGTGTATATTACCTAGTTTTTTGAAGAGCACCGCCCTCCCTCCCTCAGTAGCGTGCACAAGCAAACGGACAGACGGCCGCCGTCTGTCGTAGAGTCTATGACGCTTGATAATGCCTCGTTTTGGGGCGAAACACGTGTCGTGTTCTCGACTTCAGTGGTGTATATTATCTAGTGGTGGTATTGTAGTGGTTGGTGGAGGGTACCTGGTGGCGGTTCCTGGTGGCGGTGTTAGTTTGCTTGTGCACGCTACTGAGGGAGGGAGGGCGGTGCTCTTCAAAAAACTAGGTAATATACACCATTTTTATATATTGCATGCGGATCTTAGCAAAGTAACTTACCTTCCTTCATTATAATAGATTTCCGCAAAGTAAGGCCTGATTCTATTAACTATATATATCCTGCCTCTAAACCACTTTGTGCATACATTTTACGTACTCTAAATTGTTTCGTTTACAGGAGCCTTATCTTTTTTTGAGCTAAAGTCTTCCCAGTGGACAGTGTTCCTGTAATCAATGGGAAATCCTAATAATTTTTCGTAAATTGTTTGGTGTGTGACGTTTTCGTTAACAATAAGAGGATAGAAAATTTTTGTTCAATATATATTTTTTACCTTAATGAGACGGTCTCGGTTAGGGCGAGCGTTGAACCCCAGCATGGATCAATCACGCAGGATTGCAGGATTCCTATGCAGGAATCCGTCTAGGTAGGTACCACCCCAGGGCCAGTTATTTTGCCGTGAAGCAGTGGTGTGCAAACATTACTGTGTTTCCGTTTGAAGGGCACTGAGAGCTAGCGTAATCACTGAGCATATGAGACTTAAGAACTGATGTCTCAGGGTGACGGGCGCAGTTATGACAGAAATTTTGTGGGTGACGCAGCATTTGTTATGAGCAGACGTAACACTTACCACCAGGTGAACGTTTTGCTCGTTCCGTCACTTTAATGAAATAAAAAAAACGGTTTCCAACTCTGCGCCAAACTCGCAATATGCAGAGTCCTCTTAGCCGTACAGCCCAATCTTCAACACATTCACCTTCAGTTTCCATCGCTTCATAAAACTTAGCCCTGCCGTCTTTCGTTTTTGGCCGACCGGGCTAAATTTTATGAAGCGTGAATTGTAGTGAATTTTAGGAGAAAAATGGGCATCGTGTATTTCTACCAGCTCCTTGTACGTGGCCTCTTCTACGTTACGTGAGTACACAAGGTTGCGCACCAACCGGTATGATTCGTCCGATAAATGCGTTAATAATAGTGCTAATTATTTCTAACCTTTTTAGCACACAGCCGAAGCCCCTTATCGCAAATATGTAAAACTTTAAATGTGTGGACGCTGTTTAGGTTATGCCCAGTTTCCAAAAGATGTCTTGCGAAGTGTGAGTGTCGGGATTGCAATTTGTGTACGCGGTCAAATGCTCCTTGCATCCAGCATCGAAATTGCGACCAGTCTGCAACGGCGTTGCATTCAAGAAGAGAAGAGAAGTAAAGAGAAGCGAAACACCCTCAATTACAAATATAAAACTTTAAAGTAACAATCACATACAGTTATTTCAAATCAATCCAAAAAAATATTCAACCATATTACAAACATATTTAAAAAAGTGAATCAATCAAAATACACTACAGATGATTTATATAATGAGGTTGAATAATAAAAGACATGACACAACATGATTGTACTTAGACATTTATCAAATTTATTGGTTAACGTCGATTTGATATCGGACACTTATTCGATACCTACCGTAGCTTATAAATACACACCACAATCATCTTAGGACGGAAATGTTTCGTAAATTTTGTACTTAACTTTTTGTAACTATCACCCTTTTACGAAATACTAAAGGTATCCCACCCTTGACGGATTGTATGATGCCATTTCTCGAGTCTACCTTGGGGTTGCGTACCGTCGTGGGTCCGGGTTCCACTGAGCATTGTGAAAGTACGGCTGCCAGTCCTGCCAGCGATTGCATTAGGCCAAGGCGTTCACCTGTCAAGAGAAATACAGATTAAAAATTCTTTATAATACATTTAATCATTAACAGCACCGTAGAAAAACAATAAGATGTATTAATATGTAATGTAATTGGTGGTAATTAAAAAAAGTTGATCCATTAATCCGTAGATTTAATGGTAAATTGGTAAAGCTCCTTTATGGAAACAAAAATAGCTTCTTATGTTACAAAGGACAAACTTTGGTTTTCTGATTTGGCGTTTTAATGCTCGAATTTTAAGAAATAAGACACTACGTACAATCAAAACTATGAATATATGTTTAAAACTAATTTTAAAAGAAATATCACTGCTTTGTTATATCCAGTAAAAAGATTAATATACGCTTACAAAAATATACAAAACGGTTAACTAATTTGCAGAAAGATCACTAAAAAGAGTAACTTTTCTAATATGGTTTGTAATTTTTAAATACATATAAGAAATAGCCTTACTTACCAATGCAAGCGCGGGGGCCAACGCCGAACGGTAAGTACACGTATTTGTTGTTGGGATCAAATTCACCAGTAAGAAACCTTTCCGGTTTGAACTGCTCCGGACTGTCGAAGTACTGTGGATCATTCTGCAACGCTTGCAACGGAATTAATATTTGAACCCCCTTGTCGATTGTCAAGTCGATTTCAGGGATCGTATATTTACTAACGCATTGCCGAATTAAAAAGCCGAGAGAGGGAAACATCCTCATGGCCTCTTTGAAAGCGCATTCCAGATAAGTCATCTCTTTGATAGCCTCATAACTTAGTTTGTTGTTATGTTTTACTAGGACTCGGTCGATTTCTGCTTGCACTTTGTTTTGTACGTCAGGGTTATAAGCCAACTGGTGCAAAGTGTAACTTGTGGCAGAGGACGAAGTCTCGAAGCCGGCGGCAAAGAACACAAACATTTGTGCGGCCATTAGCAAATCGTCCAACTCCAGGCTTGCAACCTCGGGCGTACCGTCAGCCTTGAAATGTTCTATAGACTCGCCTACAATGGTCCCTCTGGCTTTGCATTCCAAAAGCAAGTCTATGAAATCGTTTCTTCCGGACGGTTGATAATTTCTTTGCTTCATTATTTGTTTTAAGAGAGTAATGATATCAGTCTCTACTTCTACTTGTGTTTTTAGGTATTTAAATATTTCAGGGAACATAAATTTGAGCATAGCGACAATAAGTTGTTTTGTAGTGGGCGAGAAAATTTTAGCTCCCAATTGTCTGAAGGGGGAGTCGTCGTCGTTGAGGGAGTCTGTTTGGAGTCCGAAACCGCAGGCGCCAATAAAATCGGTTGTGTAGCGAGCCAACAACTCGCGGGCGTCTATAACGCGACTACCAGTTGCAGCATCCAACACGCGCGTTTGTAATTTCGCAGCGCGTTCTTCAATTAAGGGAAACATCGCTTTCAACTTGCCGCTTGTGAACGCTGGAGTCAAACGTTGTCGCAGCAGTCGCCAGACGTCGCCGTCCGCGAAGAACAAATTCCGAAACATCGGTTCAATGACTTTCTTGTGAGGATTTATACCTCGCGAGTGAAAGTGTAAGAAGTCAGTTGTCAAAATGCGCTTCACAATCTCAGGATCCCTCACCACAATCTCCGGCCGGAACGCTCTATAGAATCCCACCACTTTTTCGTTTGGATACTTCCAGTACGTTTCGGTTGCCATTTGCGTTACGCTCATCTTAAACATGAAATTTCTGGCATTGTTGCCCAGAAACGGTATAGGCTTATCATGTTTAACGCCCTTCAGCTTCCAGTAGTTATACGTCCAGGTACCATATAAGTACAGCGCCAATATCGCAAACAATGCGATAATTATAGTAATCATAGTAAATATGTCACGATGACTCGCCCTGAGTGTTTCTTACTGAATGCAGCGGAACGTTGCTTACGACTTAATGTATATGTATGCGTACGTTATCGGAATCACAAAAACAAAAGATTAAATATAGATATAATGCTAAAGTGATTAAACATAAACTTGATCTTTGGACCTATTGCAAGTATTATGAAACTGAGTTTAAATCAATAATTTATATTTATATTGGTTTGGGTATGGGGGGCTCACATGTCGACAATATTTTTTTTTTCTCGGACTCAAACATGCAAGTTTTTTTTCCCCGTCGAGCACGTGATAAATTCTAAGAACATTTTTTGCTTCTATATGCTTTTTGCCGTGTGGTAGCAGCTTAAGAGAATCTACCATCCCATCTCATCCCGTGGGTGTCGTAAAAGTCGACAGAGGGAAAATGAAAACCAGAAGATGGACAGCAGTATCTTCCTTGAACATCAGAATAAATAAACTACGGTTGCCAACCCGCCTGCCAAGCGTGGCAGCTATGGCAAAATTCTTCACAAAAATGGGAGCTACAAACTTTTGTAGCAATCTATGGGGGAGGCCTATGTTCAGCAGTGGACTAGTGATGGGCTGAAATGATGATGATGACATTATACACGTGAATTAAACATTATTGAACTCACACTCTCACGGTGTGAGTCGAGTGTAACTGTATATATATATATATATATATATATATATATATATATATATATATATATATATACAAATCTTGGCAGGTGCTGCCTGACGCAACAAAACAGATTCTTTTAAAAATAAAACATGCAGGATGAAACATAATCACATGTTTAATCTCGTTATTACTTGGACTTTGGAGTTGATTGTAAGTGATTGTGACGGTGTGTGGGTGTAGGATTATATCAGGTTTTGGGAAGGCTTACCTTGGGTACAACACTACATAAATTCGCGGAATAAAATATTTCGGAATATTTGGGTGTTCCCGTTTGCCTATGTAAGTGTAGCGTGGCGTTCAAAGACCGGGCGCTTGCCTTAAGTTTCATAGTATGCGTGTTCGATCCTCGGTGCTGGTACCTCTAAAATTGTTCTTCAATTTTAAGTGCTGCTTTACCACGTGCTTAGCGTTGAAGAACACATCGTCGGGGTAACTGAATGTCTCAGGAATAAACATATTTCAAGGAGATGTGAAGTCCGCCAACCCGCATTGGAGCAGCGGACTCCTCTCAACTCCAAAACCTTTCACAAATACAAGGAGGCCTGTGCTCGGCAGTGGGAAATATTTAGGTTGTTACATTTTTACTTTGTCTGTTCCTCCACTTAAAAAAACGATGTCCCACAGTAGGATTTCTCCTGTGTCGTGGGTACGTTTTACAGACAAAAATTCCACATGCACAAACGACCCAGACCCGGAACAACTATCTATATATATATATATATATATATATATATCTGTAGGTCATACAAATATTTGTCCCGTGCGGGAATCGAACCCGCGACCCGCGGCGCAGAAGCCAAGGGCTTAGCCACTGCGCCAATCGAGCCGACAATGATAACCATGTCCTCCAAACCGGTCTCGGTCACGGCGACGTTGTTGCAAGCAGAACTCGCCCGTTTTTATCGTCCGTTCTCGATTTAACGCTTATGAGATAAGGCTATAGGAAGGAGAAGATTTAGTGTCAGAGACATTGGGAGTCTCAAGATTCCCAACCCAATAATTAGTATCTTACAAAATTATTGAAGTCTCTATGAATTCGAATCAAGGATATGTGTTATAAATATACTATATTTATTATCCACTAGTAAACTAAACAAGTAAGACAACCTATGTCTGTTCTGCATTGCAAATGTATGTACTAAGTCTATGCTTAAATTTTTTGTTCGTGAAACCTTTTAATTGTTAACCTGTTAAATGTTATATTTAGGCTTTGGTTTTCTATGACACTGTTCTTTGTAAATTTATTTATAATGTACTTTTGACAAAGATAATAAAATAACAAAACAGAGGATGCCTACGGAGTTTCTTTCGTCTGTTTCTTCACCGTCAGAGGAACCTCATTACGAAACGGTGGTAGATTGTAAAGAATCAAATTTATATTTCTTACGTTGAAGAATAAAGAATTTTCATTAAATTTCATTCTTTTTCATTTCATTTCATACAATATTTGAAAATTTAACTTAAAAAAATCTAGTTTTTATACAGCTTTTAAAGATAAACCCCTACCGTGGCTAATCGCCACTCACAAGGGAAATAATTATCGTTTCCGCGAATCAACGAATCAAATAACATTTAATTGACTATAATGACATAAGTCGCATAATGGTGATGGGGGAGCATCAATTATCGCGTCTCGCAGAGTTGTCTCTACAATAAATGAAGATTTTATTTATTTATTTTATTATTTATTTATTTCATAAAAGTGACGGAACGAGTAACGAACACCACACTGCACCCGTCACCCTGAGACATCAGTTCTTAAGTCTCATAAGCCCAGTGATTACGCTAGCTCTCAGTGCCCTTCAAACCGAAACACAACAATGTTTGCACACTATATACTACTAGACGCATTCCAGATTCACCCTGAGATATCAGTTCTTAAGTCTCATAAGCCCAGTGATTACGCTAGCTCTCAGTGCCCTTCAAACCGAAACACAGCAATGTTTGCACACTATACACTACTAGACGCATTCCAGATTTATAGTTGTCGTAAAAAAAAAAATATACTTTTCTTTTGTAGCAAATTTAAGCAAATCGTTTATAAATGTTCAGTCTATGTAGATACCAACCGAGGGCCAGTTATTCTACCGCGAAACAGTAGTGTGCAAAAATTATATTGTTTCGGTCAGGAGAGCACTAAGTGCTAGTGTGATCACTGGGCATAATAGACTTAAGAACTGATGTTTCAGGGTGATAGGCGCAATGTGGCGCCACTCAGAAATATTCTAGGTGACACAGCACTTGCTACGGGTAGACGTTGCACTTACCGTCAGGTGGATAGTTTGCTCGTCTTCTTACTCTCTCCATAAAAAAAAAACAGCATTACCCGGTTCGGTTTTGTGATATTGTTTAATGTTTCTATCTGTTTGTCGGTAAATAATATTTACAGACATATCTTTATAAATTGTTTGCTTGTGTGTTTATTGCTTAATTTTATGTATTTCTCTGTGGCGTTTTTCCTTGATAAGTGTTTTTTTTTAATTTATTAACTGGAACCAACAAACAGGTTTACAATACAATTTGTTAGAAAAAAATATATACAAAGAAATGCATTATTGTGAACCCAACAGTGACGGTCACAGTTTACAAAAACAATTTACTTGTATAGTGGAGCACATGTAGGTCTCTATGTACTTATTAAATGAATATAATTTAAAACACACACACAAAAAAAAAAACATAATACAACTCCCCATATTAAAGAATACAATTACAAAAGCAAAAAAAAAATATCATCGCGCGTTGTGAGTGTGAGTGTTAGTGTTAGTGTTAGTTTTTTTTTTATGTTAGAGGAGGCAAACGAGCAAGCGGCTCACCTGATGGTAAGTGATCACCGCCGCCCATGAACATCTACAATACCCGAGGAATAGCAGATGCGTTGCCGGCCTTTGAGGAAGGAATAGGCTCTTTTCTTGAAGGTCCCTAAGTCGTATCGGTCCGGAAAAACCGCTGGCGGCAGCAGATTCCATAAAGTGCTTGTGCGGGGCAGAAAATTGCGCGAAAAACGCACTGTGCTGGAATGCCAACCATCAAGGTGGAGACGATGGAATTTCGCGCTATTCCGCAATGTGCGATGGTGAAAATCAGCGGCTGGAATTAATCCGAACAATTCTTCGGAACACTCCCCATGGTAGATCTTATAAAAAATGCAAAGGGATGCAACATCTCTTCGCAAAGCCAGTGGATCAAGCCGATCAGATAGAACATGGTCGTCGACGATACGAGCCGCTCTCCGTTGAATGCGGTCAAATGGAAGTAGCTGACAATGGGGCGCCCCCGCCCAGAGATGAGAACAGTACTCCATGTGCGGCCGAACCTGCGCCTTATAAAGTTGCAAGCGTTGGGCCGGCATGATGTCGCGCTCTACTGAGGACGCCAAGCTTTTTGGAAACCAATTTGGCCTTCCCTTCCAGGTGACCGCGAAACTGAACGTCACTCGATATGTCGTCGCCAAGAATACCGATACTGGCTGAGGCAACGAGGGGAGTGCTCTCAAAATTAGGTGATACGACAAAGGGTTTCTTTTTAGCGGTAAACGCGCAAACCTGTGTCTTCTTGGGGTTGAACTGGACTAGATTTAGTCGGCCCCAATTCGAGATTTTGTCTAACAAAAACTCGACTTCAGACACTAGTTTGTTCCGGTACTCATCAACGTGTTCCCGAGAAATATTAGCACGGCCGGTGTATACGGCATCACCAGTGCTGTCATCTGCATAGCAATGAATGTTACTAATTTGCAACATATCATTGATATGCAGAAGAAACAGGGTTGGTGATAGCACACAGCCTTGTGGGACACCAGCATTCACAGACTTAGAGTCCGAGCATGCACCGTCAACTACGACCTTGATGCTCCGGTCTGTGAGAAAACTGGTGACCCAATTACAAAATTTCTCGGGAAGCCCGTAAGAAGGCAGCTTCGAAAGAAGCGCTTTGTGCCAGACCCGATCAAAGGCCTTCGCTATGTCTAAGCTAACTGCCAGGGCCTCCCCCTTACTCTCGACTGCCTCCGCCCATCGATGAGTGAGGTACACTAGAAGATCACCAGCTGAGCGACCCCGACGGAAGCCGTACTGGCGGTCACTGATCAACTGGTGCTCCTCTAAGTACCTCAAGAGCTGGCAGTTTATAATGGATTCCATTATTTTGGAGAACAAGGAGGTGATGGCGATCGGTCTGTAGTTGGACGGATCTGAGCGGTCGCCTTTCTTAGGAATCGGGTGCACAAAAGCTGTCTTCCATACCTTCGGAACGACGCCTAGAGAGTAGGAGTACCGGAAAAGACGCGTAAGGACCGGTGCCAACTCTGGAGCACACATCCTCAGCACAATAGGGGGAATTACATCGGGCCCACTCGACTTGTTGATATCTAGGGAGAGTAGTGCTTTGCGCACTGAGCTTTGCCAGAACCTGATGTCGGGCATAGAGCACCCACACCGCGGGATGGTCGGCGGTGAGCTCCCCCCGTCGTCAAGAGTCGAGTTGGACGCAAAAAGAGAGCCCAGAAGATCGGCTTTCTCCTTTGCGTCATGGGCCAGTGAATCGTCCTCCCTGTGCAGAGATGGTAGTGATGGCTGACAGAAATTCCCTTGGACAGCCGTGGCGAGAGACCAGAACGCACGGGTTCCCGAAGGAAGGCGACCTAGTCTCTCGCCAATTCTGTCAATGTGCTCCGACTTTGCTTTAGCAATTACTCTTTTGAAGGACCTGGAAGCAGAGTTGTACTTCTTTTTAAAGTCGCTGGTTTTTAAATCCCGAGACGCCGATGCATAAGCCCAGGCCCGGTAACACTGCTGCTTTTGGCGAGCTGCCATTCTGCAGGTGCCACCAAACCAAGGTTGGGACCTACCGCCGACGGGTACCACAGAGGATGGAACGAAGAGTTCCACTCCCTGAAGCACCACATCGGCGACAGACCCGGCAACGACGTCGGGATCATCCAGCGAGAAGCAAACCCGCCCCCATGGGTAGGACGCAAAGAAAGACCGCATCCCATCCCAATCCGCCGACCTATAGTGCCATACACGGCGCGAACCTGCAGATCGCGATCGCATTGGGCACATGATAGGCACTGTACTCCGGATCAGACAGTGGTCCGAAGATCCCAGAGGGGCATCGACGGAGATCACATAGCCGTCCGGATGAGAGGTCAGCAGAAGATCCAGCAGGGAAGGTGTATGATCCTCAACATCTGGTACCCGCGTCGGCGATGTAACCAGTTGTGTCAGATCATATGCCAGGGCAAAGTCACAGACAGATCTCCCCGCATGATCGGTGGTTCGCGATCCAAGCCATTCGGCGTGGTGGGCGTTGAAGTCGCCGAGTATCACGATCTCTGCGGGTGGAATCTGCTGTACCACAGAATCTGCAGCCATTTGGATGTGGTCGATGAGTCGGTCAGTTTCGGTATTACCGCTGTGGGACCTATAGAGGCACCCATAGACACGAGGGTGGTCGTTGCTGTCTATGCGTAGCCAAAGGGTGGACAGGTCCCTACCTTCAAGGCTGCCGAGGCGTTGAGAACATATATCCTCTCTGACGTACACACAAACCCCGGCCCGGGGCACAAAGGAATGTTCCAGCTTGTACCCCGGGTAGGAAAGATAAGAGGTATCCGCCGGAGAGGATATCTGCGTCTCGGTAAGAAAAAGCAAGGCCGGCTTTGCCGTCTCCAGATGGTAGTGGACGGCATCAAGATTGGAATGTAGTCCCCTGATATTGCAGAAATCCACGGCAAGCGTGGTAAGGGGTGCCGTAGTTTTTTTGCTACGTTTGCCTCGAACAGTTGGGGAATAGAGCGGAACTTTGCCCCCCCCAGAATACGAGGGGCAGCCTGAGCACCCACGCTCAGGTAGCGACTGCGACGGTGGTGCTGGTACCCCCCTGGGGTAGATTTTTTGTTTCCGCTACCATGTTTTGGGGGAGGGGGTGGGTGGGCCTCCGGTTACCTGCACTCACCAGACGAAACGCAGAAGTTTGTTAAACATCTACTTCACGTCGGTATTCTGTGAGGTCGTGGTACTTCCCCGGTCGAGCCGGCCCATTCATGCAACAACAAAAGCTGATGCGTTAGTGTCAGTGTCAGTGTCAGTGTCAGTGTCAGTGTGAGTGCGAGTGCGAGTGCGAGTGCGAGTGCGAGTGCGAGTGCGAGTGCGAGTGCGAGTGCGAGTGCGAGTGCGAGTGCGAGTGCGAGTGCGAGTGCGACTACCACTAGATAATATACACCACTGAAGTCGAGAACACGACACGTGTTTCGCCCCAAAACGAGGCATTATCAAGCGACATAGACTCTACGACAGACGGCCGACGAGTGAGCGGCGCGGTCAAAGAGCTGCCTATTTATACTATAGGTGACGCAAACGGCCCCCACCAACGACATTGCGATAACAATATCGTGATAGCGACCGCTTGCTCACACAATCCACCACCCGAATTACATAAGCAGCCGTTTGCGATCGAATTGATAGCAAACGACTACTTCGAGTATATTTAAACTTTAAGTACTGGATTTAAAGATATTTAAAACTGGTGAATGTTTCCAAGTTCCAGTTTCCAAAAGATGTTTTGCGAAGTGTGATCTGTCGGGGTTGCACTGGTCGCAATTTCGATACCCGATACAAGGAGCATTTGGCCGCGTAATTCATTTGATATAAAACCTTTAAACAATAAAAACAGCTACGAACCGATTCAGCGACATGAGTTTCGAACCTAAGACTGGAATTCATAATTAGACTTAGGTTACGTGATTCTTTTACTCTCTCGATAAACTTGCACATTAGCGTTATATTAAACAAGCTGAAGCCCGCGACGGCGTCTTCGTTGATGTAGGTTTCTTAAATATTCCGTCGGTACCATTTCATTTTCCGGGACAAAAAGTATCCCATGTCCGTTTCCAGGATGCAATCTATCTCTGTGCCAAATTCCGTCAAGATCAGTTAAGCGGTTAAGCCGTGAAAAGGTAAAAACAGGCAGAGGGACGGAGAGAGTTACTTTCGCATTTATAATATTAGTATGGATAAATGGTAATAACTGTAATTACTTTTTAGTGCAACATATATTTTGTTTTGTTAGGGTTGAGTACCAAGGAGTTTTTTCCGACTACTCAACCATTCTCATTAGGTCATCGTTAAGTGCTGCTATAGCACTTTACGATGTTACGGTTATCAAGGTAACTGTGAAACCACTGCATCGTTTTGTGATCGAACCCATATTAGCTCAATTTGGACATTAGAAGCGAGGCATTAATGCAATCGAAAGCACGGAAAGTACCAGTAGTGAACATTCCCTTATCTTGAGTTGACAAGATGTTATCTGTCACATCTAATAAAGCAGTCGTGGTACTATGTCGCTTTCTAAAACCTGACTGAAGCATAAGAAAGGATGTCATTCTTCTTCAAAAAAATCGGTGAACTGCTCACCAACCACCCTTTCGATGAATGGCAAAATACTGAAAGGCTGCAGATCCTTCATAACGGAATGACAACAGCCAACTTCCAGGTGTCTGGAAACGTTGTCCTCAGAATTTACCTATTTATAATATTGGTAATAGTATGTAGCGTACAAGGTAACGTTAATAATATTATATTTAGGATTATGTAGCATTCGATTTTGAGTTTAAAATATAATTGGAGATGACCTCCTGATTCTCTGGTGATAATGTGAACACAGCATATCGATGAAATTCGTAATACGTTAGAGTAGATAAATGTTGATTTTTTTTGATAAAATGATGACACCGACATTATACGAGTATGAACAGCACAGCAACGTCACCGTCAATGTCACCCATCGCGGTCACATCACCAACGTATACTTCCTAGTCTCTCTGTCACTGCCGTTCTTCTGTCGGTCTAGGTAGTCCCCAAGGCCTGTTATTCTGCCGTTAAGCAGTAGTGTGCGAACATAACTCTGCCGTGAAGCAGTAGTGTGCGGACATTACTCTGCCCTGATGCAGTAGTGCGCGAAGATTACTATGTTTCGGTTTCAAGGTCATTGCGAGCTAGCGTAATCACTGGGCATATGAGATTTAACAACTCATGTCTAAGGGCGATGGGCGTAGAGTCCTTTCACACAGAAATGTTCTTGGTGATGGGCATTTGTTATGGGCAGACGTTGCACTTACCATCAGGTGAACGTTTGGCTCGTTTTGTTCGTTTGCACTTTATCCAAGCTGACTCTCCAGACTTTGATTACGGGATCAGAAATGGCTTACAAAATGTTTATTAGTTAGTGCCGTGTGGTGACGGCTCGTTAAAAGAATACTACAACTCATCCAATGGATTTCGTAAAAGGCGAGTAAGGAATAAAACTGCACTGTGCAACCAATAGCGCATGGTGGCGATGGGCTCACTACCTATCGCACCAAGTGCATTTTATTATATTATATAGTTTTGGTGAAACGTAGATTGTGGCAGTCATCTGCTTTTGCAGTGAGTGCCCAGTCTCTGACTACCTCTTATGGGATACAGTCGTGATCTTATGTATGTATGTATGTATTAGTTAATTACTGTTAGTTGTTGCTATTAGCATGGCGGATATAACTTACTTGCAGCGAGTTTATGCTCGTTAACTATGTTGATGGTAACGTGAACTGCGATGACGTGACCAAACAGGTTCCAACGAAAACATTCAGCATCTATCAATTTGTGCGGACATATTGCAGATACGGGATGCATTTTTCAACAATTGTTATTGATTATCTTTGCGCTAATTACTATCTTTGCGTAATTTTCGGTAAATATCGGACTAATCTTCTTTCTTGAAAGAAAGTTAATTTGCTAAGATCCGCATGCAAAATATAAAATTTACATTACAATTTTATGTTTATTTTTATAAATTATTGTGTTTAATTACAAAGTTCAAATCAGGTCATTTTTTATTGTTAAGGTCAAATTTTAGATTTAAATTTCATAAAACTCTAGACGGACATTCCGTCAGTAATGTCCTTGGTGGGCGGTATGTTTACGATTCACAGTAATGTACAGTTCAAACAAAATATTGTTCGATAATTTTAAGTTAATTTATTTAACCACAACTAGAGGGCGTTAGGGTCCGTTTAGAACGTGGTATGGTTTGACTCAAATGCGTGTAGTAAGGTTATTGACCTTTAAGTTCAAATATAAACCAATCCAAAACTAGGTATAGATGAGTACAAAGTTGTGGTTGTATTTAACAACCCTTCAAGTGTACACATTTAGTTAAGAAGAACAATAGTGCATTAACAAGTAGACTTCTAAAACGATAATAAACCCTGTATATGAGGATGGAGACAGAGGCAACTTTAATAATTATAGACCAATTTCCGTTTTGCCAGTAATCGGTAAAGTAATAGAAAAATTAAACAATAAGCGACTTGTTAAAAATCTTAATACATATCGAGCTAAGTATCGATATCGTCCCTACAAAATACGGTGTACCACAGGGAATTGTTCTTGGACCTACCTTATTCCTTATTTATATGAATAACTTGACTGAACTCCACCAAATATCTGAGCATTATTCTGGAAAAACAGTCAGAATAAGTCAGTTCTCCGGCAGTACGGTCGTTTCGATATATAACATTTGGCGACGAGGTGTATTACTAACCGAAAGCAAAAAAAAATCGCCGCGGAAATATACCGAACTTTGATCATAAAACCAGTGAGTGGGCGATTTTGAAATGACGTTTAACGCAATTCTTAAAAATTAATAACTTTAATGAAGACAATAAGAGTGCAATACTGATAACACTCTTCTCGGATGAAACATATAGCCTCGTACGTAACCTAGCGTACCCGAAGGATGTCAAATAGTTCAAATACAGGGAGCTGGTTAAGATACTCGATAGGCACTTTGAGTCGAAACGCAGATCTTTCGCAGACAAAGCAAACCTTTATATATAATAAGTATGGATTTTTCCGATTGATTTTCTGACGATGATGAAGAATATATATATATATATATATATATATATATATATATCAAAACTCTCTAGTTTCCTCGCGACGTTTTCCTTCACTGTTCAATATTGTAAGAAATGCATTTTTGTTTACCTTTGTACTGGATGGCGCCACCTGGTTATTAGATCATGCTATGGTTTGACTGTTGTACATAATGTATCACTTGTCTTAGTTTTAAAATAAATGTTCATACGATTCAAGTGAATATTATTTCCTTGGGCTTTGGGCTTTTGTTACGGATTAAACAAAAGGTCCTACGAGTCGAATCGTTTTTTGGTTGAAACGCAAAACAGATAAATTGCAATATAATAACTTCAAGAAAGTGTGAATATTTGGGAACACGAGAACTAGGTGGCGTTGTATCATCTGACATTGTATGCGGGTAGAAGTTGCATTTTGAAGAGGCGACATTACTCTGGACTGGACAAAGACGACGGCGGCCTTACCTTGGACTTCAGTTTCAAAGCCTAAGTGATTGAGTGCAAATAAACAGTGAGTACTTTAATATTCTTATTTCAAAGTGTAGTTCAGAAAAAGAAGAGAGAGTAGCTAGGACTTAGAATAATTTAGTAAAAAGTGAAAAGACGGGGAACCTATGTCCGAATTAATAGCGAATTTATAAATTCAAAACACTTAGAAAAATTAACGTCGGTTCGCCGAGGACTTAGAAATATAAACTCGTTGGCTGTAACTTCAGACATTTCTCAAAATATAACCCAACTTAATTGAAGTGCCGTTATAATAACAATCTTACATAAATTATGGAGTCAATTTTAAGAATTCTTACCGATTACAAAAGACAAATAGAAAAAGGAAAGATAAATTTTAAAAAGTCATCTAAATAAAGATTAACCGAAACATACATTGAATCAAGACTTGAAACTTTGGAAGAACAATATCATAACTTCATGGAAAAACATTCAGTGTTAGTTGGTAAATTTGAAGAAAAGGAATTAGCGGAAACTAACTATTTCAAAGATGATTTTGAGCAACAAGTATACGATGCATATTTAGATTATAAGGTAGATTTAAAAAATGCGTTAGCGAAAATAAATGTTAGAAAAACGTTGGTTGCCGGTAATGATAAGTCTGTTGCATCTGCCTCTTCTGACAAAGCTTGTGTTGTTAAATTGCCTAAAATTGAAATACCTAATTTTAATGGTAAATATACTGAATGGACATCGTTTCGTGACTTATTAACATCTCTCGTTCACAATAACCCTAGCATTGATAATGTTCAACGACTTTATGTTTTAAAAACTCATGTGTCAGGTGAGGCACAGCAGCTTATCAAACACTTTCAATGTACAGATGCAAACTATTTGAAATGTTGGGAATTATTAACTAATAGATATAATAATAAAAGATTTTTGTCAAACTGCATTCTCAAACGTTTGTTTAGTCAAAGAAATATTACTGTAGAATCTTCCAACGCTCTTAAGGGATTGTTAGATACAACTAACGATTGTTTACATGAGTTATCAAATCTAGGTATTGATGTAGATTCCTGGGATGTTATTGTAATATATATTATAAGTTTGAAGTTGGACGCGGAGTCGCGAAAGCACTGGGAACTACAAGTTAGTCAGTCGTCTGAAGATTTACCTACCTTCAATAAGTTTCGTGAATTTTTAGAAACACGATTTCGCGCCTTAGAATTTATTGAACCTTCTAAAAATAAAAATAAAATTTATAATCTGAACGATAATCCAAGAGTTCTACACGCTACTCAAAATCATAGTACTATTACGTGCCCAAATTGTTCTGATGAACATAGATTGTATAATTGCAAAAAATTTACTAGCGAAGATGTCGAAAACCGTCGAAAAATTGTTAAAACATTAGGCTTGTGTTTTAATTGCTTAGGAATAAATCATGATAGTCGTAATTGCCGCGTTTCAACCAAATGTAAAATCTGCAAACGAAAACACCATTCATTATTGCACCCCAAAGTCCCAGATAGTTCAGTAACAGCGGGCGTAAATACTAAGGCATTGAATGATAGAAATGAGGAACACGAAGTTTCCTATAATATTGCTACCCATTTTTCGATAGGAAAACAAAACAAATTAATTTTATTAGCCACAGCCTTAATTAAGGCTGAGTCGAAGAATGGGAAAACTCAGATATTGAGGGTCCTGCTAGATCAAGGGTCTGAGGCTTCCTTCATATCTGAGTCGGCTGTGCAAATGCTAAGATTAAATAAAATTCCTAGCAGAACTTCAGTTTCTGGTTTAGGAGGTGGTCATAGCGACTTAACCTCAAAGTATGTGGTTATGCTTAATATTCAGTCTCATAATATTCAAATAAAAGCTCATGTTCTTAGTAGGTCAATAATTTAATATTCAAATAAAAGCTCATGTTCTTAGTACTGTTACTTCTGTTCTACCCCAGGGAAGGTTTTCATTTTCGAATTGGCCAGAGCTTCAAGGTATTACTCTGGCTGATCCCGAATATAATACACCTAATAAAATTGACATGTTGTTGGGAGCCGAGACATATTGCCAAATTTTAAAGGAAGGGCTTATTAAAGGTCCCCGAGGATTGACGGTAGCCCAAAATACTTACCTATCAGGTCAGATAGACAATTCTGAAAATTGTCAATCTTGTCGCAACGTTACTTTCAGTATGCACGCTCAAGTAGAAGGCGACATGTTACAGAAGTTTTAAGAAATTGAATCAGAACCTTCAAACGAGAAACATATTCTTACTAAAGAAGAACAAGCGTGTGAAGATTATTTTGCTGAAACAACACAGAGGGATGAAGCAGGCCGCTACGTTGTGAAACTTCCGTTCAGATCAGAGGATCCACCCTGTAAATATGGTAATTCCAGAAGTATCGCTGTGAAGAGATTGTTAAGTCTTGAACGTAAACTTTCCAAAAATACAGAGCAAAGAAAACAATACACTGAGGTAATAAATGAGTACTTGCTACTAGGTCACATGGAAAAAATCTCGGAAGAATCTAAAGAAGCCGCAGTGCATAAAGTATGGTTACCTCATCACGCAGTCGTCAAGGCTGACAGGACAAAAACAAAAACTAGGGTTGTATTTGATGCATCTTCCAAAGGAACAAATGGAGTGTCCTTAAATGACACTTTAATGGTAGGACCATCCCTTCAAGCAGATTTACGTCATATTGTAATGAGGTTTCGGCAGAATACCATATGTCTGACAGCATATATAGTTAAAATGTACAGACAAATCAAGGTTGCAGAAGAACATGTGGAATTTCAAAGAATTGTATGGAGGGATCCAGGTCAGTCTGAAATTGAAGATTATAGGCTATTGCGAGTAACTTTTGGCACATCCTGCGCGCCCTATCTTGCAGTGAAGACCCTGCAACAAGTAGCTATTGACGAAGGCGACATGTATCCAATAGCTGCTGGAAGGGTGATGACCGACTTCTATATGGATGACTTGATGACTGGATGCCAATCAGAAAACGAAGCGATAGAGATCTATAATGAAATGAATAATCTTCTGATTAAAGGTGGTTTTAAACTCCAAAAGCGGTCAAGTAATAAATCTGAACTTATTGACACACTACAGGAAGATAAAGGAAGGGACCTGGAGATTAAAGTAGATGAAATTACAAAATTGTCACAGTTACAGTTTCGCCCCAAAACGAGGCATTATCAAGCGTAATAGACTCTACGACAGACGGCCGTACAAACACGTGTCGTGTTCTCGACTTCAGTGGTGTATATTATCTAGTGGTGGTATTGTAGTGGTTGGTGGAGGGTACCTGGTGGCGGTTCCTGGTGGCGGTGTTAGTTTGCTTGTGCACGCTACTGAGGGAGGGCGGGTGGTGCACTTCAAAAAACTAGGTAATATACACCATTTTTATATTTTGCATGCGGATCTTAGCAAAGTAACTTACTTTTATTCATTATAATGGATTTCCGCAAAGTAACGCCTGATTCTATTAACTATAATTACTAATTAGTAAACATCGGCAGTCAATTTTGTATTAACAATCTTGTCTGATCTCTCAGCTGCCCACCAAGAAACGTTTCTGTACTCTCTCAATACGTTTAACATAAACGTGCGGATTCCACACTGAGCTACAGTACTCAAGCTAACTTCGAACTAACGATTGTCGTTATTTCAGATATACCACGGTATATCTGAAATAACGACAATCGTAAACCAATACTTACCGGTGGTAGCTAGATTAACTTTCTCTCCTTGACTTTTATCAGTAAATTTTTGATACCTTGAGTTACATCACAGCAATTTTCGTAGAGATATCGTTTTTTTTTAAATTAAATACAACTCATGTTAGTCGATGATAATGTGTTGTACAAAGGTGAACGAATTTTTAAAATCGGTTCAGTAGTTTTCAAGTTTATTCATTACAACCAAACATACAAACAATCATTTCCTCTTAATAATATTAATTTACATATGTTTGCTCTTGCTTCGCAGCAGCAGGGCCAACGGCTTAATAGTCTGCAACCTTGACCGCCGAGAGACGCGGTCGCTGTACAATATTTTTTTATTTTGTTTGCGGTTTTACGAAAATGAATTCTATTACATTATAATCTAAAAGACTTAAAACGTAAAATTAAGGAAAGGGACCAAAGAAACCAATAATCGTTTTATGCTGAACCTCGAAGGAAACTTAAAGGTCGTCATTTTAGTAAGAGGTAAAACAAATTAAGCAATTTATGTATTATTTTATTTACGCGAATATTACACGACGCTCCAGGAAGTCTGCAGTCTGTGACCATGTTCTGGATCATCCCAACCATTACATCAGATTTGATAGACCACAAATCCTTGCAAAAGAACATCGATTCCTACCAAGGATGATTCGCGAGGCTATTGTAATTAAAAAACATCCTAATTACAATAGGGAAGATGGTTGGGTATTACCACCGGCTTGGGATCCTATTATTAATAAAATTAAATCAAAAACCAAGCATACCACTGCAAGGCTTCAAGACACAGTAAGCTCTTTCTGCGTAGATAGGACTAAAATAAAAATTAAAAGCTGAAGGTAATCCGGGTTAACTATGACATCGGGACAACTTTCACCTCAGTCCCCCCGTGACCATGGCTGCTGTAAAGCGCCCGAAACGTCGTGTTAAAAATAGTTCTAAATTAAACGCGTTAAAATCCGTAAAAAGTAGTTTTATTTAAAAATTAAGCAATACTGCAGGCAGTGACTTTTTTACATGCTTGTTTAGTAATTTAGTATAAAATGTTATTATATATGACTTAACAAAATATTTCAACATTCGCAGTCAAAGCGCTCGGTTGTCTCTTTGACTAGCGATTTAATATTTCTGTTTTTTTTATTTGATAAAGTTGTCTCCATTTAGTAGTATAACATTATTTTTGAAATTTGTGGAAGCTTATGCAGATATACTAGTATCGTTTGTCTCATCAGTCAAGTGTCGAACATGATCCCGCTAGCAATAGCAATAATAACGCTCCTCGCGCTCTATCTCTACGGCACGAGAACATACAAGTACTGGGAACAGAGAGCCGTGAAATACGTCACGCCTTTGCCTTTTGTCGGCAACCACGGGCGCATATATACATTGCAAAGCAGCACTGTACAAGAAATCGTAAAGCTGTATTGGACTTATCCTGAAGAAAAAGTGATCGGTTGCTTTTGGGCTACAAGACCAGAGCTCGTGATCAGAGATCCGGAAATTGTGAAGCGAATTCTTACTACCGATTTTGGTTACTTTTACCCTCGTGGTTTGAACTCAAATAGAGAAGTGATTGAACCTTTGTTGAAGAATTTGTTCTTCGCGGATGGAGACTTATGGCGTTTGTTGCGCCAGCGCATGACTCCGGCATTTACAAGCGGGAAGCTGAAGGCGATGTTCCCAATAATTGTAGAAAGGGCAGAAAAACTACAAATGCGCGCTCTGAATGTCGATTCCTCGGCAAAAGTTTTAGACGCTCGAGAGCTCATGGCACGATACACCACTGACTTCATCGGCGCCTGTGGCTTTGGACTTGATACAGACTCATTAAGCGATGAAGATTCCGCTTTTAGAAAACTAGGTGCTAAAATTTTTAAACCCGGCCCTATCGAAATTCTAGTTATTATTCTAAAAGAAATGTTTCCAGAAATCTGTAAACATTTAAAGACTTTGTATAAAGTAGAAAAAGAGATGATTGATTTAGTTAAAGGAATTCTAAATTTACGACGCTATCAACCTACAGGCCGGAACGATTTCATAGATTTAATGCTCGAGTGCAGAGAAAAAGGTACATTAATTGGAGAATCAATAGAAAGGATGAAACCCGACGGTACTCCGGAGATTACCGAGCTAGAATTTGATGATCAACTGATTGCGGCTCAAGTGTTTGTCTTTTTCGCTGCAGGTTTCGAGACTTCCTCCTCTGCAACCAGCTTTACACTGCACCAACTCGCGTTCAACCCGACAGTGCAAACAAAAGTACAACATGAAATAGATACAGTATTAGCTAAGTATAATAACAAACTTAGTTATGAAGCCGTCAAAGAGCTGACTTACCTTGATTGGTGTTTTAAAGAGGCTATGAGAATATTTCCTTCACTCGGTTTCTTGATAAGACAGTGCGCGCGGAAGTACACTTTTCCGGAGTTAAATTTGACCATCGACGAAGGGGTGACTGTGTTAATTCCAGTGCAAGCGTTGCATAACGACCCAAAGTACTTTGACTCACCTGAGGAATTTCGTCCTGAGCGATTTCATCCAGATGAATGCAAATCAATGAATAAATATGTTTATCTACCATTCGGCGCGGGACCGCGAGCTTGCATAGGTATGTGCTATTTATCTTTCACCTTAGAAATACGAAGCAACCCAAGCTAAGTTAAACAAAATCTTGTAACATATTCTAGGTAGTAATGTTTGATGACTATGTTCTCCTAGCCGATTTCGACCACGGCGACAACATCCGAATACTGTCGAGAGCCATCAACTGCGCAGGAGATATTATAGTGCCACAAGTGTACGCGCAAACATAGAGGCACTCACTCGTCCCGACCTACCCGCGCCCGATGTTACGCTGATGCGATATCGGAGGTAGGCTAGGATGCAGTGTCAGAAACACGGGGACAATCACAACGCAACCAGACCCGAAAACCAACAATTTGTGTTTTAGCACAAATGTTGGCACCGGCTGGGATTCGAACTCAGGACCCGCGGCGTAGAAGTCAGGTACTCTGACCACTAGGCCACGCGGTCGTCAGTTTAGATGTTTAGATATTATTACAATATGATTAATTTAATATTTGAATATTTGATTCTCATGATTGAACAACAACCATCCACATAATTATACATACATACATACATAAGATCACGACTGTATCCCATAAGGGGTAGTCAGAGACTGGACACTCACTGCAAAAACAGATGACTGCCACAATCCACGTTTCACCAAAACAATAGTTACAATAATTATACATTAAGATTTATTATATTAATAGCATAAATAAAGTAACAGCCCATAAATGTATCATGGTTTGGCAGGAGGTTGGTCTGAAATCATTTTTGAGCAGAAAAAAGGCTGCCACGCTGTCGTTAGAAATATATTTTATTTCTTAAATCGCTGTTTTGATGATGTTTTCCTGGACTGCCAAGCAGAAACATGAAAAGAACAACTGTAGTGATACTGGCACCGTAGTGATATTAGGTTAAAATTACAAAAATCTATTGCATGTCAGACTAAGGGCCGCTTGTACCCAAGTTCTCATTTAAGTCAAACGTTCTTCTTGCACCAAAATATTTAAAAAAAAGTAAAAGTAAAGTTTCAGCCTATAAATGTCCCACTTCTGAGCACAGGCCTCCTCTCATTTCTGAGAGGGTTATGGAGCTAGGAAGAATCCGCCACGCTGCTCCAAAGCGGGTTGGCGGACTTCACATGTCTTCGAAATATTTATAATTTCTCAGACATGCAGGTTTCCTCACGATGTTTTCCTTCACCGCCGAGCACGTGGTAAGTCACCACTTAAAATCGAACCCAGGTCACTCGCGTACTATGAAATTAAAAGCGAGCGTCTAGCCCCTGAGCTACCACGGCTCAAAAATATTTAACCTGCTAAATAAATATGTTTAACGACCTGTCAAAGTTAAAATTGAACGCCGCAAAACGCGTTTAGTGGACAGACATCTTTCATAATGGTAAATATTACTAGTTGTAATTGAGATTATTTTGATATAAGTATGGATTTTTCCGATTGATTTTCTGACGATGATGAAGAATTTATAGAATATATCCATATATTTATTACATACATAAATACACACTGTCACGCCTTTTTCCTATATAAGGGGTAGGCAGAGGCCGCGACGAGAGGTCGCGAACCACGTCAACGCCATTTTACGCCGTACAATACCTTAGTCGCAGTAGTAGAGACACCTCGGTAGGAAAGAGGTAGGTGCTATTCTACTCTGCCGGACACCTATCGGCTATATATTTATTACTTATATTCTGTAATTACTGATATTCTATTATTATAGAATAATTACAAAAAGTCATATTTATTACAATATATAACATAGCAACTGATAAGCAAAATCGACAGACTGGTACAACATTAACATGCTTATATTTATTTGTAAATCTTAGGCTTGTACTTTACGTACCCAATCATTTGATATGTATTATCACTGTTTTCAGTCACCAAATAATAACAAACGTATACCACAAATAATACCACGAAATCGACCGCATATACTGTTTTGCTATATTTTTCCTGTTTTGTATTGTAATACAATTTGAGAGGTCAGAGTTGGTGCGTTGTTATTGCTCTCGTGTAAGTTTATTTATACAAGTAGTAAAAGTAATTGTTTAGTGATGTGTTTATATAATTTTAAAACCTAATTAAATATATTGTGATTTTGTGAAGACGGTTTATAAAAATATCAAGTATTTAAAAAGATATTACAGTATAAAGTAAATCCGCTTGTTGTTTCGTGACCTGCTCAAACCCGCGGATCGCTTGCTGCTGTGAGTGCGAATGAGAACGATGCACAATGATCGCAAGCAAATAGCTACCTTACTGCTCTCCGTAAAAGAACTAAGTAATGATGTCGTTTAAAAGTCTCGGATCACCTTGAGCTGAATGTTTTAATTTTTTTTTTATTGCACAAAGTGATGAAACCAGCAAAACGTTCACCTGATGGTAAGTGCAACGTCTGCTCATAACAAATGCTGTGTCACGCAGAAAATTTCTGTGTGACACTACACTGTGCCCATCACCCTGAGACATAAGTTGATAAGTCTCATATGTCCAGTGATTACGCTAGCTCACAGTGCCCTTCAAACCGAAACACAGTAATGTTCGCACGCTACTGCTTCACGGCAGAATAACTGGCCCTTGGGTGGTACCTACCTAGACGGACTCCTGCATAGGAATCCTACCACCAGTAAATAAACACAAACAAGCAGTATTTAATGTATTTCATATGTAAAAAGTAATACGATCTCGTATGTGCTAACGTCTTTATACAGCGATTCCATAACACGATGTCATTACAACAAAAAAGAACTTGTAAATGTGCCATTTGCCCACCACACCGATTCTACATAAATGACGAGGATTAATCGTCAATTTTTTTTTCGACGTGTTCGCGATCTCTCACGGTAACATAATGTTTTGCTTGGACTGCTGGCGGGAGAATATACGTTTCCAAACATAGGTTCTGATGCTCCACATCAGCACATTCGAACAGACCTTCTAAGGATTTTTGGCGCAAATAACGTTGGTGCTAATAACATAGAAAATAACTTAATCCGATATTAATATAACTTTGGATATTTTTAGGTTTCATAAATATCTTATCATTTTTTTTAAACGAAATGAAATGAAATTTATTTATTCTTTAACGTAAGTAATATAAATTCGACTGCATTTTTTTTAAATCTACCACTATATTCCGTTTGGAAAACATCATGATTTACAATCTACCACCGTTTCATAATAAGGTTCTTCTGACGGAGTAGAAACTGGTGAAAGAAACTCTTTATGTATAATATATATATATATCTTTTTTATAATTTTTTTTATTTTTGTCAAAAGTACCTTATAGATAAATTTAATAAAACAGTCTCATAGAAAACCAAAGAACCATGGCAAATTGTTATAAAAGACTCAATAACAAATGAATAAATGCATTGCAAACTCGAGCACACCTCCACCTATAGCACCTTGTCACAAGAATGACGCATGTAGCAGCCATAATCGAGCATGATATACTCAAGTCTACTGTTTGGAACCAAAAGAATCTGCCTTTCATCCTACAGAGCACACTTATAATCTTCCATAAGGCCATTTTTAATTATTTTGTTATTATTATCGCTTTTAAATTATTTTTAGTCTTATTTTTCTTTTTATTTATTATTTATTTAATAATCTTAATAAGTAACATAGTATAATTTGCAATGTGAATTTTTGATATGAGAAACTTGTAATATTCTTTTGTCTTTGGAATCAAATCGGACATTTTAAAATTTTACTCGTAATTTTTATTGTGTGTAGTGTATTTTTTTATACCATGCTTTTATATTTTTATTATTTGTTATTTTATTAATATATGCAGAGTATTTTTGTAGTAGTTTTCAAATTTTAATAATAAGAGTAGGTGTTAGTTTCCTACTTGTCTTTAGTCTTACTTATATTGATAATATTGACGACCGAGTGGCCTAGTGGTCAGAGTACCTGACTTCTATGCCGCAGGTCCTGGGTTCGAATCACAGCCGGAGCAAACTTTTGTGCAACACAATTTGTTGGTTTTCGGGTCTGGTTGTGTTGTGATTGTCCCCGTGTTTTTTTTATTGCATAAAGTGATGAAACGAGCAAAACGTTCACCCGATGGTAAGTGCAACGTCTGCCCATAACAAATGCTGTGCCACCCAGAAAATTTCTGTGTGATACTACACTGTGCCAATCACCCTGAGACATAGGTTCTTAAGTCTCATATGCCTAGCGATTACGCTAGCTCACAGTGCCCTTAAAACCGAAACACAGTAATGTTTGCACACTACTGCTTCACGGTAGAATAACTGGCTCTGGGGTGGTACCTACCTAGACGGACTCCTGCATAGGAATCCTACCAAATTAAAACTAATTATTTAAGTTTCTGACACCGCATCCTCGCCTACCTCCGATATTATCGCATTAGCGTTAGATCTGGCGGGTAGGTTGGTACGAGTGAGTACCTCTGCGTTTGCGCGGACACTTCTGGCACTATAATATCTCCTGCGCAGTTCATAGCTTTCGACAATATTCGGAAGTTGTCGCCGTGGTCGAAATCGATCAGGAGAACATCAACTCTGTAGTCATTAATATTTACTTTTATACATACATACATAAGATCACGACTTTATCCCATAAGGGGTAGTCAGAGACTGGGCACTCACTGCAAAGACAGATGATTGCCACAATCCAAGTTTCACCAAAACAATGTAATGGTGTAACTCGTTGTGATAGGTGGTGAGCCCATCGCCACCATGCGCTGTTGGGTGCACAGTGCAGTTTAATTCCCTTACTCGCCTTTTACGAGATCCATTGGGTGAGATGGAGTGGTAGTATTTTTTTAACGAACCGCCACCACACGGCTTACTACTACTTTACTTTTATATAGCATTATTACCATCTGTCAAACTATGTTCTGTATCAACAAGTATGTGTTAAACTCGCCAGTTCGAATTAAGATTTTATTACACCAAAAAAAAAAAATGCGTTAAATTTGCATTACCAAATGTGAAAACGGTAAAAAATGATATTGTTTCGATGAATTAGAGATTGTTGATAGCACTGTTTTTTTGGGAATCACATTACATTGTACGCTTCAGTGGGATAGTAAATACTTTAGCTAATAATAAAAATCAGTTATCAGTTCGGCTTCGGATGCTGTTAGAAAGATCCGAAAACTGGTGGTAGGATTCCTATGCAGGAACCCGTCTAGGTATCTACCACCTCAGGGCCAGTTATTTTGGCGTGAAGCAGTAGTGTTAAAACATTACTGTGTTTCGGTTTGTAGAGCACTGAGAGGTAGCGTAATCACTGGGCATATGAGACTTAAGAACTGATGTCTCAGGGTGACGGGCGCAGTGTGGTCTCACACTGATGTTCTGAATGACGCAGCATTTGTTATGGGCAACCGTTGCACTTACCATAAGGCGAACGTTTTGCTCGTCTCGTCACTATTTCCAATAATAAAAATTACAGTGTGGTAGCGGTATAAGAGAATCTACCACCCCATCTCGCCCCCGTGGGTGTCGTAAAAGTCGACAGAGGGAAATTTAAAAACCAGGAGATGGGCAGCAGCGTCTTCCTGGAACATCATAATAAACAAACTGCGGTTGCCAACCCGCCTGCCAAGCGTGGCAACTATGACAAAATCCCTACAAAATGGGAGCTACGAAGGGAAGGCCCCTAGGAAAGGCGACTATCTGTCCAAAGGAGATGTCGAGCTTATCATCCACAAGTCTCTCATTAGCAACGTTGTCAAGATCGGGAGTGTGTCGACTAGGGTTGCGTACCTTATACTCAGAATAACCAAACGGTATTCGCTGAAGGTCATACAGGTATACGCGCCTACCTCGGCATACCTTGATGATGAGGTGGCGGTAATGAGGATATCTCAAAAATCATTCATTCCTCCAATAGTCACTACAAGATGCTGATGGGAGACTTTAACGCGAAGCGAGGCATAAAGAAAAACGATGAGCTGGAAGTGGGGCAATTTGGAACAGGGCAACGGAACCAAAGGGGCCTACAGCTGGCCGACTTTATGGAGAAGGAGGGACTCTATATGATGAAATCTTTCTTCAAAAAGCGGCTCCACTGAAAGTTGACCTGGATAAGCCCGTACGGTTCTACCAAAAATGAGATTCATGACGACCAAAAACGACAGCTGTTTTTTATTGTAGAAAGTGACGAAACGAGCAAAACGTTCACCTGATGGTAAGTGCAACGTCCGCCCACAACAAATGCTATGTCACCCAGAATACTTCTGTGTGACACCCAATGCGCCCGTCACCCTGAGATATCAGTTCTTAAGTCTCAAATTCCCAGTGATTACGCTAGCTCACAGGCCTTTCAAACCGAAACACAGCAATGCTTGCACACTACTGCTTCACGGCAGAATAACTGGCCCTGGGGTTGGTACCTACTTAGACGGATACCTACATAGGAATCCTACCACCAGTTGTTCAATGATGTCTCTATGATCGCTGAGATGAAAACCGGCAGTGATCACCGGATAGTAAGAGGCACATTGAACTTAAACATTAAGCTGGGGAGGTCTCTGGTCTGTTGAAGTCTACGCTCCGTCAAACAAAACAAAAAATATCCAGAAACTTTTATTTATTTATTTATTTCTTACAACAAATTATAACATCATAACAGTTAAAAAACCAAATCGATGCTATAAGACAAACAAAAAAACTCTCCGATCACACTCTCAATCTCATGGAGGCTAGGTGAGAAATGAGGATGCAGTCCTCAACTGATGCGTCAGCAAATCGGCAACCGAACAGACAGATCTCCAAATGTATGCGGCGAGACCTTCGCAACTTCAATATAGCTCGTATTGAGGAATCCATAGAGCGAAACCAAGGCTCCAAGGTTTTTGACAGGGATCTGTCTGCCGAAAAGAGTCAACTGACTAAGTTGAGGACCGAAAGCGGTGGCGTCATTTCCGCTGGAGCAGAGATTATGAGTGAGATAGAGAGTTTTTATAGACAGCTGTACATATACATCGTTGTCGCAGTCGTTGGAGCCACACACTAGTGTGAGTAACGACCCAAGAGCAAATATCGTCCGACACTATTCCAATGATATCCCGGACTTCAGTCTGAGCGAGATTAGTATGGCTCTCAAACAGCTTAAGAATGGCAAAGTGCCGGGTGAGGATGGAATCACAGCAGAGCTTCTGAAAGCGGGTAGAAAACTGATACTACTGTCCTTTCTTACTTGCTTACTCACTTGGCCTTCCGTCATCCGGGGCGGTGCCGTCAAATCACTATTATTGAGGCATGTATTGGAAAAATATTTCAGATATTTTTCTTCTGAAATTACACGTGAACCTGAACATACATTCATACATACATAAGATCACGACTGGATCCCATACGGGGTAGTCAGAGACTGGGCACTCACTGCAAAAACAGATGACTGCTACAATCCACGTTTCACCAAAACAATATAATGCACTTGGTGTGATAGGTGGTGAGCCCATCGCCACCATGCGCGGTCGGGTGCAGTGCAGTTTAATTCCTTACTCGCCTTTTACGAGATGAACAAGTATCTAATACCATTTTCAGCTAATGACCATTAATTTCTACGGTTAACTGAAGTTGATCGTAAGTTACATACCTCAAGTTGAACAGATCGCACTCAATTAATTGGTTAATTGACAAATATTAATACAATTTTTATGACTTTTTACGTAACAAGTTTTGATAGAGATGTCAATTGATTTGACATTGTAAACAATTTCAAGTAACATTAGCATAATTGGTCATTGACATTTGATTTGATTAGTTAAGGCAACAACATCATTTAATATTGTTATTTAAAGAACAAATATTGTTACGCTTTGTAATGCGAAAATATATAGGGTGTTCATATTTTATTTACAGCAGCATGCACAAACGAATTGTCTTTATCTTCGAAATCGTTGTCAATTTATTCCTCTCATATTTTATGTAAATAAGTGACGTATTGCTTATACGATTGAAGAGATTATTAAAGCAAGAGAAAAATAAGAACTGTAAATATATTAACGGTAGTAAGTACCAGAAAAATTGAAAAGGTATTATATTTGGAGGTGAATCTTAATGCTTTTTCTGGCTTTAATAGGCGATTTTTACATATCTTTGCCATTGGTCAGCGTACCTGACCCCTGTTGACCCCTGATGAGTCACCTGACCGTCAGGCTCCTGAGTCCTGGGTTCGAATCTCAGTTGAAGCCAATATTTGTGTAACACAAATTATATATTAGTATAATTATAATACAAATTCAGATCATCATTCATCATCATTATAGTCAGTCCCCTGCTGAACATAGGCCACCCTCATAGATTGCGACAAAAGTTTGTAGCTCTCAATTTGGGGGGATTTGTTATTTTTGGCACGCTTGGCAGGCGGGTGTAAAAAAGTAAAATTTAAAGAACAGCCTATAAATAACCCACTGCTGGGTACAGGCCTCCTTTTATATCCAAAGGGTTTTGGAGCTAGAAACACCGCCACGATGTTCTTATGCGGGATGGCGGTTTCCACATGTCTTCGATGTTTTCCTTCACCGCCGAACACGTGGTAAATCAGCACTTAAAATTGCAATTACCCATTTTAGTGGTGCCGACACCTTGAATAGAACCGAGGTCAACTCACATAATATGAAATTAAAAGCGAGCGCCTAGTCCCTGAGCTACCAAGGGTGTGCAACACCCCAAACAAATTCTGATCCGTCATCGGATTTTATGGTATGACATTACAATGGATACGGGAAATAGACGAGTCCTTGCCTTTTAGGGGGTGTTTCTTCAAATTGAAAGCCGAGTTATCGAGTACAGAACAGGAATGATTTATTCGATATTTTTTTAGGCTTGATGGTCACTGTTAGCCCGAAGGCTTTCACAGCTTCGCTGGTTTGAAAGATGGCGGAGTGCTGAGGGCGCTTAGTCGAAATCTTTATTAATGAATGACTGGCGCAAGGACCCCGAGAGGGGACTTCGGCTTCGACCGATATCCAGTTTGCGAGAGTAACTGACTCGAGGGCGCCCAAAGGGGCCGGCCTGGGCTCGGACACTTACTTCAATCGGAGGGTGATTTATTCGACAAAATGTCCTTACGTTTGTGTCACAAACGGTTTTTTCAACTAGTGATTGTATACAAACGCAGATAATAAGCGTCTAACTACTTGCGGGAGTTAGATAGCTGACTGCTAAGATAAGAATGTCCATAGCTCAATACATAGTGTTTCTTGCAATGTGGCGCAATCGTATAAATATTTGAAAATAGCTGCGTGCCAGTTTAGGGGTGCTGACCGTGTGCACCAGTTAACTGGACCACAACACTACATGCCTTAGGGTACATCCAAGGACCCGCGCGTAGTCACGCGTGGCGGAGAACATCACTGTGGGGGGCAGGAAGCCCCGGACAGTTTCCCGGTGCCTTGTGAGGTGTACAAGATAAGACCTAGATCGTGCGAGTTTAGTTGCGTACCTGTTGCGTACAAGCCGTCTGTACGGCTTGATCTACACGAGACGATGTACATATGTGATGTCGAGATATGTTAACGCTGTTAATGTTTAATACAAACAAAAAGGCTGTGGTGTAGCCATAGCGATAAAATATATACCGTTCAGTTCGATTATTCGTTTTTTACACATTCTATTATTTCGTTTTCAGGGGAGCGTTTGGGATTGCTGCAGTCACTGGCGGGGCTCGCGGCGATATTAAGCCGCTTCACAGTAGAACCCGCCCCCGAAACGTTGCGTCATCCGAAGGTCGATCCCGTATCAGGGATCGTTCAGACGATAAAAGGAGGACTGCCTTTGCTATTTCGAAAAAGGAACTGCCAGACAACGCATTAACCTTACTTTCTTAATTGATATTTAGCTCAAAGTAAACCACTTCGAAAAAATAAAAACTAACAAACTGGCTGCTCGGTCGGCGCAGCCGCAGATCGATTGGTTTTTGTGCTATTGTTCTCGGGTTCGATTGCTCAGTATCATCATCATCACCATCATCATCATCAACATCATTTCAGCCTATCTCTAGTCCACTGTTGTCCACAGGCTTCCCCCATAGGTCTCCACAAAAGTTTGTACTTCTCATTTTGGGAGGATTTTGCCATAGTTACCACGCTTGGCAACCGTAAGTAATTTATTTAAATGTTGCGGAGCATCTTCCGTTGCCCATTTTCTTGTTTTTATTTTTCCTCTGTCGACTTTTACGACGCCCACGGGATGAGATGGAGTGGTAGATTCTCTTTAGCCGCCACTACACGGCCGTCAGTTACAAGTTTATATTTTTATACGATTATACGAGCAGAACGTTCATCTGATTGTAAGTGCAACGTCTGCCTATAACAATTGCTGTGTCACCCAGAACATTTCTGTGTGACACCACACTGCGCCCGTCACTCAGACACATCACAGAGAGTGGTTACTGATCTGGGTGTATATGCATGTGAAATTTGTCCGTAAAACTCACTCACTGTGAGATATTTTAAAATTAGAAAAGGAAAAGAATGTAATATAATTATTTTTTTCCCAAATACGTAATGTCGGTATCCAATGCATTAGTTGTAAATGGCAGCAGTTGTGTTATTCCATTACCGATATAATTACCGATACAATTTTTAATTTTGTGACTGTAACAAAAAAAGCCGTACACTTTATACTGCGAAAACAGTAATTCCTTTACTGTTCAGGCTGCACTACTCTGGAATTTCTTGCCTGGAGACATAAGAAAAGCCCCAAATAAGGGCTCGTTTAAGAGATAAGTTCGTGATTACTATTTGAGAATAACTAATGTTTGATGTTAGAAATGTTACCTATAGTTCGGTTTTATATTTTATGCATATTATAATAATATCTGTGTTTATTTATATTCAATTTCTTATTAATGAGTAGCTATGTGTTCACATGTATTTTTCGTGTGTGTATGTGTGTATATGTGTATATATGTATATATATATATATATATATATATATATATACTCAATATATACATATATACAATATATATAAAAAAAATATTTATTATTATTAAAGCCGTGTGGTGGCGGCTCGTTAAAAGAATACTATCACTCCATTTCATCCAATGGATCTCGTAAAAGACGAGTAAGGAATTAAACTGCACTGTGCACCCATCAGCGCATGGTGGCGATGGGCTCACCACCTATCACATCAAGTGCATTATATTGTTTTGGTGAAACGTGGATTGTGGCAGTCATGTGTGTTTTTGCAGTGAGTGCCCAGTCTCTGACTACCCCTTATGGGATACAGTCGTGATCTTATATATATTATTTAACTATTCTATAATTATACCTGCCAGAATAGCTTACCACACTGCGGTTTGACTGGCATAGAAAGCCGATAGGCATTAAGTCCGCCCCTTGTTACCTTAGAATCTAAGGGTGTAACAATAGAGAGTAAATATATAAAAATAAATAAAAAACATGTGGGACATCCGTTTTTTTTTATACCAGCATGTTTGCTTTGTACTCCCATGTTTTACAAATAAATTATCTTTATCTTTAAGAAAAGTAAGTTACTTTGCTGAAATCCGCATGCAAAATATGAAAATGGTGTATATTACCTAGTTTTTTGGAGAGCACCGCCCGCCCTCCCTCAGTAGCGTGCACAAGCAAACTAACACCGCCACCAGGAACCGCCACCAGGTACCCTCCACCAACCACTACAATACTACCACCAGATAATATACACCACTGAAGTCGAAAATACGACACGTGTTTCGCCCCAAAACGAGGCATTATCAAGCGTAGACGGCCGCCGAGACGACACTCTGTCGTAGAGTCTATTACGCTTGATAATGCCTCGTTTTGGGGCGAAACACGTGTCCTGTTCTCGACTTCAGTGGTGTATATTATCTAGTGGTAGTATTGTAGTGGTTGGTGTGGTTTCCGCAAAGTAACGCCTGATTCTATTAACTATATCTTTATCTTTGTCAAAGCGCACTTCCCATTTTCTTTAATAGTAAATTTCACCCCCGCGAAGCTGTTGCGGGACGCTAGTGAGTAAATACATATATTCTACTTTTTGACGAGCGTGTGGCCTAGTGGTCAGAGTGCCTGACTTCTAATCCGCGGGTCCTGGGTTCGAATCCCAGCCGGAGCCAACATTTGTGCTAAAACATAAATTGTTGGTTTTCGGGTCTGGTTGTGTTGTGATTGTCTCCGTGTTTCTGACACTGCATCCTAGCCTACCTCCGATCTTATCGCATCAGCGTTACATCGGGCGCGGTTAGGTTGGGACGAGTGAGTGCCTCTGTGTATGCGCGTACACTTGTGGCACTATAATATCTCCTGCGCAGTTGATGGCTCTCGACAGTAGGCGGCAGTTGTCGCCGTGGTCGAAATCGGCTAGGAGAACATCATATTCTACTGTTTTATTTATGCTAAGCCCTTTAGACCTCTAATTACTCGTATGAACAAGTGGTATTAGTATTTATGTAATAAAACTTTACAGTAGTCCCTGTTCTTCAAATATTGTAAAATTCGAAGTATTTCAATAACAGGAATAGTGCTGATCGAAATATTTGATTACTAAAAATTGGTGAATATTACAAGCGTCCGAAAAACTTTTTAACGGTGGTAGGTTTTCTATGCAGGAATTCGTCTAGGTAGGTACCATCCCAGGGCCAGTTATGCTGTGTTTCGGTTTGAAGGGCACTGAAAGCTAGCGTAATCACTGGGAATATGAGATTTAAGAACTGATGTCTCAGGGTGACGGGCGCAGTGTGGAAACTTAATGCTGGGACACCATTTTTTATTGACTTTAGAAGCTTCAGAAAAAAGTGGAACCCTATTGGATGATATACTAGACTATCCTCGTGCTGCGCTCAATGGCGTAGCATGTTTTGACGAAACGATTGAACGAACGAAATTGATAAATTGACGAAACGAGCAAAACGTTCACCTGATGGTAAGTGCAACAAATGCTACGTCGCCCAGATCATTCCTGTGTGACACCACACGGCGCCGTTACTCTCAGAAAACAGTTCTTTAGTCTTATATATTCTGTGATTACGCTAGCTCTCAGCGCCAAACCGGAACACAGTTTGCGCACTACTGCTTCACAGCAGAATAACAGGCCCTGGGGAGGTTGTCTACCTAGCCGGATTCCCGCGTAGGAATCCTACCACCATGGGTGCGGATATCGCTGATGTCATTTTGTTTGCGGTTTCACGAAAAGGCAATTTATTTATTTATTTATTTATTTATACTTTATTGTTTCCCCTTAAAGGATACAATGGGCGGACTTAATGCCAGTTGGCATTCTCTGCCAGTCAACCCAAGGCGTAGCGAAACAATGTGGCAGGTGTAAAACTTAAAAAAACTAAATATTGGAATTTTAAAGGCTACTGATAAACATAAAATACAATTTAAAATTACTCAAAATACATATAAATAAATACATAGCAATATATAATTATGATAAATAAACAAATAATACATAAATATATACATACATATAAGCTAACATACATACACACATACATATACAGAAATATACGTGGTGGTTCGACATAAATTTGAAAAAAAAGAGTCCACAAACAATTTTAAATGAAATCTTTAAAATAATGCTCCCGTACTAACCTCTTAAAACTGATCTTATTTTGGGCTTTTTAATGTCATCGAGCAAGGAGTTCCAGAGCAGTGCAGCCTGAACGAGCCTGAATTTATTACATTGTATTTATATAAGGCATAAAGCTTACGCTTTGGTTAATTACAAAGTGAATAAATTTAAAGGCAGACACCAGAAAAACCGGAAATCGGTTTGTTTTTCCTTCAAGGAAACTTAAACATCATCACTTTAACAAAAAGTGAAACAATTTAAAAATAAATTATATATAATATTATAACATACATGATTGCATTGTAACAAAGACATTATTCATGTAATTAGTTTTTTTTTGTTTTAATTACTTGATAACTTAAGCATTTAACTATAAAATGTATTTATAAATAACTTAACAAAACATAACTACAATCGCAGTTAAAGCCCTCGGTTTCCTATTTGACTCGCGATTTAAAATATCGATCTTTTATTTGATAAAAGTGTTCTCTAGTGTAAAATTGCTTTGAAACTTGTGGAAGCATATGTAGATGTACCTACTAGTATCATTTGTATAATCAGTCACCGCCGACCATGATCCCGCTAGCAATAGCAATAATAACGCTCCTCGCGCTCTATCTCTACGGCACGAGAACATACAAGTACTGGGAAAAGAGAGGCGTGAAGTACGTCACGCCTCTGCCCTTTGTCGGCAACTACTGGCGCGTATATTTAATGCAAAACAGCACTGCAGAAGAAATGGTAAAAATGTATTGGACTTATCCTAAAGAAAAAGTTATCGGTAGCTTCTGGGGTACGAGACCACAGCTAGTGATCAGAGATCCAGAAATCATGAAACGCATTCTTACTACCGATTTTGGCTACTTTTATCCTCGAGGTCTTACCGCAAATGGAAAAGTTATTGAACCTTTGTTAAAGAATTTGTTCTTCGCGGATGGAGACTTATGGCGTTTGTTGCGCCAGCGCATGACTCCGGCATTTACAATTGGAAAGCTGAAGGCGATGTTCCCAATAATTGTAGAAACTGCAGAAAAACTGCAAATGCGGGCTTTGAATGCCGCTTCCTTGACAAACGTTTTAGACGCTCGAGAGCTCATGGCACGATACACCACTGACTTCATTGGCACCTGTGGCTTTGGCCTTGATGTAGACTCATTAGGCGATGAAGATTCGGCTTTTAGAAAACTAGGTGCTAAAATTTTTCAATTCGGTCCTATAGAAACTTTAGTCATTATGCTGAAAGAAGTGTTTCCAGACATGTGTAAACGTTTAAAGTTTTTGTATAGAGTAGAAAGAGAGATGATTGATTTAGTTAATGGAATTCTAAATTTACGACGCTATCAACCTACAGGCCGAAACGATTTCATAGATTTAATGCTCGAGTGCAAAGAAAAGGGTACAATAATTGGAGAATCAATAGAAAGGATGAAACCGGACGGTACTCCGGAGATTACCGAGCTAGAATTTGATGATCAACTGATTGCGGCTCAAGTGTTTGTGTTTTTCGCTGCAGGGTTTGAGACTTCCTCCTCTGCGTCCAGCTTTACACTGCACCAACTCGCGTTCAATCCGATAGAGCAAACCAAAGTACAAAATGAAATAGATACAGTATTAGCAAAGTATAATAACAAACTTAGTTATGAAGCCGTCAAAGAGCTGACTTACCTTGATTGGTGTTTTAAAGAGGCTATGAGAATGTTTCCTCCACTCAGTTTCTTGATGAGGCGGTGTGCACGTAAGTACACTTTTCCGGAGCTAAATTTAACCATTGACGAAGGGGTGAGTGTGATAATTTCATTGCAAGCGTTGCATAACGACCCAAAGTACTTTGACTCACCTAAGGAATTTCGTCCTGAGCGATTTCATCCAGATAAATGCAAATCAATGAATACATTTCTTTATCTACCATTCGGAGCGGGTCCCCGTGCATGCATGGGTACGTGCTATTTATATCTTTAACCTTTAGAAATAAGAAACAACCTTACCTTAGTTACAAAATCCTACAATAATTATGTCTATGCAGTAATCTAATAATTTGCTTAGTTGCACGATTGAATAACAATCCTCCACATATATATTCAGATTTATGATTTTAATAGTATAAATAAAGTTACAACAGGAGGCTTGACTGCTATCATTTTTGGGAGAATTTTTGGAAAGCAGCAAAAAGCGAAGAAGAAATATTTGTTGAGCTGATAAACATCCACCATGCAGTCGTAGAAATATGTATTATTTCTAGTAATCGCTGGTTTCCTCGTGATGTTTTCCCTCACCGCCAAGCATACATACATACATACAGTCACGCCTCTTTCCCATAGGGGTAGGCAGAGACCACATCTTTCCACTTGCTACGATCCTGACACACATCTTTAGCTTCTTCCACTTTCATTAGCGTCCTCACACACGCTCGTCGGTTGCGGGTACTTTTAACGTGACCTTTCCCCAAAAGTTCACCGATCTGATTGTGATACGTACGCCTAGGTCGACCCTTACCGGCTTTTCCATTCACACTTGCCTCATAAATCTGATTCGTCAATCTCCTTTCATTCATCATTTCTACGTGTCCAAACCATCTAAGCATGCCTTTCTCTATCTTTTTTACTACATCTTCAACCACACCGCAACGTTCCCTTATCACGCTGTTTCTCACTTTGTCAATCAGTACACTTCGCCAAGCATTAATGATAAATTTCCACTAGAAATTTAAGCCAACAACTTTAGTGATACTGTCATCGGGGTTCAAACCCTTGTTACCGGCGTACTACAAAATCAAAGGCGAGCGCTCGGCCTCTGCGTGATCCGTTACCATACAACATGCCTCATCACTATTAGACAAAATTACAAAAATCTATCCCTTGTCAGACTAAGTTTTAGTCTCCATTGCATTTAGTAATATTGCTTTGATATGAATATTTTTGCAACGTGCTTTACTTCAAATTTTTATTGGATAAAGTGACGAAACGAGCAAAACGTTCACCTGATGGTAAGTGCAACGTCTGCCCAACACAAATGCTGTGTCACCCAGACCTTGGGAAATGGGCCTGGGGTGGTACCTACCTAGACGGATAGGATATCTATCCTACCACCAGTAAATATACTATCCATACTAATGTTAAAATTCGAAAGTAACACTCTCTGTCCCTATGTCTGTTTGTTACTCTTTCACGACTAAATCGCTGAGCGATCTTGACGAGCATAGCTTGCACCTTTAAGATAGACATAGGATACTTTTTTTATTGTACGGTATTTTTAAAAACCTAATCCATTCGGACTTAGTCGCGGGCTTTAGCTAATGTTCTATATATTAAAACGTGAAGACAAAACTTTGTACCCCGCATAAAGCGTATTGCGCGCACGGAAGAATTTGATAATTGACATAGTTAGTTTAGTAGTTACTGTAGTTTTACTGGTGGTAGGATTCCTATGCAGGAATCCGGTTAGGTTAGGTTAGTCCTCATCAGGACCAGTTATCCTGCTGTGGAGTAGTAGTTCGCAAACTGTGTTTCGGTTTGGCGCTGAGAGCTAGCGTAATCACAGAATATTTAAGACTGTTTTCTGGGCGGACAAACTGAGAAACAACGTGATAAGGGACCATTGCGGTGTGGTAAAAGATGTAGTGACAAAGATAGAGAAAGGGATGCTTAGATGGTTTGGACACGTAGAGATGATGGATGAAAGAAGATTGCCGTAGGCGAACGTATTACGATCAAATCGAATACTTTTTAAGGAAAGGACAGGTCAAAAGTACCCGCAACCGACGAGCTTGTATGAAAAGACTAATGAAAGTAGAGGAAGCTAAAGATGTGTGTCAGGATCGTAGCACGTGGAAAAATGTGGTATATGCCTGTAGGATAGGCAGAGACCACATCTTACTACTACTACTGCCTATGGGAAAGAGGCGTGACTCTATGTATGTATGTATAACGCAAATTTTTGATGTTTCGACTCTGGATATATTGTTATTTTTTGGTGTATTTGACACTGGCACTTTTTTACTGGTGGTAGGGTCCGTCAAGGTAGGTACGCAGAACTAACAGAAGGTAACAGAACAGAATTATTCTGCCGTGAAACAGTAGTGAGCAAACATTACTGTGTTTCGCTTTGTAGAGTACTGGTAGCTAGTGTAAATACTGGGTATATGAGAAATAAGACCAGATGTCTCAAGGTGACGAGCGCAATGTCGAGTCACGCAGAAACGTTCTAGGTTAACGTTGCACTTACCATCAGCAATTTGCTTGTCTCGTCACATTCTCCTATAAAAAAAAACCTGACCGTTTTTCGGATTTTATGGTATTAACGTCGACTACGGGATAGGTGTGTTAGTGCTTTTGAATTTGTATTAATTCTAATTACAGCTAAATATATCCTGCGCAGGTGAAAACTAAGATGTCGCTGTGGTCGAGATCAATCTTTTACACATTTTATTTTGTTTTTAGGGGAACGTATGGGATTTCTGCAGTCACTGGCAGGGCTGGCGGCGATATTAAGCCGCTTCACAGTAGAACCTGCACCCGAAACGTTGCGCCATCCGAAGGTCGATCCTGCACCTGGGATCGTTCAGACTATACAAGGAGGACTGCCTTTGCTTTTTCGTAAAAGAAACGGCCATCCAATGCAATAACCTTACTTCATAAATTAATATTTAGCTCAAAATAAACCGCCATTTTCAATTCGATTAAAATTTACTGGTGTTAGGATTGACATGCAGAAATCCGTCTAGGTAGGTACCACCCCAGGCCAGTTATTCTGCCGTGAAGGTCTGAAAGTCTCTGAGAGCTAGTGCATTCACTATACGAGACTTAAGAACTGATGTCTCTGGGTGACGGGCGCAGTGTGGTGTCACACGGAAATGTTCTGGGTGCACTTACCATCAGATGAACGTTCTGCTCGTATAATCGTATAAAAATATAAACCTGTAAACTGACGGCCGAGTGGTGGCGGCTTAAGAGAATCTACCACCCCGTTTCATCTCATTGGTGTCTTAAAAGTCGACGGAGGGAAAATAAAAAGCAAGAGATGGGCAGCAGCATCTTCCTGGAACTTCTGAATAAATAAACTGCGGTAGCCAACTCGCCTCCCCAGCGTGGCAACTGTGGCAAAATCCCTCCAAAATGAGAGTTACATACCCTTGTGGCAATCTATGGGGGAAGCCTATGTTCAGCAGTGGACTAGTGATAGGCTAATGATGAAGATTATGATGAAGATGATGATGAAACTAACAGCTCGGTTGGCGCATCCCCGGGGGGATCGGCTTCAGTGCAATAAAAAGTGTCGTTTGTTGTAACAAAATAACATCTTTTACTCAATGCTTATGAAAGTATATACGGTACATAGAATAAAATAATTCTCTGTCTCTGTCTCTGTCTGTCTGTTTGTTACGGCTAATCTCCGAAACGGCTGGACCGATTTTAACCAGACTTTTAGACAGAAAGCTGACATTATAGCGGGTAACTTAGGCTTTATTTTAGAAAGTAATTAAGGTTCCCAGCAAGTCTAGCAAGTTCAGTTTATTTATTTATTAATTGTGGGGTTATCAATTATTATTATAGGTCAGTTGGTTTGGGTTTACATATTTTTCATTAACTGTAAATACTTATTTAAATGAAACTAATTTTACGGATTTTATCGTTTCCATAAGAACATTTTTCAAGCCGCCGAAGAAGATTAAGTCAGTTTTTACCATCTGTCAAGTGTAACATCCCTCTACAAGATGCAGGAGTATACAAGCTGGGTTGTGAAAATCTCCTTTACATAGGGCAAACAAAAAGTAAAAACCTGATCTTTTTGTTTGCCCTATGTACTCGTAAGAGAGATGGTTGGGTATTACCACCAGCTTGGGATCCTAAAATCATAAAATTAAATCAAAAACGAAGCATACCACAGCAAAACTTCAAGACAGTTAGCTCTTTCTGCGTAGATCGGACCAAAAATAATTATTAAAAGCTGAAGGTACTCCGAGTTAACGATGACATCAGGACATCTGTCACCTCAGTCCCCCCGTAACCATGAGTTAAACGCGATAAAATCCGTAAAATTAGTTTCATTTAAATGTGTAGTGTTCGCGTAAATATAATAAATCATTATGTAAATACAAATTGTGTTGTAAATATGTACAAATAAATAAAATTGGGGTGTCTGTCTGTGATTTCGCAATAAAGTTTTTTCTTAAATTCATATAATACATATGAGATTAAAAAAATAATAATTTGCAGGGTACCAAAACTCAAACACGCGTTTTTAAAAATTTTGTCTGTCTGTTTGTTTGTCCAAGCTAATCTGAGAAACTTTCATTGACGGCTAGGGGACTTTTCAGAGAGTAATCTAAGGTACTTTTTCTTTCGGAAATATTCAGGGTTTTTGCCTAAAATCTGAACAATTGTGAAATTTGGTGCGATGCGAATGGATATGTTACGCGCGGATTTAATTTGCGTTTTGGTCATGTTTATTTCCGTTCATGGCAGTTTTAATACATACATACTTACACATAATCACGCCTTTTTCTGTTACAAGGGGTAGGCAGAGGCTACACATTTAGATTAATTTTCGCAACCGCGGGAAACGATATTTTAATAAGTGAGACCTTTTAGTAACAGACAGTTTTAATATTTCTCTTAATACCTTACTAAGTGGTTCACAACATTCATAGTTCTTTCTTTTAAGTTTTTCCCCTATTCCTTATCTATACATATAAATAAAGTTGGTGTGTATGTCTGTCTGTCTGTGATTTCGCAATAAATAATTTTTCTTTACCGAAATTCAATAAAACACGTGTTTTTAAAATCATGTCTCTGTCTGTTTGTTTGTCCGGGCTAATCACCGAACAAGCTAAATCTGTTTTGGCGGGACTCTCATTGACGGGGACTTTTTAGAGAGCAATATAAGCTACTTTTTATTTCAGAAATATTTAGGGTTCCTGCGTAAAATCTGAAAAACTATAAAAATTTGGTGTTATTCCCGCGGCTTTAATTTGCATTTTGGTCATTATTATTTTCGTTCATGGCAGCCAAGTATTTCTCTTAATCCATACTTAATATTATAAATGCGAAAGTAATTCATAGGGACAGACCCTCTGTCTGTTTGTTACCTTTCACGGTTCAACCACTTAACCAATCATGACGACATTTGGCACAGGGATAGCTTGCATCATGTAGACGGACATAGGATACTTTTTATTCCAGAAAATCAAACAGTTTCCACGGGATATTTGAAAAACCTTTGGCGAATGATATTGCCAAGGAAAAGGGTATCTACCCGCCAGATCGAGTAGTCTGATCTGGGGAGGACGTCTCCTCCAACTAGTAATATTTAGATGTTGTATATATAGTTCGCATCTCAGAAACCTTTCATAGCGCGATTATGGACATCTGCGATTATTTCTTGAACTTCTCATGTGGCGACATAGATGTCGCTACACACCTATATCCACGCGGACGAAGTGGAAGAAGGACGGGCATCAGCTAGTTCTTATAAAAAAATCCTTTTTAAATACTGATCGTTCATAGGAGACTTAAAAGCAAGTTATGCCCCAGGTCCTGTTTAAAAAAGTATGCCGTCTGGACAGTCACAGTCTTCAGGGTAAAAAATAGAATAAATTATTCCCTCAGAACTTTAAGAACGACGAAAACTACAAGTATAACTAATCTAAACTAATCTTACGTTGCAGCTTTTTCCGATAAGCGTTCGGTAGGGTAGAATAGCACCTCCTTTCCTACCGAGGTGTCGTAAGAGGCGACAAAGGTATTGTAAGGACAGGCGTATTCGTGCAGAATAATACCATAATATGCAATGCACTATACTGCTCGTGGGGACGCAATAGGGAGTAAGAGTTTTTTGACTCGTACCAAAATGATGGCTACTTGGTCCGCCACCCTTCACGTCCCGTTTTCTGCGGGGGCTAAAATTGGGCTACGGGTGTGGTCGCTGCCTACCCCTTATATGGGAAAAAGGCGTGACATATGAATGTATCTGTGTTGCTTCGTACGGTATTTAGCATTTGCGTGTTCCGATATTGCCATCACATACCCATTTAGTCAACTCATCACCTTTTCTAAAGTGATGTCCATTCGTCATTTTATAAATGTTCGGGACCTTTCTGAACAGAATGATTTACTCTAAAATTAATTTTATATTTGAATCCAATTACAGATATTTTTTCGATACCAACGTTCGAAACATGTCGGTGGCTTCATATAGAGGTTTTCAATACATACGGTTGTTGTGGTCGAAGCGAAATAAATATTATCGAACTGTACGAATTTAGTTCTTTCCTAAATTACGAGTACCTTTACATAACTGGTGGTGGGATTCCTGTGCAGGAGTACGTCAAGATAGATATCGTCAGTTACTCTGCCGTGAAGCAGTATGCAAATATAACTGTGTTACGTTCTGAAGAGCATTGAAAACTAGTGATATCACTGGGCATATAAGGCTTAAGAACTAATGTTTCAGGGTGACTGGCGCAGTGTGATGTCACAGAGAAATGTTCTGGGTGACACAGCATTTGTTATCCATCATACTTACCATCTGGTGAACGTTTTGCACGTCTCGTCACTATATCCTATAGATAACTTACTGTGTGTAGGTTACACTGAGAGCTTATCGTATACACCTACATTTATATAACAGACCTATAAGAGTTAACAGAGATGAAAAGCGGCGAATGTCCTCAGCAAATCGCGATTAAGATTAGCTTACTAATGATTAATATGTGTTTACTTTGTGGCAAATTTTCTTCGCTCGAATTATTCAAAGAAATCAATTATTTAAATAAAAATACCAAATCACATAAAGAAAATAGACTTTTTTTTGTATTCACCCAGGTTTACGAAGCGTTCTTATCATAGTTAATAGAATCAGGCGTTACTTTGAGGAAATCCATTATAATGTAGGAAAGGAAGTTTGCTAAGATCCGCATGGAACCGTCACCAAGAACCCTCCACCAGTATGATCCTGGAGGCGGTTTTAGTTTACTTGTGCACGCTATGAGGGAGGGCTGTGCTCTTCAAAAACTGGGTAGTGTACACCATTTTATATTTTACATCGATTATTATCATCTCATCTTGTGGCATTCATTCACAAAATGGAAGGTGAAATCAATGATTTTTATTGTGATATTGTTGTGAATCAAGTAACTCTCAGTTAAACTATCTTCGTCTTCATCTTCGTTTCAACCTACCATAAGTCCACTGTTGAACATAGGCCTCCCCCATAGATCGCCACAAAAGTTTGTAGCTCCCATTTTGGGGGGATTTTGCCGTAGTTGCCACGCTTGGCAATCGGGTTGGCAACCGCAGTTTACTCGTATTTATTCAGATGTTTCAGGAAAATGCTGCTGCCCATCTCCTGGTTTTCATTTCCACTCTGTCGACTTTTACGGCACCCACGGGATGAGATGGGGTAGTAGATTCTCTTAAGCCGCTACCACACGGCGTAAACTATATTTACGGGTTTTGTCGAGCGCTATGCAGTATCCATGGTCCCGATGGGGCTGAAATGTAAGGTTTCTAGATGTCATAATTAACCCGGGTTACCTTCAGATTTTTAAGTTTTATTTTTGGTCCAGTCTGCGCTGGAGCTTAACGTGCTTTAGAATCTTACATTGGTATACTTTGCTTTGGATTTAATATTAATCACGTCACTTGAGAAGCTATATAACTCAGGGGCCGGGCGTTAGTTCCAATTTTCGTAGTACGCGAGAAACCTGGGTCAGATCCATCGCATCAGCTCCACAATCTTTTTTAAATTGGTGTTGAAACGAGCAAAACGTTCACCTGATGGTAAATACAACGTCTGCCCATAACAAATGTTGGGACTGGGAATGATTCAGTGTGGGATTGTAAGTAAACAATTTTCTACTTTAATAAATTTAATAACATTTTTTCCGTAATAATGTAATATATATATATATAATATATATAATGTAATAAGCAAACAGAACGCTGTAAGGCACATTTTAAAAACTTACATTTCCTCGCTTTACCGTGGATGTACATACACGAAATATGTAACTTTGTTACACGATTCCCAAATGTTTGTTCTTCTGTGGAAGATTTACCTCGACGTTATATATAGCGCCGAAGACATGACTTAGTCCAGTCATCATATAAATTAAAGTTGCAGAGTTCTGGTCCTTATTCCATGTCTATAAAAATATTAAATAGGTAACCGATTAACATAAAAAACGAAAAAAAAAAAACTACAAAACATTTCAGAAAAAATTAAGATCGTTTCTAATAGAAAAAAGTTATTGTAATATTGAAGAATATTTAGAAAAATGATTCAGATAGATTTGTCTCTCACATACATTCATTGCCACGCCCCACAGTGTTCATGAATTTTATAATTTAAATGAAACTAATTTTACGGATTTTATCGCGTTTAATTTTTTTACTATTTATAACCCGAAGTTTCGAGTGCTTTACAGCACCCATGGTCACGGGAGGACTGAGGTGACAGATGTCCTGATGTCATAGTTAACATGGGGTACGTTCAGCTTTTAATTATTATTTTTGGTCCGATCTACGCAGAAAAAGCTAACTGTGTCTTGAAGTCTTGCAGTGGTATGCTTGGTTTTCGATTTAATTTTATTTATTTATGGATCCCAAGCTGGTGGTAATACCCAACCATCTTCTCTATTGAAATTAGGATGTTTTTTGATTTGTGGTTTATCAAATCTGATGTAATGGTCGGGATGATCCAGAACATGGTCACAGACTGCAGACTTCCGATGCTTCACGTCAGTGTTTTTGTTATAATAATTAAAAGCTGAAGGTACCCCAGGTTAAATATGACATCAGGACATCTGTCACCTCAGTCCTCCCGTGACCAGGGGTGCTGTAAAGCACTCGAAACGTCGAGTTATAAATAGTAAAAAAATTTAACGCGATAAAATCCGTAAAATTAGTTTCATTTAAATGAGTAGTGTTCGCGTAAATATAAGAAATCATTATGTGAACCAGTACGGACTGGAAATCGCAAATAAAATACGCCGGTTAGAAGATCTCAAGACCAAGCGCGCAAGATTCATAACATCTTTGAATTTCTTGAAGAGATGGAGAGACCATGATCTCATTCCTACGTGTCAAAATATCAGCTAAAAAGGACATTCGAGGAAGCGCTAAGATCTTAAAACAGGCAAGTAAAAAGTTGTTAAGAACGGGTATTCAGAAACCAAACACCAACCAAAAACCAAGCATACCACTGCAAGACTTCAAGACACAGTTAGCTCTTTCTGCGTAGATCGGACCAAAAATAATAATTAAAAGCTGAAGGTACCCCATGTTAACTATGACATCAGGACATCTGTCACCTCAGTCCTCCCGTGACCATGGGTGCTGTAAAGCACTCGAAACGTCGGGTTATAAATAGTAAAAAAAAATTAAACGCGATAAAATCCGTAAAATTAGTTTCATTTAAATGGGTAGTGTTCGCGTAAATATAAGAAATCAGTTTATAATTTAATTTCATGTAAAGCAATCTAAATAAATAAACAAAGGTAAGTCGTACTTCGACTTCATCACCACATTGTTATGACATACATACATAATATCACGACTGTATCCCATTTTGTAAATATTGTTATGACAATATTTACAAAAGTCGAGAACTCAAAACACGGCTGCGCGTTGATTGATAAGATTATTTATGATTACGGGCATATACTGATACTGTTAAGCGTCTATTTGATAACAGAGACTTGCACTCAGATTACCTTCTGCGCAGCAAAACATTGCTTCTTTTATTTCTAAGGACATAAGTATTTCTATACAACTTATAGATAGAAATACTTCGCTCACCAGCACTGAGATATGGTCTAATTTGATACAATTTCCCTTTTGCGGAAAACGAGAGGTATACCGCCTTTTAGGGATTATATGATGGCGATTCTCGGGTCTACCTTCGGGTTCCTTATTGTAGTGGGACCTGGTTCAAGAGAACAGCTAGAGAGTACGGCCGCAAGGCCTGCCAGCGACTGCATTAGTCCAAGACGTTCACCTATTGAAACAAAGACTATTTTAATTATATTTCTTTAAAAAAAATATGTAGATTACTAGTAGTAGGATTCCTAGGTGTGGGTTATTCTGCCGTAAAGCTGTAGTGTGGAAGCATTATTGTATTTCGGTTTGTAGGACACTGATATCTGGTGTAATCACTGGACATATGACTGTGGTACCTAACAGAAATGATGTAGGTGATATTGCATTTTTATGGGCAAACGTTGCGCTTATCATCAGGCGTCCGATTTGCTTGTCTTATTGCTTACTCCCATAAAAAAAAGTTAAAAGTTATTTGAAAGAATAATTTAACTTCCGTGATTTTTTATTTTTAAATTAGTATAAGAAATAGAATTCCACTTACCCATGCAAGCGCGGGGGCCAGCGCCGAACGGTAAGTACACGTATTTATTGTTGGGATCAAATTCACCAGGAAGAAACCTTTCCGGTCGGGACTGCTCCGGACTGTCGAAGTACTGTGGGTCATTGTGCAACGCTTGCAGCGGAATTAATATTTGAACCCCCTTGTCGATTGTCAAGTCGATTTTAGGGATCGTGTAATTACTAACGCATTGCCAAATTAAAAAGGCCAGAGAGGGAAACATCCTCATGCCCTCTTTGAAAGCGCATTCTATATAAGTCATCTCTTTAATGTTGTCGTAACTCAGTCTGTTGTTATGTTTAGCCAAGACGTGGTCGATTTCTGCTTGCACTTTCTTTTGTATCTCAGGATTATAAGCTAATTAATTCAAAGTGTAGCTCGTGGCTGAGGCCAAAGTCTCATAGTCGATATAGCAAATCGTCCAACTCCAGGTTTGCGACTTCGGGCGTACCCTTAGTCGTTAGCCTTAAAACGTTTTATGGACTCGCCTGTAGTGATCCCTCTGGCTTTGCATTCCAAAAGCAAGTCTATGAAGTCCTTTCTTCCAGACGATTGATAGTTTCTTTGTTTCATTATATCTTTCACGAGGGTTGTAATTTCTAATTCCACTTTTCCGATTTTTTTTTGCATATTTGAATATTCCCGAAAAACTTTAGCGTACCGATATAATTTTCCTGGCAAAAAATTTAACTCCTTATTGTCTAAAGGCAGAGTTCTCATCATTAAGTGAGTCGTATTCAAGTCCGAAACCGCAAGCGCCGATGAAATCCGTTGTGTAGCGAGCCATCAAGTTGCGTGCATCTAAAATGCGGCCACAGGAAGCGGCGTCCAAAACGCGATTTTGTAGTTTCTCCGCGTGTCCGACAATTAACGGAAACATCGCTTTCAACTTGCCGCTCGTGAACGCCGGAGTCAAGCGTTGTCGCAGCAGTCGCCGAACATCATCATCCGCGGAGAATAGGTTTCATAGCAGCGGTTCAATGACTCTCTTGTGAGGATTCATACCTCGCGGGTGGAAGTGGATGAAGTCAGTGATCAAAATTCGTTCCACAATCTCATGGTCTCTCACCACAAGCTCCGGTCGGAACGCTCTATATCCCACGACTTATTCGTTTGGATACTTATAGTACATTTCTGATGCAATTTCCGTTGAACTCATCTGCAACAGAAAATTTCTGGCATTGTTGCCCAGAAACGGTATAGACTTATCATGTTTAACTCCCCTCAGCTTCCAGTAGTTATACGTCCTGTTGCCGTATAAATACAGCGCTAGTACTGTCAAAGATGCCACAATCGCAGTAATCATAATGAATAAATCCCGATGAGCACGTCCCCGGCGATTCTTACTAACTGATGCACGCCCTCGCTTATTATTTATTATAAACGTGGTAGCTCAGGGGCCTGGTGCTCGCCTTTAATTTCATAGTTAGCGAGTAACCTGGGTTCGATCCCCGGTGCCAGCACCTCTAAAATTGTTCTAAAATATTAAGTGCTGATTTACCACGTGCTTAGCGGTAAAGGAAAATAACGTGGGGAAACCTGCATGTCACGGCAAATAGAAATATCGAGGACATGTAAAGTCCGCCAACCTGCATTGGAGCAGCTTGGCGGATTCTTCCTAGCTCCAAACCCTCTCAGAAATGAGAGGAGGCCTTTGCTCAGCAGTGGGACATTTTTAGGCTGAAACTTTACTTTTTTTTTAAACGTTATTGGCGACGTTTCAACAAACTGTTTATTGGTCGAAACGACTCACACTTGATTTTTTTGAGTGGTCACATTAACCCATGTACAAACTATATATATTTATTAACTTCTACAAATTGATTAATCTTATATTTTTAATTATATTCTTCAGAATAGATTTTAAATAATTCATCATCATCATAATTTCAGCATCGCAAGAACACTGTTGAACATGGGCCTCCCCCATAGATTGTAATCACTGGGCATATGAGATGTTGCACTTATCATCAGTTAAACGTTCTGCTAGTTTCGTCACTTGATCCAATAAAAGAAAGTTTATTTTTTCTGACGTTGATAATCAAGAACACATATGCCTATGTATACCAACAATTGTTTGTGGCAAACGAGCAATCTTTTCACCTGCGGAGGCATTGCGTATTCAAGGAGCTGCTGCTTCACGGCAGAATAACTGGCCCAGGGATGGTACCTACCTAGACGGATTTTTTTTATTGGAGTAAGAGACAAGACGAGCAAAACGTTAACCTGATGTTAAGTGCAACGTCTGCCCATAACAATTGCTGTGTCATCCAAAATATTTCTGTGTGGCACCACACAGAAATTTTTTGGATGACACAGCAATATGTGTGGTTCTCTGCGCCCGTCCCCCGACACGTCAGTTCTTAAGTCTCATATGCCCAGTGATTACGCTAGCTCACAGTGCCCTTCAAATCGAAACACAGTAATGTTTGCACACTACTGCTTCACAGCAGAATAACTGACCCTGTGGTGGTACCTACCTTGACGGATTCCTGCATAGGAATCCTACCACCAGTAAAAAATCTTACCATTAGGTGAAGGTTTTGCTTGTTGTTAACATTATCCAATTAAAAAAAACGTGGATAGATGTTCAAGTGTGTTGCCACCGTTACTGCCTTGTCACTGTTACCCCGTTACTACCGTTATTGATATTATGTGAGAGCCTACATACCCAGTAGAACCGATCCATTGGTGTGCTGCCAGAAGCGTGGCTGTTCCGGAAACCGTGTGGTGGCGGCTTAGAGAATCTACCAGACCATCACATCCCGTGGGTGTCGTACAAGTCGAGAGAGGGAAAATGAACCCGGAGTTGGACAGCAGAGTCTTCCTGGAACTTTAGAATAAATAATCTGCAGTTGCAAAGCCGCCTGCCAAGCGTAACAACTAACGCAAATCCCCTCAAAGACATAGCTGCAAACTGTTGTCGCAATCTACGGGGGAGAACATGTTCAGCAGTGGACTAGTGATAGGCTGAAATGATGAAGAACACAGCATTTGTTATGAGCAGATGTTGTACTTACCATCAGATCGACGAATTACTAGTTCCGTTTAAGATGAAGGCTCAATATTTTTCATAAAACATTTTCCTTTGCTAAAATCCGTCTAGGTAGGTACCACCCCAGGGCCAGTTAGTCTGCCGTGAAGCAGTAGTGTGCAAACATTACTGTGTTTCGGTTTGAAGGGCACCGAGTGCTAGTGTAAGTGTAGTGGGCGTGACGTATGTATTTAAATTTGTTTAGGATAAAGTAAGGTCTATAAGGATAGTGAGTCATTTCTATAACTGTATTAATCAATCAATCAATTAATACAAGCCAATATCATGCTCTATTTGAAAATCAGCGCCGCAGCATCTTAGTGCTGCCGCAATTTGCTGAAATAGAGACCTTATTTGACATTTTTTTCTTTTTTGTCACATATTTTTTTTTGTTTCACTTCATTTTCGTTTTTGTTTTTTAATATTTTATTGTGTATTTGTGATGTCAAATAAAATAACTTTTCTTTCTTTCTGTCTTTCTTTCTTTCTTTCTTTCTTTCTATTAATTTTATCGTTTAACACATTTATCAGTTACGCCAAAAATATTCTTTTGTGTCTGGGACTGTTATTTATATTTGTTCTTATCAATCAGTCTACAATAAATATTTATACGACCGCGTGGCATAGAGGTCAGAGTAAATGACTTTACGGTTCCTGGTTTCGAATCCCAGCCGGGTCTAACATTTAGTCAAAGACATATATTGGTCTTCGGCGACGTGGCACGCAACCCGTCCCGTTATCTTCTTGCGAGAGCGAAAAGTGAACTACGAACCTACCCATATGTGAGAAAAAGGTGTGTCTGTACGTGATACGTTGGTCTTCGGGTATGGTTGTGATGTGCATGCGAAATTTATGTCTGCAAAACACACCCACCAAACAGGAGAAATCTAAGTGTAATCGTTTAAAAAAATACATACAAAATAATAGTCAGCCGCCGAGTCAGTCGGCGGGCTGACTGTCGTAGAGTCAATATCACTTGATAGTGCCCTATTTAGGTGAAACACGTGTCGTGTTCTCGACTTCAGTGGTGTTGCCTAGTGGTAGTGTAGGAGTGGTGACGGGTATCAGGTGGCTGCTCTCGGTGGCGGTATTGATTTGCTTGCTTGTGCACGGTGTTGAGGGAGGGCGGGCGGTGCTCTTCGTAACTGGGTAATACGCACCATTTTACATTTTGCATGTGGATCTTAGAAAATTAACTTTATTTCCTTTACTATAATGGATATCCGCAAAGTAACGTCGGATTCTATACATACAAAATGTTTTAGGTAACAAACACTTAAGGAGGTAAATGGTCAATATGGACTAATATCTGCAAAAAATGTGTTATCAAGTTCAATGCCGTTGCCTGTTCTATAAATCTTCACATTATATAGAAGTGCCTTTTAGTCCTTCTGCCTGTACGAATGGATTTAGCTTTTTTTATAAGACAAAGTGACGAGATGAGCAAAACGTTCAAATGTTGGTAATGGTGTACGCCCGTCACCTTGAGACATCAGTTCTCAAATCTCATATGTCCAGTGATTACATTAACTCACAGTGCCCTTCAGACCGAAACACAGCAACGTTTGCATACTACTGCTTCTGCGTCGCCTCGTGACCATGGGTACTGTTACGCGCTAACCGTCGGGTTATATATAATAATTAATTATTTTATAGGTTATAGTTAATAATTAATCACGATAAAATCCGTAGAATTCGTTTTTTTACGCGACTTCGTCCGCATGGATACAGGTCTCTTAAATATCCCGGGGGGAATATTTTATTCTTCCGGGAAAAAAGTCTCTTGTGTCCGTTTCCAGGATGCAAGCTATCTCTGTGCTAAATTTCGTCGAGTTTGGTTCAGCGGTTGAACCGTGAAAAGGTTACTAACAGACAGACAGACGGACAGACAGAAAGGGACAGAGAGTTACTTTCGTATTTACAATATTAGCATGAAATGATAGAGCCATGAGACAAAAGGTATGCCCCACAGTAAGATTTCTCCTGTGTCGTGGGTGCGTTTTACAGACATAAATTCCACATGCACAAACACCCAGACCAGGAACAACTATTTGTAGGCCATACAAATATTTGTCCCGTGCGGAATTCGAAACCGCGACCCACGGCGCAGAAGCCAAGGACTTAGCCACTGCGCCAACCGAGCCGACTAAATGACTGCGTCAAAAAGATAAGGTATCTTCAAAGTGAAGCAATATGCTGGACGTGTTTATAATTTGGACTACAGATTATCCAGTGGCTCATCGTTCAGCTTTAACGTAATAACTTACGTTTAACGCGCGAGCCGGGGCAGTTAATGGTAATGTATTGCGGGCAGTGCTGCTTGCTGCAGTGGATTAACGTTTATTTATACCGGTGATACGAGCAAGGTGTATAAAATGTTGACATATGCATTGTAGACCAAACGGAGTTTCCATTTGCTTTATTAAGCCTTTATAACTTCGAAAAAGGGTGAGGTTCTTAATTCGTCCGTATTTATTATGTACTAACTTAACTCAAAGGCTCATACAGCGTGTACAGAACGCATGTGCAAGGTTTGATTTCCAGATACCACCTAGAATGCATGTTACCCCGTTTCTTAACAATGCTAGTCTTCTGAAAATGTCATTGCGCCAAAAACTGCACCTTGCTACCCTTTTGTTTGGAGTAATCACTACTAAAACAACTTACTTATATGACAAGCTAGTATGGTACAGTGATCAATCTAGATATCCTAATCGAAATTGTAGCAATGTATTCGTAACCCCTAAATGTGAATGACCTAACATGAATGCCATGGTCCTACTTTGGCATTCAGAGGGTCTTTTAGGTACGCAGCTTGCTTGGTACCTTTGAGTGCCCTGAAAACAATTCGAACTTTTAGGAAGAAACTCTCACTTTATTTAAAATATGATCAAAGCCATACATCATTTTATTCCACACAACTCAAAAAATTTCTCCTCTACAATCATCTACGTTTTTATGACGTCAACTTTAGTTTATATAACCATTTAAAAAAATTGTTTGTTTTGTTTTATTTTCATTTACTTATTTATTTTTAAGTATTTTTTTCTGTATTTTATGGTCCTCCCTACTCATGGTGATGAATGTATTGTATATACGGCAACGTAGAATGTTGTTATGCTGTTTCTAATTACTAGTTGTTAAAATTAATAATAATTTTTTTTTTGAGGTGTCATTTCACCCTTGTTGGCTCAGACTACTGATGGTCACGGATATTTTTTTTAATTGACGGAACGCGTAAAACGATATACACCGTGATCATCTGTGTGTGACTTTGCAAGTAAGTAGTTGCGAGGCAGATGTTATTTTTTTCATACACGCTTCGTAACTGAACGTATTTCCGCTCGTGAAGTCAACATCTGGCTCTATTTGAAAATCAGCGCTGCAGCATCTTAGTGCTGCCGCAATTTGCTGAAATAGAGACCTTATTTGAGTTCACATTTTTTTTCTTTTTTGGTGACATATATATTTTTTTTCCTCTCACTTCATTTTCGTTTTTATTTTTTAATACCTTATTGTGTATTTGTGATGTCAAATAAAATAACTTTTCTTTCTTTCTTTTCTTTCTTTCTTACTAGCGATCCGCCCCGGCTTCGCACGAGTAGGTAGATATTAGAAAGATAAATTAGTACTTTATTTGGACAAATAGAACAACCACAATTCCTTACACTAACATCTTTTGTAGCGACTATTCTTATCAGCGGCTCTGCAGCTGGTCAGATAAGATTACGTTATTTTACCAAAATAATGTTTTATTTATGGGAACATAAACCATGAAATATAGCCAATATTTGAGGTCGTGGTAGCAAAATAAAACGAGCGCTCTCGACTGCTGCGCCAAGGGAGCATGAAGCCGGGCGGCGGCGCGGCGTTATTGAGACACCGCGGCCGCTGTATTTTTTAAAGAGCGTTTTAAAGTTTTAAATCAAAGAAAATATATAATTAAAATTACAAACCACTATTCAATTGTTTCTAGTTTACAAAAAATAATATGAGTAGGTAAGTAATTAATAGATCATAATCTATTCACGAGTAGCGCGGGCGAGCGTAGAGCTGTTCGCTCACACCGCGACATTTTTCTTACTTTTAGCATTTTTATACCTCTCGTAACTTCTAAACGATAGGTCCGATTAGAATAATTTGAAGAGGAAATTACATGTACATAATCAACCTTGACTATGAAACTATTTTGTAGGATAAGGATTACTATCATGGGCCGTATGTCATCATCTTTCGATTCTACCCGTGTTTTGATAGACTAATTTGAACAAAAAGCGGTTATTGTGACTTGACTATAATAGTTACACATAGAGCCTCGCAGTCTTTTTTGTGAGTAATGATGGGTACTATGAAAATGTATATAGCTTTTGCAGCCAAATAATGACTTTTATCAGTAAATTTTTGATATCTTGAGTTATATCATAGCAATTTTCGTAGAAATCACGTTTTTTTTTTAATTAAATACAACTCTACACAACAACATACATTACAACTCATGTATCACCGTAATGTAGTTGTATATAGGTGAAAGAATTTTAAAAATCGGTTCAGTAGTTTTTGAGTTACATCATTACAACCAAACATACAAAAAATTAAATCTTTCCTCTTTATAGGTTTAGATGAGCCGTGGTTCCTCAGGGGCTAGGCGCTCGCTTTAAATTTCATAGTACGATCTGGGTTCGATTCCCGGTACTGACACCACTGAAATTGTTAATTGCAATTTTTAGTGCTGATTTACCACGTGCTCGGCGGTGAAGGGAAACATCGTGAGGAAACATGCACGTCTGATAAATAAAAAATATTTCGAACACGACATGTGAAGTCCACCAGCCCGCATAGGAGCAGCGTGGCGGATTCTTCCCGGCTCCAAAACCCACTAAGAAATGAGAGGAGGCCTGTGCACAGCAGTGATACATTTATAGGCTGTTACGTCACTTTTTTTATTATGTATGTTCGGGCATAACTTAAACCTTGTGGCGGCTAAGAGAATCTACTACCCCATCTCATCCCGTGGGTGTCTTAAAAGTCGACCTTAAGCTAGTCTGCTAAAGAAGAAAGTTGCATGGATAACTGAAATTGATTCGTAATGTCTAGTTGTGTAATTGTAAATTTTGTTATAGCGATTGTGCATTTTGCGAGGCGAGGCCTAAAATGTAACATACTATTTGGCTGCGCGATGTCGCTCTGCCGCATTAATTACGTTGTGTTGGTGCTGTTACATACATACATACATACATAAGATCACGACTGTATCCCATAAGGGGTAGTCAGAGACTGGGCACTCACTGCCAAAACAGATGACTGCCACAATCCACGTTTCACCAAAACAATATAATGCACTTGGTGTGATAGGTGGTGAGCCCGTCGCCACCATGCGATGTTGGGTGCATAGTGCAGTTTAATTCCTTACTCGCCTTTTACGAGACCCAATGGATGAGATGGAGCGGTAGTATTCTTTTAACGAGCCGCCACCACACGGCTGTTACAGACAGCGTTTTAGTGAAGTTAGGTGCGATAGAGTCAACAGATTATAGTCTACTAGTCGATGCGCGCGACTTTGTCCGCATGAATAAAACTATTTGAGTTTCTGGAATAAAAAGTATTCTGTGTCCCTCTCTAGGATGCAAGCTATCTCTGTACTAAATTTCGTCGAGTTTGGTTCAGCGGTTGAACCGTGAAAAGGTAACTTACAGACAGACGGACAAACAGACGGACAGACAGAAAGGGACAGAGAGAGTTACTTTCGCATCTACAATATTATCATAAATTGATAGAGCCATGAGACAAAGGGTAAATAAACCATAAACAAATGTGATTCTTAAAGTTGGAACACATTTTAATACTCCAGTACAGTTCATATGAAAATTTTCCTATGTTTTTAAAATAATGTTTTTAAAAAATCTGACGATTTGTTATTGATCGTGTTGTATCCGCTATGTTTAGTATCGATCCACATTAACAAATAAATATTTAGACTTTGATGTATCTACATACATCCAACTTTACGTTAATACATTCGCGCCTCTTTCCCATACAAGGAGTAGGCAGAGACCACATCTGTAACGAAATTTTCGCACGGGGAAACGAGACGGGACGGGCGGCGACCATGTGGCCGTTCTTTCGGTACGAAATATACCTAGTCCCCCTTGCGTTCCCACGAGCAGTACAGTGACGGCATTGCAAATTGCGGTAATATTCTGCACGAAAAAAGGATGTCCGTACAATACCTTAGTCGCCTCTTACGACACTTCTGTAGGGAAGAGGTAAGTGCTATTCTACCCTGCCGAACACCTATCGGCTGCCACCATGATTTAGTTACTTATTAAATATTGTTTGATGTCTAGTATTTTTTAGTTACAAAAAATATCTCATCACACATAAATTAAATCCATCATCATCATCACCATTTCAGCCAGGTGTAACAATTCCGCTGCCGAACACAGGCCTCCCCAATAAATTGAAGGGATTTTGCCACAGTTGCCAGGCGGGTTTGCAACCGCAGCTTATTTATTTTGGCTGCTCCAGGAAGAGTTGGAGCGACGACCTGCGCGGTTTTGCGGGAAGTCGATGGATGCAGGTGGCTCGGGACCGGGTTTTGTGGCAATCTATGCGGGAGGCCTATATTCAACAGTGGACTAAAATAGGCTGAAATGATGATGATGATTATGAATCCAGGAAGATGCAGCTGCCCCTATTCTACTCGTAGTTTTCAATTTCCCTCTGTCGACTTCTACGACACACACGGGACGAGACGGGAATCTACCAAGATTCTGATGACTACTGATTAATAAAGGTTAATTAATAAAAACCTAATTGGTTTTTGTACGTTCCGATATGAAAACCAGCGAAACTGTCCCGAAATGGGATAGTGTTGCCAGGCACTAGCGACAATACACCAAACGAGGTGATGTGTCCCATAGACACCTACGATAGACGTTGGTGTCTATGGTACACAACGACTACACCACATCATCCACTCAGTTCAAACGAGTGTGTGTGTGTGTGTATGAATACGATTTTTTTAAATGAAGCTCCACACTAGTATTTCTCCGATATCGTGGGTGCGTTTTGCAGACATAGATTTCACATGTGCAACACAATCAAACGCCAAAACCTGCAATTTTTGTTTTCCAAATTTCGTCAAGGTCTGTTCAGCGGTTGAACCGTGAAAGGGTAACAAACAGATAGGGGGACAGAGAGAGTTGCTTCCGCATTTGTAATATTACGTGTGAGATATTGCTATTTAAATTTAAGTATATATAAAATTGTTTACTTTCATTGTAATTAATTTAATTTAAAACATTTATGTAATCAAAGACACATATATATTGAAAAAATCATACTTTATTGATGTTACACGTCATATCCGGTAGTCAGAGTTGTTTACTTTCATTGTAATTAATTTAATTTAAAACATTTATGTAATCAAAGACACATATATATTGAAAAAATCATACTTTATTGATGTTACACGTCATATCCGGTAGTCAGAGTTGTTTACTTTCATTGTAATTAATTTAATTTAAAACATTTATGTAATCAAAGACACATATATATTGAAAAAATCATACTTTATTGATGTTACACGTCATATCCGGTAGTCAGAGGTAGGGTAGAGTTGGGTTGTTTGTTACTCGTTTAATGACGAATGTCGTCTGTAGTGACACACTTTGTTTTCGAGACTTGCAAGAGACGCTGCTCTGCTCCCTGTCGGTTCTATCTGACTCTGAGTACGTATTACCTACACATTACAGATAAGTATCTTGGTTATCATTTTTTATTAATGTTTGTATTTAGTAAGTAAGAAATACTGTATTAAATTACCCTAAATGTGTCTAAAATTAAATGAAATTGTTTTTGATTGAATACTAGTAATTTAATTTAATGAAAGTGGAATATTTAAATAAATGTTTATTTTAGGATGGAGTTATATATTTTTTTTTATTTTTGTATATAGCACATAACTTCTGACACCCGCGACATCGTCCGCATGGATATAGGTTTTTAAATATCCCTTGGTAATTATTTGATTTTCGGGTATAAAAAGTATATGTCCATCTACGAGATGCGAGCATTCTCTGTGCCAAATTTTGTCAAGATCGATCCGTGAAGGGGTAACAAACAGACAGGGATAGAGAGTTACTATCGCATTTATAATATTTGTATGGATTAAGTGTATTCAGCCGTTTGGTAGCGGCTAAAGAGAATCTACTACCCCATTTCGTCCGGTGGGTGTCGTAAAAGTCGACGGAGGGAAAATGAAAACCTGGAGATGGGCAGCAGCATCTTCCTAGAACATGTGAATAAATAAACTGCTGTTGCCAATCCGCATGACAAGCGTCGCAACTATGGCAAAATCCCCCCACATCGAGTGTTACAAATTTTTGTGGCCTATATGCAGCAGTGGACTAGTGATAGGCTGAAACGATGACGATGACGATGAAGTGTATTAGGTACGGATTTAATATTTTTAACCCGTTAATAGTGCACTGCTGGACGTAGGTCTCCCAAAAAGGGCGGATCTACTTTAGTCACCTCACTTGGCAGGCAGATTGGCAGTCGCAGTGCCAGACGCATTGCCCCCCATAGAGTACTGCCCGTCACCGGTCTGAGTATTTTTTACATGAGAAAGTGACAAGACGGGCAAAACGGAAAGTTCAACGCCTGCCCACAACAAATGCTGTGTCACCCAGAACATTTGTGTGCGAACGTATTACGAACTACGCCCGTCCCCTTAGCCACAAGTTCCAAAATCCCATATGCCCAGTAATGGCACTAGCTCTCACTGTCCTTCAGATTGAAAAACTAACGTTTGCATTGCACATTTCTGCTTCACGGCAGAATAACTGGCCCTGCGGACGAATTTCTACGTAGAACTCCTACCATACATACATACAGTCATGCCTTGTTCCCATATGCGCAGGCAGAAACCACATCCGTGGCCCACTTTTTGCCCCCGCAGGAAAGGAGACGTTTAGTCGAATCACATCGCCATCATTTTGATACAAGTGGAAATTATTGCTCCCAATTGCGTACCCACGAGTAGCTAGCCATCGGCACGGCAAGCCTAGCTTGGCGGGGAGGAATCCTACAACCAGTAAAGTTTTTTTTTTTTTTTTATTTCATAAAAGTGACGGAACGAGCAAAACGTTCACCTGATGGTAAGTGTAACGTCTGCCCATAACAAATGCTGTGTCACCCAGAAACTTACGTGTGACACCACACTTCGCCCGTCACCATGAGACATCAGTTCTTAAGTCTCATATGCCCAGTGATTACGCTAGGTCTCAGTGCCCTTCAAACCGAAACACAGTAATGTTTGCACACTACTGCTTCACGGCAGAATAACTGGCCCTGGGGTGGTAGCTACCTAGACGGATTCCTGCATAGGAATCCTACCACCAGTTTATCAAATTATTATTTCAATATATTGTTTGCTTTAATGAATTTTAAGGGAAACTATAATTTGAAACGTTTCGAACACGTCATCATTGCATATTGCGATGACCACAAGCGCGGAGTCGGCGCCATGTCTGAATGAAGGTAAATTGTGCATTTAATGAGGCAATGCGTCGGTCTGTTACGCTTTTGTTCCGTTTAAATTATTAACTTTTGTCGAACGTCATTTACTGACGTGATGTAATGTTCTGTAATGAAATCTGTAAACTATTACTAATGTGATATAGTTTAAATTACATTATTTTCAATCTTTAATTTATTTATAGGAGAAAGTGATGTGACGAACAAAACAGCCCATCGCTACGCGCGAATAAACTAAAATCTTATTATTACCTATATACTAATATTATTTTTTGTAAATTGCAAACAATTGAATAGTCATTAATCATTTTAATTATACATTCATTTAATTTAAAACTTTGAATCGTTTTTTAAAAAAACAGCGGCCGCGGTGTCTCTCGAACGCCGCGCCGCTGCCCGGTTCCACGCGACCTCGTTCCCTTTGCGTAGCGGTCGAGGGCGGTCGTTTTATTTTGCTACCACGACATCAAATAGTGTTTACAAGGAAGCTCTGAGCCACTAAACTTTCATGGCTTAAGTTCCCATAAATAAAACACTATTTGGGTAAAATAACGTAATCTTACCAGACCGGCTGCAGAGCCGCCGATGAGGATAGTCTGTTCAAAAGATCAGTATCAAAAGTTAGTGTAAGGAATTGTGGTTGTTTTATTTGTCCAAATTACAAATTAGGAATTAAGTACTAATTTATATTTCTAATTTCTACCCTTTGCGAAGCCGGGGCCTAGTTTACAGATATAATGCTATGAGCGGTTTTCTGTAGATAATACGAAGCCCGCTAGACGATGTCACCCAATCGGCAACAATCAGCTAGGCACGATCACTCTGTTCGGACGCCCTATTCCCTGGGAAAAGAGCGTCAAATACCTCGGGGTCACTTTAGACGCAGCGATGTCGTTCGCTGCACACATTAAAAACATACGCAATAGAGCGGCTTTTATATCAAGCCGTCTATACCCATTAACTTGCTCCTCAAGCAAAATGTGCTTAAGACACAAACTTCGCCTCTATAAGACTTGCATAAGGCCCGTAATGGACTATGCTTGCGTCGCTTTCGCTCACGCGACGGGCAATCAATTAAAGAAGTTACAGAGCGTTCAAAATCGATTCTTGCGAACTGCCACCGGAGCCGGTTGGTATCAACGCAATGTAGATCTTCACAGCGACTGTGAAATGCCTTTAATCTCTGAACACTTCAGAGAATTATCACGGCGGTTTTTCGAAAAAGCCGCGGTTCATTCAAACCCGCTGGTGGTTAAAGCAGCAAATTACCGACCAAACAGAAACGCGACCGAACGCAAACGTCGCCCGCGAAACGTGCTAGACGACACGGACGTCTCAGCTCTTCCTGACCACGACACTGTCACTCACGATCCAAGCCACACTGTACACACACTCAATAGCTTTAATATAACACGCACCACGACGCGCGACCGCCGTAGAGAGCGGCGCGCAATAGTCAATAATCACATCGCGTACACAAGATTCACCCGTGTTCCAGGGCGGTTCTCACCGCCCAGAGTTACCGACACATAAGTCGACAGTCCGAATGGACGCGCGCAGCCTCCTTCGGACGATCAGTAGACGACTTAAAATGTTTAAGATTTTCGAAATCGCGAAAGCACGCAGCGAACGCGACACAGTCCGAACTTCGAGGGTTTTGTAGGAGTTTTTATTTATTTATTTATTTATGTTTGGGTCAAACCAAACCTGGTACACGGGCCCCTGGCCCGCGAGCACAGTATCCGATGAAGCTGTAAAAGCCGAGACGGCTAACAGCAATTACATCACCGAAAATATATATGTAGATAATAGAAATTCGACTTTATTTCGTTAGGATCAGGTTTTTTTCTAAAGTGCACTGTGCTCTAGTTGTCAAGCCCTTGCTTTTGATACCCATATTGATAGGATAAAAAAAGTAATCCGCTATTTTGTGGCGGCGGCCATATTGGTTTTGAAATCTTCATGGTGTACTGTATTCTACTAGTTAAGCCCTTTCATTTGGTACCCATACTGAAGTTGTTGAAAAAAAAAAAAAACAGCGATTTTGCGGCGGCCATTTTAGATTTACAATGAAACTGAATATACATATAGTCCGTTCGCGTTAAGAAAATAGTGAGTCATCAGTGCAACTACAGGGTAAGGGTGTTTTCACAGTGGAGTAAAAATTCTAACAATTTTTTTCTTCAATGCATATAATTCGCGTTTAATATAGTTTGCTTGATTCTGACTTCAAAATTAAAATAATAGAAGAACAAAGATTTTTACAGAAGTCCTTTATTTTTTTATAATATAATATAAGTAATAATTTTACAAGACATACTTATACATGACATTTTACAGACAAATCTTACCTATGTTTAAAAAATCTTTTAAATGTATAAATTTTAATCACATTTCTTTGACATCATTTCATTCTTTCTTACTCCACTTTTAAACATAGTCCTCGATTGTTACCTTAGTGTAATCAAGACTACTAAAAATTAAATTGAACCAGTATATGGTAATGATATACTTTCATTATGTTACTGATATTACATAAACACAGTTGGTTTTTGCAACAATGCAAGTTTGCTATTCGATGATTACAGGCGTTAACCAAAAACGTAACAAATCTCGTTAAGAATTTTAACTATAGTTACCGTGCTGTAATATCGGTTGAGAAATGAAGAAGCTCTGTTTGATTATGATTTATGTAATGAATTTGGTAATGACATAAGTTTCATAGTTTTATACATACATACAGTCACGGCTTCTTCTCTAAAAGGGGTAGGAAGAGGCCACTCACGTAGCCAACTTTTCGCTCTCGTTGGAAACGCGACGCGACGGGTGGCGAACCACGTCGCCGCCATTTTGGTACGAGTCAAACAATTCTTACTACCCACTGCGTTCCCACGAGCAGTATAGTGATTACATTGCATGGAGTTATTCTCAACGAATAAAGTCTGTCCGTACAATACCTTAGTCGCCTCTTACAGCACCTCGGTGGTTAGGTGCTATTCTAATCTGCCGGACACCTATTGGCTTAGTTTTATTTCCCTTATCTACATAATAGTAATACATGCATGATATAATTATTTTATATTCTGAACACATGGAAGACATTTAAATACAATATCTGACAACCATTACAAATCGCAGTGTCCCCGTTGGCAGCACTGCAAAACTGCGCAGACAAATGACTGGCTGCAAATAATGCTTTGTCATGACAAGTGCGTAATTGCGAGTGTTAGTATAATCTAATTATAAATGTTACCGCAATTTACGAACAGTATTCAGTACACTAATAACAATTAGTGTATTCGAACCGTTGTAACGTTTCATAGTGTGTAAGCAGTTTAAGTTCGATTTCCGATTCAGGCACCACAAAAATTTCACACAACTCACATTGACATTTTGGCATCAATCTATCACGTGGTCGGTAGTGAAGTAAAATATATAAAAAGAAACAAAGTGAGAGTCGAAATGATACAGCCACGCTGCTCCAATGTCAGTCAGCGTATTTCCTGGAAATATTTCTGTTATTATATCGCGATGTCTATTATAAAACCAGCGTTTAAAAAGGCGGAACAATTTTAGTGGCTCTGGGAGTCGAGCTCAGGTCACTCGCCTACTATGAAATTTAAGGCGAGCCTCTAAGCTACCTCGGCTCATGTGAACATAATTAATATTGTTTCCAATCCTGCGGATCCCCACAGTAATACGCCATAGGACATAATGTATCGTGTTCTTCGACAGATGTCGCCATCTTCTTTAGATAATGTTAGCAACTCCAACCGACAGCTGTCGTGCATGTTAGTTGGACATGTTGTCAACAGATGGCGCTTTCTGCATTTAATCAAATATTTATAATATTTTTTCTAACGAAGACATTAATTTTAAGACATTTACTTATTCTTCGTCATTAGAGGGAAACTAAATCTTCAAAATGGCGTATCAACCATTAATTTTATACAGTATTTTTATAGGAAAAAAAAACACTTGAGAAATATATATTAAGAAGAAAGATATATTTCATTTTGCTACAGTCAACCACTGAAATCATTACTGTTATAATGAATTACAGCAACGCCATATCTGATCTTATTATTTTGTTTAAAACGTCCAAGTCAATTTGGCAATGGCGGTGGTCAGTAAAGGTCGTGTGAAACAGTGCCAGAAATAAAATGTACCAAACATGTCACACGTGTACCGTGACTCAGGTCTGGACTTACGATGGCAGTTTGAAAATCGTAGTGCTGTATTGCGCGAACAATAGTCGCAGACAGACAGATTTACTGGTGGCTTTGAAAGTGCCCTTCAGATCGAAACACAGTAATGTTTTCACACTACTGCTTCACGGCAGAATAACTGGCCCTGGGGAGAGCTACAAACTTTTGTAGCAATCTATGGGAGAGGTCTTTGTTCAGCAGTGAACTAGTAATAGGCCGATATGATGATGACGATGAAGATAAATTAAATTTTGCCCCACACTGGAATTTGTTGAGCGTCGTGGGTGCGTTTTGCGGAAATAAATTATATTCGCTCTAACACCCGGTCCCTGAGAACCGAACCGGTGACACTTAGAGCAGAAAAAAATATATTAGCCACTGCATTAAACGAGCTCACAGTTACAAATACAACCAGATCCGAAAACCTATAATTTGTGTGTTTCGTAAGAGCCGTGGTAGCTCAGAGACCGGAGGCTCGGCCTCGAGTTCGATTCCCGGTGCAGGTACCTCTGAAATAGTTCTACAATTTTAAGCGCTGATTTGCCATATGCTCAGCGGTGAAGGAAAACATCGTGAGGAAACCCGCATGTCCGCCAGTCCGCCAACCCTCATTGGAGCAGCGTGAACTCTACCCATCTCACAAACATCTCAGTAATGAAACGAGGCCTGTGCTCAGCAGTGGGACATTTATAGTCTGCTACTTTATAGTTAATAGAATCAGGCGTTACTTTGCGGAATCCATTATATCCATTATAGTAAAGGAGAGAAAGTTAATTTGCTAAGATCCGCATGCAAAATGTAAAATGGTGTGTATTACCTAGTTTTGAAGAGCACCGCCCGCCCTCCCTCAACAGCGTGCACAAGGAAACCAATACCGCCACAGGGTGCCGCCACCAGATACCCTCCACCACTACCACTAGGCAATACACACCACTGAAGTCGAGAACACGACACGTGTTTCATCTCAAAACGAGGCATTATCAAGTGATATTGACTCTACGACAGTCGAGTGATACTCGGCGGTTGACTGTCGTTGTGTTGAGGGAGGGCGGGCGGTGCTCTTCAAAACAAGCAAACTCTTCAAGCAGCAGTCTGCTACTTTACTTTTTTAAGTTTATACGAAAATTTAGTTTCAAAAATGTTTTCGATCCTTCGATCGCTTAATGTACGCTACGTATAAGCGATTTTCGCTTCGCAAACCAAACAAATCCGAATAGAGTGTACACGCCGCTAAATAGATTGCGCTCACGTAATTTTGTTTGTCCACCCGTCCGCACGGCGACGCATAATTGTAATATTGGGATACTGACTGATGACTATACCGAGTTTGATCCTATAATTAATAAAATTTAATTTAAAAAAAAGGATACCATAGATTTTCGGTAAAAAAAAAACTACAAGACGACCTTAAGCTTGTTTTGCGTAGATCGAACTGAAAATAATAATTAAAAGCTGAAGGTACTCCGGATTAACTATGACATCAGGACATCTGTCATCTCAGTCCCCCCGTTACCACGGGTGATTAAAAGCGCTAAAAACCTCTGAATAACTCCAAATCCAAGCTATGAATAAATAAACCTAAACAAGATTAACTGGTGGTAGGATTCCTATGCAGGAATCCGTTTAGGTAAGTACCACCCCAGGGCCAATTATTCTGCCGTGAAGCAGTAGTGTGCAAACACAACTTGTGTGTTTCGGTTTGAAGGGCACTGACAGCTAGCGTAATCACTGGGAATATGAGACTTAAGAACTGATGTCTTAAGATGACGGGCGCAGTGTGGTGTCACACAGAAATGTTATGGGTGACTCAGCATCGTTGCACTTACAATCAAGTGAACGTTTTGCTCGTTTCGTCACTTTATCTAATAAAAAAAAATCTAGCTTTAGATGTGGTTAGGTTCAATTCAATCACGTGTACTCAGTTGCATGCGTTCCTTTTTAGCCTCAGACGAAAGCCTATTGAATATCACTAGACTAATCCTTGTGGTATGTTAATAAAAATAATCTTTAAAAAGTTATTTGTGCAGCTTTGGCATAACATAAATAAATACTGATAACTTGCATAAATAACTTATTTAAAAAAACAGTATAGTAAATAGAATCAGGCGTTACTTTACGGAAATTATAATAAAGGAAAGAAAGTTAATTTGCTAAGATCCGCTTGCAAAATTAAATTTCAACGTGTTGAAACACGTGTCGTGTTCTCGACTTCAGTGGTGTGTATTGCCTAGTGGTAGTGTTGTAGTGGTGGAGGGTATCTGGTGGCGGCTCCCGGTGGCGGCGTTGGTTTGCTTTTGCACGCCGTTGGGGGCGGGCGGGCGCTGCTCTCCAAAAACTAGGCAATACACACAATTTTAAATTTTGCACGCGGATCTTAGCAAATTAACTTTCTTTCCTTTATTAAAGAATAAAGGTTTTCCAAACTTTTTATCGATGCAAGAAACACGTGGTAACTCGTTATTATAAGTTTAAAACGATATACTCGTAGTTGAAAGTTTCGTACTTTGCAGGTATAAATTTGAGCGGGACGTCATTTCAGAAGATACTTTTAATTAAGTTCGTGCTGAGAATTTCTACCAACTGTACTTACGAGTTGGGGTACCGGTTTATCGCATATTTGCATCCTCCCTCTTTACTTACATCGGTTTCTTTATATTGAACTGTAAGGGTACGGTACTATGATTATTTATATATTTAAGCGTATGGCGACACTGATACTGGACTGATAGGCGTTCAGCGAAAGGGAACGCGAAAAATGGTCAACCCACCTCGCCGTGATAAATCCAGAAGTTATGAAAGTATATACGGTACTTAAAAAAAAAAGAAACTAATTTTACGGATTTTATCGCGCGAGACTTTTTATAACCCGACGTTTCGAGTGCTTTACAGGTGACAGATGTCCTGTCATAATTAACCCGGAGTACCTACAGCTTTTTATTTATTATTTTCGTCCTAACTGTATCTTGAAGTAAGTGGTATGCTTGGTTTTTGATTTAATTTTGTTAATTATAGGATCCCAAGGTGGTGGTAATAACTAACCATCTTCTCTAAAATTAGGATGTTTTTTAATTTCAATAGCCTCGCGAATCATCCTTGGCAGGAATCGGTGTTCTTTTGCGAGGATTTGTGGTTTATCAAATCTGACGTAATGGTTGGGATGATCCAGAACATGGTCACAGACTGCAGACTTACTGGAGCGACGATGCATCACATCAGCAATATGTTCTTTTACGCGGGTTTTTACTGATCTTCTTGTTTGCCCTATGTAAGAGAGACATCTCAAAATGACTTTTGATATGAAATAGTAAACCAATAGATAAAATTCTGGACCCGATAAAAAAAAACCCGGTCTCGAAACGTCAATTTTTTGGGGAGTTATCGTGACCACATCCCTAAAAAAATCCGAACGTCCACGTCAAATTGTTTTTTACACTGTTTTTTTTTAAAAGAAGCGGTTTTAGATGATTTTTCAAAACAATTTTACGGAATTAATTAAAGTGTTCTCTTGATATGAGTCTAATCGAATTAGCATATAAATGCAATATAATTGTGATGGTGGTGTGGTGGCGGCTCGTTAAAAGAATACTACCACTCCATCTCATCCAATGGATCTCGTAACGCCTTTTACCAAGTACCAGGCAGCTTTAGTGTTCTTTTAACTGAAACACCGTAGTGTTTGTAAACCACTGTTTGACGGCAGAATAAAAAAAATGATAATGTTCTCCTGGCAGATTTCGACCACGGCGACAACTTCAGAATACTGTCTGTGAATAGTGCCACAAGTGTACGCGCAAACACAGAGGCACTCACTCGTCCCAACCTATCCGCGCCCGATGTAACGCTCGTGCGATAAAATCGGAGGCAGGCTAGGATGCAGTGTCAGAAACACGGCAACAATCACAACATAACCAGACCCGAAAACCAACAATTTGTGTTTTAGCACAAATGTTGTCTCCCTCTGGGATTCGGAACCAGGACCTTTGGCGTAGAAAACAGGCACTCTTGACCTGGGCCACGCGGTCGGTGAAAAAATAAGTATCTCCGCGGTGGAACATACCTAGTTGGATTCCTGCGCAGAACCGAATTATTACCCAATAGGATGGATGTGAAATATTACATACTCGTAAAATAAGATATTAAAAACAGACAAGTGGAATGGAGTGCCGTGTGGTGGCGGCTCGTTAAAAGAATACTTCCACTCCATCTCATCCAATGAATCTCGTAAAAGGCGAGTAAGGAATTAAACTGCACTGTGCACCCAACAGCGCATGGTGGCGATGGGCTCACCACCTATCACACCATCATCATCATCATCATCATTTCAGCCTATTACAGTCCACTGTTGAACATAGGCCTCCCCCATAGATTGCCACAAAACACGGTCCTGAGCCACCTGCATCCATCGACTTCCCGCAAAACCGTGCAGGTCGTCGCTCCATCTAGTGGGGGGTCGCCCTACGCTGCGTTTGCCGGTACGAGGTTGTCACTCGAGAACCTTTCTTCCCCAACGGTTGTCGGTTCTACGAGCTATATGGCTGGCCTATTGCCACTTCAGCTTGCTAATCCTAAGGGCTATGTCGGTTATTCTAGTTCTGCTGCGGATAACATCGTTGCGGATTTCATCTCGCAGAGAAACTCCGAGCATAGCCCTTTCCATACCTCGCTGCGCGACTCTGAGCTTCCTCATGCGGCCTGCAGTGAAGGACCACGTTTCGGTTCCGTAAGTCATCACTGGCAACACGCACTGGTTATATACTTTTGTTTTCAGGCATTGAGGTATCACACCAAGTGCATTATATTGTTTTGGTGAAACGTGGATTGTGGCAGTCATCTGTTTTTGCAGTGAGTGCCCGGTCTCTGACTACCCCTTATGGGATACAGGCGTGATCTTATGTATGTATGTATGTATAATTGTGATAGAGGTGATGGAAGACCGCCGAATCGCTTGACCTTGACGTACAATAACGAACTGTCTTTGTATTACATTCATCACTTAGCGAAATCACTCTAAATAGTACGAAGAATAAGTTTTAAGAACTTTACAAAAGTCGTGACAGAGGGGGAGCACGAGTGGACAACCAACCGACGCGACGAATGCGCACACGTAAATTAAAACTTTGCCGGCGTGAATAACACTTCAGATAGATTCAGAGCAAAAGTCGAATTAATTTTCACCGTTCATTTTTGGTTTATTTATAGGACTGTCCTCGGGTTCCTCTTTTATAACGTTCGTAGGGGGAAAGAATTAGTTAGGAAATGGACTTGGGATAGATAATAGGAGGTTGGAAAGGGAACTATAAGGTGCAGGATACTACTACCTCGGAAGAAGCAGGAGGACAGCAGCAGCTACTACGAATTGCTCCGATGATATACAATAAGTTATACAAAAAAAGATGTAAAAGTAGTAAGAACACATGTTTTTTTTTATTGTAGAAAGTGACGAAACGAGCAAAACGTTCACCTGATGGTAAGTGAAACGTCCGCCCACAACAAATGCTATATCACCCAGAATACTTCTGTGTGACACCACAATGCGCCGGTCACCCTGAGACATCAGTTCTTAAGTCTCAAATGCCCAGTGATTACGCTAGCTCACAGTGCCCTTCAAACCGAAACACAGCAATGCTTGCACACTACTGCTTCACGGCAGAATAACTGGCCCTGGAGTGGTACTCCAGGGCCAGTTACCCTGAGACGTGAGTCTCAGGGTAACTGGCCCTGGTGACGGACGCAGTGTGGTGTCACACAGAATAGTCTGGGTGACAGCATTTGTTATGGGCTGATGTTTGAAATTACCATTAGGTGAACGTTTTGCTCCTTTCGTCATTTTATCAAATATTATAAAAAAGACCTAAGTTCGATCCCCGGTGCCTAAAAATGTTCTGAAATTTTAAGTGCTGATTAAACACGTGCAGAGCGGTGAAGGAAATCATCGTGAGGAAATCTGCATGTCTGTGGAATAAAAATATTTTGACGACATGTGAAGTCCGGCAACGCGCACTGGAGCAGCGTGGGTTCGCCACGCTGCTCCAATGCGCGTTGAAAAATCTTCTTCTCGGCTTGAAAACTCTCTCTGAAATGAAAGGAGGCCGGTTACAGGCTTTTGTAACTCTTATAGACTGTCGTAGCATCAATTTTTTTGTAAATAAATTTGTGAATCTGTAGAGATAACCTAAATTGGTTACCCAAATAAACACGTTTTTCCGGTTCGAACATGTTAGGAGGACTTCATACACACGGCAGTGCATCAACAAGCTTGGATATTGCGAGCTCACTCAATCGCTGTACAAACAGTCTGCCGACTGTTTACTAAGTAGTTAGTATCAGTGATATTTCGGAACTTATTCAATTTTAAAGTAGAATATCACAACAACAATACTAAAATAATAACACCATTAACCAAAATATGGACAACAATAAACTGATGGTAGGATTTCTATACAGGAAACCGTCTGGGTAGGTACCATCCTAGGACCAGTGCCAAACATTACAGGGTTTCTTTTTTATTGAATAAAGTGACCAGACGAGCAAAACTTTTACCTGATGGTAAGTGCAACGTCTGCTCATAAGAAATGCCGTGTCACCTAAAATATTTCTGAATGGCATCACATTACGCCCGTCACCCCGAGATATCAGTTCTTAAATCTCGTATGCTACGTGATTACACTAGGTTTTAGCGCCTTTCATACCGAAACACAGCAATGTTTGCACACTAAAAAACAGAATTGCTGTACGAAAAAGTCTATAAATCAGGTGTCTGTAAAAGAAAAAGTATCAGCCTACAAATGCCCCATTGCTGACCACAGGCCTCCTCTCATTTTCGAGTGGTCTTTGGAGCTGGAAAGAACCTGTTACGCTGCTCCAATGCAGTTTGACGGACTTCACATGACTTCGAAATACTTTAATACCTCAGACATGCGGGTTTCCTCACGATGTTTCCTACACCGCTGAGCACGTGGTAAATCTATACAAATAAAGAAAATTCAAGCGTCTGTTTGTAATAACAAAATAACAGCTTTTTACCCAATTCTTATGAAAGTATATACAGTATTTATACATAAAAACAATTTTTTATTTTTTTTTGTCTGTCTGTCTGTTTGTTCCGGCTGGACCGATTTTGACGGGACTTTCAAGGACAGATAGCTTATATTATTGCGAGTAACTAAGACTACTTTAATTTAAGAAAAATAATTAAGGTTCCGCACAAAAAAATTAAACACCAAAATCCGATTCTAATGGGGTAGTATATATGTATATCATCGATCGGGGTCGACTTTTATACGCGGGTGAAACCGCAGGGCACAGCTAGTCAGCACGTAAAAATGCAGAACAATTTATAAAATTTATAAAATTTTTCTACAATGTGCCTTCGCCGATGGTTAAACTCAGATCACTCGCATACAATGAAATGTAAGGCGAGCGCTTGGACCCTGAGCAACCACAGCTCATTTTCTTGAGTCACAAATCAAATTTAATAACACATTATTTATAATTATGTTCTCATTTCAACAATTCTATAATTTTTAAATTACACAGAGCTTTCTTAATGCTGAAATAATTTTACTAATTAGTTACCTCCCAAATTACTTTTATACGCAGATCTAAATTATAGTCTGAACAATTCGCTTTCTATTCTGAAGTTAAAAAGGAATTTTGTAATCAAAAAAAATTATAATTTTCTGGGACTATGTAATGTAATCCGAAAGTATAAGTACTGTGAGAATAAACTAGACAGGGTATTAGTAGCGTCGGCTTTTGCAAACCTCATGCTGCATTTGGCGACGCGTCAGCCAAGCCCATAACATTAAAGTTTGTGAGAGGCTTATGTTCTGCGGGGCTCGACAGTATTAAATAATATGCGGATACTGTAATATTATTCATTCATAATTTCGTTCTTCATCACAGTTCTCACCAATAAATAAGCTTTCAACTGCTAGAACTCTTCCTCGTGGGGATTTGTCGTTATCACCACGCTTAGCAGCCATATTGGTGATCGGAGTATTTTGACTCATATATTTTACATACTTACAGTCACGTCTCTTTTCCATTGAGGTAGGCAGACAGCAGACACTTGGAGTACATCCGTAGCCCCCTTTTCACCCTCATGTGAAACGAGACCCGACGGCTGGCGAACCACTTCGCCGCCATCTTGGTACGAGTTATAATTCTTGCTCCCCATTGCATTATCACAAGTAGCTACGGAAGATGTTCATCCAAACTGAGCCCCGGTACCCATATTAGAGAGCAGAGCAAATACCACAGCAGATCCGCACGCTAACGACTGGGCACGGCAACGACTAGCTTGGTGGAGTAAAGTAAAGTAAAGTTTCAGCCTATGACTGTCCCACTGCTGAGAGCACAGGCCTCCTCTCATTTCTGAGAGGGGTTTGGAGCTAGGAAGAATCCGCCACGCTGCTCCAATGCGGGTTGGCGGACTACACATGTCTTGGAAACATTTTTTTATTTCACAGACATGTAGGTTTTCTCACGTCGCCGAGCACGTGGTAAATCAGCACTTAAAATTGCAATTAACAATTTTAGTGGTGCCGGCACCGGGAATCGAACCCAGGTCACTCGCGTACTATGAAATTTAAAGCGAGCGGCTAGCTAGCACGGCTCAGCTTGGTGGAGAGGAAGGGAAAAATATTAAAAAGGAAATGGACTTATTGTATAAAGTGTAGAAACGAGCAAAACGTTCACCTGATGGTAAGTGCAACGTCTGCCCATAACAAATGTGTCACCCACAAAATTTCTGTGTGTCACCACACTGTGCCCATCACTGTGAGACATAAGTTCTTAAGTCTCATATACCCAGTGATTACGCTATCTCACAGTGCCCTTCAAACTGAAACACAGTAATGTTTACTCACTACTGCTTCACGGCAGAATAACAGGCTCTGAGGTGGTACCTACCTAGACGGATTCCTGCATAGGAATCCTACCCCCAGATAGGAATTGCGGAAGTTGGGAAAGCAACAATAAGGTATAGGATAGTACTATCTCGGAAGAAGCAGAAGGAGACAGCAGTAGCTCGGGAGGCCGGGGTCACTTACCCGGTACTCTACCCGTATTTGTCGGACAAGGCCACCAGGTCAAGTACTGGCACAGATATTTTAGGTACGACATACTTTAGTTGGTTCAAATTCAAAAAATTCAATTTTCATTGGTTTCTTTATCAACAAAGTTAGTTACAATAATCATTGCTGGAGTCTTCTTTTAAGCACATGATGCCTGTAGTAGAAGACTCTGCTCTTCTGTTACCAGTATAAAAAGGTACAGATACAAACTTAAACTAAATACATTTTTTTATATAAATAACAATTTATCTTTCTCTCTGTGTATGTGCATGTGAATGTGTGCACGCGCGTGTGTGTGTGTGTGTGTGTGTGTGTGTGTGTGTGAGCGTGTGAGCATGCAAGTGCGCATGCACGTGAGTGTGTATTTGTGTGTTTGTATGTGTGTGTTTTGTATGTGTGTGTGTGAGAGATGTGTGTGTATTATTTGTGTATGTGAGTGTCGTTTTTAGTGTTGCAGGAGTGCCTCTGTTTCCTCGTAGGCGGGTGATTTGAACCATTTAGTTACATATTTTTGCATTCATTGTTTCGTGTAAATATTAAGCTTTTTGTGTATTCTGATGTTTTAATTTCTGTCGGTTTGTTTATGATTATTTTCTGGCATTTCATATAATTTACTTAAATGGTGCAAAGAGACACGGTAATGGATTCTCTTCCGTCGCCTTTGATGTGTTTGTCTGTGTTTAATTAATATATAGCGTCATTAAAACGTCACAACAACACGTTTCATTCCCCCGAGTGACGTTGTGTGCCTGAACAACGTACGTGACGAGCGATACTCGCGCTGTTTGTTACGTTATCTGTGACGTTATTGCATTATATGAGAATGGAAGGAGTTCTGAACTTATTAAATTGTTGGTAACATTATTATTGTGTTAGGAAATATATTTAAAGCTAGCGATGCGCCCCGACTTCGCAAAGGTGCAATTTACTGTTGAAGAAAATGCGCTTTTCCCTTCTATGGAACCCTACACTCCATTCCACATACATACATACATACATACATAAGATCACGACTGTATACCATAAGGGGTAGTCAGAGACTGGACACTCACTGCAAAAACAGGTGACTACCACAATCCACGTTTCACCAAAACAATATAATGCACTTGGTGTGGTGAGCCCATCGCCACCATGCGCTATACTGCACTGTGCACCCAGCACAGTGCAGTTTAATTCCTTACTCGCCTTTTACGAGATCCATTGGATGAGATGGAGTGGAAGTATTCTTTTAACGAGCCGCCACCACACGGCACTCCATTCCATTTGTCTGTTTTTGATATATTATTTTACGAGTATGTAATATTTCACATCCATCCTATTGGGTAATAATTCGGTTCTGCGCAGGAATCCAACTAGGTATGTTCCACCGCGGAGATAGTTATTTTGTCACCGACCGCGTGGCCTAGTTCAGAGTGCCTCTTTTCTACGCCACAGGTCCTGGTTTCGATTCCCAGAGGGAGCCAACATTTATGCCAAAACACAAATTGTTGGTTTTCGGGTCTGGTTGGGTTGTGATTGTCGCCGTGTTTCTGACACTGCGTCCTAGCCTGCCTCCGATCTTATCGCACGAGCGTTACATCGAACGAGTGAGTGCCTCTGTGATTGCGCGTTTACTTGTGGCACTATAATATCTCCAGCGCAGTCGATAGCTCTCGACAGTATTCTGAAGTTGTCGCCGTTGTCGAAATCGGCCACAACACTATCATTTTTTTTATTCTGCCGTCAAGCAGTGGTGTACAAACACTACGCTGTTTCTGTTTTAAGAACACTGGAGCTGATGCACTTACTACCATGAACGATTTGCCCTTCTCGACACTTTGAAAATGTTCTAGAGGGGACTGGGACAGTGATGATCGGGGTGGAGGGTCTATACTACCACACGGCGTATGCAAGAATGCAGACCTAGATTTGTATACAGTAGTATCTGCTAATTCCTAAACTATCCTATTCCATGCTGACAAAACACTTTCTCGTAGGCTGTTATCTGTGGTACTTAACATAAACTAATTGCAAGCTATAAATCTCTTTCGTTCCCGAAACATTAACAAACAGTGTTTGTTACGGAAATTGCTGCCAGTTATATTTTAATTTTAAATCCATTTTAAGCCTTATTAATCCTATCAATTTTCACATGATACGAACTGACTTCCATTATGAGTGTGGATTGGGGTGTAGTCCGCCAAATTGCTACAGTGCAGTTTTTAGTATTTTACATTTTTTTTAATTGTTCAAAGTGACGAAACGTGCAAAACGTTCACCTGATGGTAAGTGCAACGTCCGCCCAGAACAAATGCTGTGTCACCCAGAATATTTCTGTGTGACATACCACACTGCACACGTCACCCTGAGACATCAGTTCTTAAGTCTCAAATGCCCCGTGATTACGCTAGCTCACAGTGCCCTTGAAACCGAAACACAGTAATGTTTGCACACTACTACTACTACCTAGAAGGATTCCTGCATAGGAATCCTTCCACCAGTAATTATATAATATTCCTACCGATAGGAGGACGTTATATCCCAGAAACTGTATATGTATATATTCATAGTACAATATGGTCTCTAGGATCTCTCCTTCCGTATTACCGCGCTGTTGGGAACCAGTAAACGAATTCGCATGCGATTTTCATCGCTTCGATTTGTACCTCTACGAGAACATTTAAGCGTGTTAGAAATTACTCTAGCTCTATTAGAAGCTGTGCAATTTTTTATTGGATAAAGTGACGAAACGAGCAAAACGTTCACCTAATGGTAAGGGCAACTTCTGCCCATAACAAACACTGAACGACCAAATCTGTCTCTTAATGGGAAAGAGACGACTGTATGTACGTAAAATATATGAGTCAAAATACTCCGATCACGAATTTGGCTGCTAATTGTGGTGATAACGACAACTCCCCACGGGGAAGAGTTCAATTCAATACTGTCGAGCACCGCAGGACATAAGCCTCTCACAAACTTTAATGTTATGGGCTCTGCAGACGCATCGCCTAATGAAGCATGAGGTTTGCAAAGGCCGACGCTACTAAGTAATACCCTGTCTAGTTTATTCTCACAGTCGGAACACAGCGATGGAACAAGATACTTTCGGATTATATTACATAGTCTCAGAAAATGATTTTTTTTTTGTAGTCAATTTCTTTTTAACTTCAGAATAGAAAGCGGATTGTTCAGACTATAATTTAGATCTCTGTATAAAAGTAATTTGGGAGCTAACTAATTAAGTAAAATTATTTCAGCATTTAGAAAGCTCTGTGTAATTTTAAAATGATAGAAAAGTTGAAATGAGAACACAATTCAAAATAATGTGTTATTAAATTTGATTTATGGCTCAAGAAAATGAACGGCAACGAACCTCTGTATGCCGTGTGGTAGCGACCTAAGAGAATCTACCACCCCATCTCATCCCGTGGGTGTCGTAAAAGTCGACAGAGGGAAAATGAAAACCAGGAGATGGGCAGCAGCATCTTGCTGGAACATCTGAATAAATAAACTGCGGTTGCCAACCTGTCAAAAAGTTGCCAAGCGTGGCAACTATGGCAAAATCCCCCCAAAACGAGAGCTACAAACTTTTGTAGCAATCTATGGGGGAGGCCTATGTTCAGCCATGGACTATTGATAGGCTGAAACGACGACGACGACGACGACGAACCTCTGTAATTCAATAAATTTATAAATAATTATGATCAGAGGATATCAGAAATTTCTTGTCGTAATTTTGGAGTATCGTCCTAATATTTTAGAATCCTGATTAGCTCCTTAAATGTCATAGTACGAAAGTTAAATCACCGGCGTCGGCACATTGCAGTACAATTTTATAAATTGTTCTGCAATTGCATGTGCTGATTTACCACGTGCTCTGCGGTGAAGGAAAACATCGTGAGGAAACCTGCATGTCTGAGGTATTAATGTTGTTTGAGTTCATGTGAAGTCTGTCAATCCGCATTGAAGCAGCGGAACAGGCTCTGTCCAGCTCCAAAGACCTCTCGAAAATTAGAGGAGGCCTGCACACACACACACACATAATATTTCTGAGAGCTTTATTGAATTAATATAAAAGCATGTAATTTAAAATTAACCAGTTAAATTCTATCTCTATATCTGTTGCAGAACTGTAAAACTAATTTGTTATTGGATAAAGTGACTAAACCAGCAAAACGTTCACCTGATGGTAAGTGTAACGTCTGCCCATAACAAATGATGTGTCACACAGAATGTTTCTCCCGCATGCCACCCTGAGACATCAGTTCTTAAGTCTCATATGCCGAGTGATTACACTAACTCTCAGTGCCCTTCCGACCGTTGATGATTGAGATGACCGATGATTGCACACTACTGCTTTACGGCAGAATAACTGGGCCCGGGATAGTACCTACCAAGACGCTTCCCTGTATAGGAATCCTACCGCCAGTATATTGTTGTCCATATTTGGTTGCTAGTGATTACGTATCGGGAAAAGTTTTTTTCTATTACAGGAGCTGTTCTTAGTATTTAAGAATCGTTGTTGTGATATTTTGTTACAGAAATAATTTATTATACTTTAAAATTGAATAAGTCCCGAAATATCACTGATACTTACTACTTAGTAAACAGTCGGCAGACTGTTTGTACAGCGATTGAGTCAGCTCGCAATATCCAAGCGTGTTTATGCACTGCCGTGTGTGTGACGTCCTCCTAACATGTTAGAACTGGGAAAACGTGTTTATTTGTGTAACCAATTGAAGTTATCTCTACAGATTCACAAATTTATTTTGAACAAATTTTCATGGTAGAATAATTGTAACAGTTTATAAGTGTATAACAGTCTTTAACCGGCCTCCTGTCATTCCAGAGAGGGTTTTGGAGCCGAGACGAGTCCGCCACGCTGCTCCAATGCGCGTTGCCGGACTTCACATGTCGTCGGAAATATTTTATTTCCAAAAACATGCAGATTTCATCAAGATGATTTCCTTCACCGCGTGTTAAGAGCATTACGAAGACACGGAATACAGGCCAGGGATACTTGACCTAGTTGCGTTGTCCGGGAATATTGTAGAGTACCGGGTAAGCGACCTCGGCCTTCCGACCTACTGCTGTATCCTTCTTCTCTCCGAGATAGTAGTATCCTACACCTTATAATTCCTTTCCCAACCTCTTATTCTCTACCCCAAGTCCATTTCTTACGTAATCCTTTTCTTTTGTGGATTTTTTATTAAGTTGCAAGAAGGATTTTTCAGCGAAGCAGTTTGTTTTCATTAAGCTGTGAAGTATTCTTAATGCAAATTCTACATTTTGGAAAACAAACTACTTTATCATTAATGATTATTTCATACAAATCGGAATGTATGTTTCTGAAGATCCGTATTTTATCGGAGCTGTTGTCTGCCCGGCCAGCTATCAGTGGCCGACGTTTTCCTGTTTTGTGGGTACCACATACCGTGCTGCCATTAACGGCGTGTCGATGTCGATAATTGATCGCGCATTCGGTAGGTATTTGAAATAATTAAACGTTCGCGGAAAGAAACGCCAGCAGAGGGAAAGAGATCCCTGGAGAACAGCGCCACTGCTATCGTGACCCTGACACATCAGTTCTTAAGTCTCATTTGACATGTATACACTAGCTAACAGTACCCTCAAAACCGAAGCACAGTAGTGTTTGCACATTACCTAGTTACGAGTATATGCTAATTTATATGATTTTTTTCATTGATATTTACATTCCTGAATCGCATCATGATGGTGGCATACTTTATCTAGTTACTAGATGTGCTCCGCGGCTTCACCCGCGTAAAAAAGCCGACCCCCATCGATGATATACATATATACTTCCCTATTTTAATCGGATTTTGGGGTTCTAATTCAGAGATTAGCCGGAATAAACCGACAGACAGGTAGACAGACAGGTAGACAGACAGAAGAAATTGCTATTTTCTTATGGGTAGCGTATATACTTTCATAAGCATTGAGTAAAAAGCTGTTTTTTTATTATAACAAACAGACACTTTAATTTTATTTATTTGTATAAATGATACCACAAAGTGCTACGCAGAAAGCTAACGATTAAGAAAATTTCTGAAGATTATATAATTTAATGCTTGAATTATATAATTGTTTAGACGGATTTCTTTTAAATACATATCTGAACTGGGCAGTTCTGACTTTTGTAAATATCGAAACATTTAATATTCAAAGCATTTAATAATAATCAAAACTTAAGCCCGCCGTGTGGTGGCGGCTTAAGAGAATCTTTAACCCCATCTCATCCCGTGGCTGTCGTAAAAGACGACAGAGGGATAATAAAAACCAGTATATGGCAGCAGCATCTTCCTGAAGCATCTTAATAAATAAACTCCGGTTGTCAATCGCCTGTCAAGCGTGGCAACTATGGCAAAATCCCCCCACATTGAGAGCTACAAACTTTTGTGGCAATGTATAGGGCAGGCAGGAACACAGTTCAGCCGTGGACTAGTTGTGGGCTGAAATGATCATGATGATGAAAACTTACGCACATACGAGTCGTATATTTTCTGCGTAAGCTGTATTTTAAAACCTAACAGTAAAATATGACGTGACGCCTCCGTTCTCTTAAATTTAATCATCACTAAGTGAGGGAAAAGAAGCTAATTTGCTGAGATCCGCATGTAAAATATTAAATGGTGCTCACCTAGTTCTTGAAGAGCACCGCCCGCCCTCCCTCAGTAGCCTACAGAAGCAAACTATCACCGCCACCAGATACCCTCCACCATCCATCTAGGTAGGTACCACCCCAGGGCCAGTTATTCTGCCGTGAAGCAGTAGTGTGCAAACATTACGGTGTTTCGGTTTGAAGGGCACTGAGAGCTAGCGTAAACACTGGGCATGTGAGACTTAAGAACTGACGTCTCAGGTTGACCGGCCCAGTGTGGTGTCATACAGAAAAGTTCTGGGTGACAAAGCATTTGTTGTGGGCGGACGTTGCACTTACCGTTAGGTGGACGTTGTGCTCGTTTCGTCACTATAAAAAATAAAAAAAAACACTACAATATTACCACTAGGTAATATAGACCACTGAAGTCCAGACCATGACACGTGTTTCGCCCCGAAACGAAGCATTATCAAGTGTCACAGACTCTGCGACAGACTTTTGCACAAAAATCAGAAAAAAACATACACATTTTCTAGTGAATTAATCCTCAAAGATGTGTTCTCCGCAAACAATGAAAAGATAAGCTGTTTGTGCTAAATCTCAGGAATTTATTACTCCCAGATTCCGAAATAATCCTGCGACGTTCAGAAGCATTAAGAAGTCGTTGTTTGACTGCGATTAATTTAGTGCTTTAATTGACGATGATAACATATTTTTGAGATTACGAATAAGACTTATTTATCATCATCATTTCAGCCTATCACTAGTCCACTGCTGAATATGTTCAGGCCTCGCCCGTAGATCGCCACAAAAGTTTGTAGCTCTCATTTTAGGGGGGAATTTGCCATAATTGCCACGCTTGGCAGGCGGGTTGGCAACCGCAGTTAACTTATACAAATGTTACAGAAAGATGCTGCTGCTAATCTCATGGTTTTAATTTTCCCTCTGTCGACTTTAACGACACCCACTTTTAGACTATTATTACTAGTAACTATAAGAGAGGAGCCGTGGTAGCTCAGGGGCCGGGTGCTCGCCTTTAATTTCATAGTAAGCGAGTAACCTGTGTTCGATCCCCGGTGCCAGCACCTCTAATATTGTTCTACAATTTTAAGTGCTGATTTACCACGTGCTTAGCGGTGAAGGAAAACATCGTGAGGAAACCTGCATGTCCGAGGAATAGAAATATTTCGAGGACATGTGAAGTCCGCCAACCCGCATTGGAGCACCGTGGCGGTTTCTTCCTAGCTCCAAACCCCTCTCAGAAATGAGAGAAGGCCTGTGCTCAGCAGTGGGACATTTATAGGCTGAAACTTTACTTTTTTTTATAGGAGAGGAAGCATAAATTACAAATGCAAATGTTATTTTTTTATACCAAATCCATTTCTAAATTGAGGCAAGTGCAGCTATAAAGATACTGCCCCAAAAGAATTTAGAATCCACATACTCTATATCTAAATAAGGGTGTAGAAGATTACATTTGTTTAGACGATTGTTTATTAATTTTATTACTTTTTTACGTTTTTGTAGCCAGTGGCATTCCGTATCTTTTCATTATAAAAATGCTGATTTAAGTTTTATATCATTTACCCTAAGAGAGCAAAATTGGTATTAGTATGGGAGAAAACTTCATGTAAGACAGTGCAATATGCATTCAAGGACAAATTCCCAATTTTTTTTACTTTTTTATCTTCTATGGTACGGTTTGGTATTTTTATAATAAAATCCCTAAAAAAAGTGACGTTCAGTTTGACAGTTCTGCTGTCACATGCTTTTACAATAACAATAACAACAACAGGGATACTCATTTTCTTCGTTAGTAAATTTCACTTAAGCGAAGCCGGGTCGGGTCGCTAGTAGATTATAAAAATTTATTTGACTATTTTTTTACGTGAAAATACAGGAATGATAGATTTGATCGATATTGTAGCGCTCGGTACTACGCTAGCGGTTTTCAGAGCTGTAATAAAACTAGACTGGACGTTCAAAATTTACGATCGCACAATTCGCAGTAAAATGATTTTCACACAGCATCGCGTGCCAACGCACTGTTACGACAGAGAGACAATTATTAGACTATCATTAAAGTGAACATCGATAGGTCACATTCAGAGATTTATCTTCTATATTCGTGATCGATGTATCCTACTTACTTACAAACATACTCGTATATAAAGTTAAGCCTTTTTTCCATACAAGTGTTGATTGGTAATCTCACATTATACATACTCGTACATACTCTTTTGATGTCAACTCTGATCTGTTTAGTTTATGTATTATGTTTGAATTGCTTTGAATTTAGAATGATGTTTAAATTACTTTAAATTTTGAATGTCAATTTTGTTTGTTCAGATTGAATTTGTCATATTTTATTAAATTCCGTGAAAATCACTAGAAGAAGTAACATATGTATTTTCTATAAATTTTATAATGATTAGGTTTCATCAAAAGTAAATTCATAAATGTTTCAGTTAAAATAAATAGTTTCCTTATCAGTCCATAAGTGTCTTTTGGTTTTAAAGTGACCCCATTAGCCACATCTACCATTTAAGAACAAGAGGGAGACAACACCCGTAGCCCGCTTTTCGACCCAATGGGAAACAATACATGAAGGGTCAATCAGGTTGCCGCCATTTTGGTAAGAGTCAAAAAATTCTTACTCCCCATTGCGTTGCCTCGAGCAGTTTGGTGACAGTATTGCGTATTATGGTGTTTTACTGCACGTATGAAGGCTGTTCGTACTAAACCTTAGTCGCCTTTTACGACACCTATTCTACTCTGCCGGATAACCTATCGGCTAAATAGTTTCGAATTCGCGCTATGGAAGTTTCTAAGATGCGAACTTTATATTCAAAGTACAAAGATTACTGGCCTAAGACCTTCCGATCTGGGTAGTAAACCGTTGGTGACGTCATCCGCCAAATTGGAGTCCCCCCAACGTGATATTAAAATCGCAAGCAGCTTCTCCCAACGGCAGCAACGTCATGATCAGACCACCTGATCTGGAAAATGCTACCCTTTAACGTGGCAACGTCATCATATACTTAACTGGTGATAGGATTCTTGTGCAGGAATCAATCTAGATAGATTGCAGTTATTCCTGCAGAGCCAGTTATTCCGCCGTGAAACACAGCCGTCAAACACGCCGACAAAGAACTGATGTTTCAGATCGACGAGCACACTGTGGCGCCACACAGAAATGTTCTGTGCAACATATCATTTGTGTATGAGCAAACGTTGAACGATCAGGTGAACAATTTACTCTTGTTATTACTTTCGTCCAAAAAATGGTAGCCTTCCTTGCACGTCGCCAGAGCGTCTGTTTACCAGCAGGATTTACCTGCTCACCAATGATGGATTAAATATACTAGACCCAAATACCTCAAACCATGGAGCACCGTTACCAGGGGAGTACGTGGACAACGTATAAAATAAGTTGGTAGAAAGAATTTTCTTTTATTGGATAAGTAAGTGCAGCGTCTGCCCATAAAAAATGCTGTGTCACCTAGAACAGTGCGACACCACAATGCGCCCGTCACCCTGAGACATCAGTTCTTAAGTCTCATATGCCCAGTGATTACGCTAACTCTTAGTGCCCTTCTAATCGAAACACAGTAATGTTTGCACATTACTGCTTCACGGCAGAATAAATAGTTTCATTTCGCAGCTGTACAATATGTTAGTGGATTTATTTGCTTCAATATCACCGACATTGATCAATTTCTTGTTCCAAATGGCATTTAATATTGCAAGGCTCACATATGTATATATCTCCCCACTTTGACAACTACATGTTAAATATTAAGATGAAATAACTATATGGAATATACGGGAACAAATCTTAGCAAACAAATATGCTGCTGTTTGTACAGCGACACTGTCAGCTCACGACGCTAGTTTACTCAAGCTCTACCTCGTATGTGACGACCTATTCCCGCCTTTTTACAGAGTTTACGGGTTTCTTTGCTTGCGAACGGGTATTGTGTCTTTTTTGAATTCGCAACTTTTTTTTTACTCAATTACCAATTTGACGAATCGTATATCATTGGTTCGAATCCATCTAAGCTAAAATGTGTAAAAAAGTACGGGCTTTCTCATATTTTTTGGGAGGGCCTTAGAGCTGGGAGTAGGTCGCCACTTCGGTTTTAGTTAGCAAACCTAACATGTGGTTGAAATATTTAGACATATCGGTTTCCTCGAGATGTTTTCCTTTCGCCGAACAGTACATGGTGTATCAGCACATATAATTGGCACTCGGTATTGAGCCCGTGTCATTCGGATACTATAAAAATTAAGGCAAGCGCTACAGCCGTTCCAGTATCTATACTAATATTACAAATGCAAATGTAACTCTCTCTCTGTCCCTCTGACTGTTTGTTACCATTCACGGCTCAACCGCTGAACCTAGTAGTAAGAAGTAAGCTAGTTTAAAGATTTCTATTAAAATACAAAGCTGTATGAACTGCGGAAGTACCTACTTATATATTAAAATTCCTTTATTACTTTTCTCTTCTCAGGCTACTGAATAGATCAGAATGGAGATTCAGCTTCGTTCATCAGCAAGATTTTATATTGCCTTAAAGTCATTATGTGCCAGTGATGACATGTGTAACCGAGACGTGGTCGTTCACTGCAGGCCGCATGCAGCTCAGAAAATAGCGACTTCTGATTTTAATGAAGTAACGGAAAGTTGGGCAATCTGCTTCGTGATTTTTGCAATGATAAGAAAAACAGGCCGCACGAGGACGCACAGAGTTGGTCAGCAAGCAATGGTGAGATCTATGCTCGGTGTTTCTCTACTTGCTGAATCCGTAACGATAATATCCGTAGCAAAACTAGAGTAACGGACGTACTTCTAAGGATCAGCAAGCTTACTAGTGGTAGGATTCCTATGAAGGAAAAGGAAGGTCTTGGTAGGTACCACCGCAGGTCAGTTATTCTGCCGTGAAGCAGTAGTGTGCAAATGTTAGTGTGTTTCGGTCTGAAGGACTCTGATAGCCACTGTAATCACTGGGCGTATGAGACATAAGAACTGATGTCTCTGAGTGACGGGCGCAGTGAGGTTCCACACAGGGTTCTGGGTCACACAGCATTTGTTATGGACAGACTTTGCACTTATCAAGTGAACGTTTTGCTCGTCTCATCACTTTAGCCAATAAAAAAAGCTGAATTGGCTGGCTGAAGTAATGACGACGATTGCGCCTACTCAACACGCGGGGCAGACAGGTTGGGGTGCCGAATTCAGGCCCATAATCTTTGTTTAGAAATTAATCGTAATTCATTCAATTTAAATTGTAGACAGCACGTCTGAAAGCGTTTCGTGTCGCTTTGTGAGAAACTCGGGTATTAAGTAATTTACTATAATAACTCTAGACACACGTGTTACCTCAATCACATTACGTTAATTTATAGTTTGCAGCTTCTGTATCTGGCAAGTAACGACACAAGTAACATGGGTTTTAATTCTTGGCGACATCTGTCACTACGTGAGAAGCAGAAAATCTCGTTATCTCTTATATGGGAAAAAGGCGTGACTGTATGTATGTAATGATTTCCTATATTTGCACAAATACTACACATTTAAATAAAACTAGTTGTTATAAATTTTAATGCGTTTAAATTACTATTTATAGATTGACGTTTCGAGCGCTTTACAGCACTCAGGTTCACGTGAGGACTGAGGTGACAGATGTCCTGATGTCATTGTTAACCCAGGGTACTTTCAGCTTTTAATTATTATTTTTAGTCTGATCGCAGAATAAGGTTACTGTGGCTTTAAGTCAGTATGATTGGTATTTGATTCAATTTTATTAATAATAGGATCCTAAGCCGGTAGTTGAATCGTAAACGCTCGAAACGTCGGGTTATAAATAGTAAATTTTACACGATAAAATCAGTAAAATCTAGTTTTATTTACATGTATGTATGTAATTAAATGTTTACGTCTACTGTAGGCTGAGATGTTCATTATTTAAGGAATCAAAACAATCAAGTACGATGAAGTGTTATAGATGTTGCGAAAGTTTAAATTTACGAGGACACAAATGCAAGAGCTCTGACAACTCGTAGTGGCGCTATATCAAAAGTTCCCACATCATCGCAGTCATAAAAGTAAAACGAAATTGAAGTGGAAGAGATTTATAAACACGATTCTGTTGAAGGGGCCTAACATTTGATTTATCTGTATTGTAAAAAAAGTAAACCTATAAATGTCCCTTTGTTGATCACATGCAACCTCTCGTTTTATTTTGAGAGAGTTTTGGAATGAGTGTATTGGTGATACGATTCCGTCTAGATGGCTACCGCCTCATTGTCAGTTATACGAGTGGCAGCTGCAAAGCGCAGTGTAGAGCGACCCCTCCACTATATGGAGCGACGACCTGCACAATTTTGAGATGGAAGTAGGTGGCTCAGGATCGTGGTTTTTTGTGGCAGTCTATGGACCTCCCCTATTCAGCATTGAGTGGGCTGAAATGATGATGACGATGATAAAGCAGTAGTGTACAAACATTACTGTGTTTCGGTCTGAAGGACACTGAGTACTAGTGCAATTGTTGGGCACAGGGGAATTAAGAAGTTATGTCTTACGGTGACATTGTAAGCACTGCTAACAATAAATGTTAGTTGGACAAATTATGACTGTCCCTGCGATCGAATGACCTTTGGTTGTACCTCTTGTCAGTCTTGTCATAAAATAAAAAAACAAAATAGACAAATTATTTGAATTGTAGATCCATAAAATAAACAGGATCGTTATATACATTATCACCCAATGGAATAATAAAACTGAATTTGAGTTCTATGAAATGTTATGAGAGTTATCGAACTGCTTATTTACGAGGGCGCGATCGTCTCTTTATTCCATTGTCTACTAATAAGCGTACTCTATCAGAAGTACAGTCAGGTCTTTTAAAGTTTATGCTTTACATTTCAGAGTTGCCTTACTTTTTACTAAGATATTGACCAAAAGTTTGTTTAGATTTAGTTTAATCAATAATATGATGCGATGTCCTTGCCGATGTTCGACCACGGCTACAACTTCAGAATAATGTCGGAAGCTATCAACCGAGCACTAGATATTTAGTGTCACAAGTGTAAGGGTAAACACAGGTCCCTCGTTCTAACTACCCGTCCCCGATGTAACGCTCATGCGATAAGATCGGAGGTTGGCTATGCTGCAGTGTTATGAATACGAAGCACTCACAGCACAGCCAACAATTTGTCTTTTCGCGCATATATTTTGTCCCGCTGCGATTCGAATCCAGGATTCGCGGAATAATAGGCAGGTCGCGGTCGTTCGTCAATAATAATCGTCAATCAGTAATATAGAAATAATATAGGTGTCTAAGCACCTTATTATTTTTTTATAACGTAAATTTTGCAGGATATTATGAGAGATTAAACTAAATGTCGTTGTGCGATTTTAACTCGAGATATCCTTTTTATTGAAAAAAGTGACGAAACCAGCAAAACTTTTACCTAATGGTAAGAACAACGTCTGTCCATAGCAGATGCTGTGCCATCCAGAACATTTCTGTGTAACACTACGCCCGTCACCCTGAGACATCAGTTCTTAAGCCTCATATGCCACGTAAGTTGTTTTATATTATCATATGTTTTATCTTTCTGTTTATTCATTTTCCTCTTGTATTTGTTACCAGTAGACACAAACGTGCATTCTTTTATTTTACGAAGTGAAAACCAGCACTGCGGTCTTTTCGCAGCATTCTTTGCTGAGTGGAGTCCATTTCGACTTCACAACACAGCGTCACTTTTGTCTCCAGTATTTTATAGACTTTACTACTTGTTTCTTTTTTTATTGCACTGTATATTTTTCTTCCGTAATAATATAAAGTAAATATTAAGTCTATGTCTATGTCTAAGTTAGATATGGATTCCTTGTCCGTCATCTATGTAATCTCGCGAGGATTCTTCTATTCCCTCAGGGTTTTGGAAACAATAGGAATAGAGCCTTATGTAATATACCATAAATATCCCACTATTAACCTCAGGCCTCCTGTAAGTATTTGAGTGGTTTTGAAGCCGCGAAGAATCCACTAAAAGGCTGTTTTAACTATAAATATATTATAGTTATTAAAGTGTTTGTTATTGTTATACACTGTGTAACAAAAACCCTGTTGTTTATTGTAGGTACGTATACATATACATATATGCATACTATAAACGAAAATCTTTTTAAAACAAATCAAGTAGTGGCCAGTTATTCTTAATAGTCAAGATACCTAATGAAATGTACGCAATAAAATATGTTTCTAACAGCTGAATTCACAATAACGTGAATTTACTGCACGGCAGCAGCTCAAAGGATGCCGCCGCCTGTGTCGGCACGTGCCGCGACATATTTACCCCTTTTATTAAGCCTCCCGCCCGACGACCACTTCTTGGTCGCCCGCGCACTTTGCTTATGAATAGACGTTCGTAATGCGTTGCGCTAGCGGATGCTAATTATCGAGGGCAAAATTATCGGGCCTCATTTTCTAAAACTAACCCTAATTCTAATGGTGGTAACTATCTATGCTTCCTTCGAGAACAGCTGAGCGAGGACCTTGATGTGCTAAATCTCGATTTCATGTGTAGTATGTGGCTCCAACACGATGGCGCGCCACCGAATTTTTCGCCTTAAAGAGACTATTTAGATGCAGAATACGGGGAAAGATGGATTGGCCGCGGTGGACCAGTCAATCGAGCCGCGAGGTCACCTGATCTCACGCCTCTGGATTATTTTCTTTGGGGCCCTGTCAAGCAATCTGTGAATAATTAATCGAGGATTACTAGTCCACTTCTGAACATACGCCTCCTCCATAGTTTGCCACAAAAGTTTGAAGCTCTCATTATGGGAGGACTATGACGATAGTTGCCACGCTTGACTGGCGGGTTGGCAATCGTAGTTTATTAATTCGATATTCCTGCTGAAATATGCTGCTGCCCATCTCCTGGTTTTTATTTCCCCTTTGTCGACTTTTACGACACCCACGGGATGAAATGGGGTGGCAGATTCTCTTAAGCCGCTACCACAGGGCTGGTTCTATTAACAATGTCTTAATATTTCATTTAATTATTTTGATTAAGACGTTTACCCACATGCGTTGTTGCTCACGGGAACAACAAAGTTTTTGTTACAGTGTATATATATATTTTTTTACATAATTATTTTCAACGGGGTAGTGACGGGGGGCGACGTGGCTCGCCACCAGTCTCGTCTAGTTTATGTGCTTCGTGTGGCCTTTGCCTACCTTATATGAGAAAAAGGAGGCGTATGTTTGTATATTATAAATTGACTATATCCCAAGTAAAACTTTCATTAATTGAGATACATTAAATGCAAATTAAAGTTAATTAAACTCCTCGACTTGAAAACTGAAATATGCAATTCTAGAGCAACTGCCAGCAATAAATTAAACGTAACATCCAAGATGGCATTTCTTGCTTATACAAATTATTATTTATGTTTTAACTGAATTACAAATGGGATAGTAAATTAGATGCAGCTACTGTGAGACTTCTTTCAATTTGAATCGACTTGCCAATCTGTTCGCTAGAATTTTCAACAAATTGCTTAAGAGTGCGCCAGACGTAATGTAGGAGTCAGTCCGTGAAGTGGTAATCACTTTTTTGTACAAAAAAAGTACAGTCGGTGGTATTTTATAATAATTTCGGCTTCTTGTGCGCCATTTAACAAATAAACTTTTGTCTGACGTATCACTCTTGCCGCGGTATACAAGGCTATGTCAATAGATAATACAGAATATATTTTAATAACCATTCTGTTGACCGCAGATAGTGGCCGTGGTAGCGGCGTATGCAAATACACCGCCGTATTTCATCCCGTGGGTGTCGTAAAAGTCGACAGAGCGAAAATGAAAACCAGGAGATGGGCAGCAGCATCTTCCTGGAACACCTGAATAAATAAACTGCGATTGCCAACCCTCGTGTCAAGCGTGGCAACTATGGCGAATCCCCCCAAATTAGTGCTACAAAACTATGCGGCAATCTATAAGGGAGGCCTATGTTTATCAGTGGACTGTGTGTTGATATAGACCGATGATTGTGTAGATTATTAAAGTATTTTTAGTAAAGATTTAGAAGAATACAACTTTCGAATTCTGTCGGAGGCAATCGGCTGCTCAGGAGATATTACAGTGCCACAATTGTACGCGCAAATACAGAGACACTCACTCGTCTAAATAAGATCTGAGGTAAGCTAGGATGCAGTACGCAGTACAACGAAAATCACAACACAGTCAGACCCGAAAACGAACAATTTGTGCTTTTGCTCAAATGATCGCTGCCGCTAAGTCTTGATATAACGTTCTTGTGATAAGTGCAACGTCTGCCCATAACAAATGCTGTGTCACCCAGAACATTTCTGTGTTACACTACACTGCTTCCATAACCTTAAGACATTTGGCATTTTTTTTAAATAACTATTGTACCTTATAGTATAATCTTAACACGAGCCTATTATAGGTTTCCCTAGAGTGTTTTTACAAATTACGGGGCTACAAGCGATGCAACCATCGTTGTAATATAAAACAATCTGTATAATTTTAAAATATAAGTAACATACATGCATTAATAAGATCACGACTGTATCCCATAAGAGGCAGTCAGAGACTGGGCACTCACTGCAAAAACAGATGACTGCCGCAATCCATTTTTCACCAAAACAATATAATGCACTTGGTGTTATAGGTGGTAAGCCCATCACCACCATGCGCTGTTGGGTGCACAGTGCAGTTTAATTCCTTACTCGCCTTTTAAGAGATCCATTGGATGAGATGGAGTGGTTGTATCCTTTTAACGAGCCGCCACAACACGGCAAAATATAAGTTGAGATTAAGTAATAAAGTTTTTACATGTTGAAACTAGGTAAGGATGCGCTTTTTGAAATGAAGTGATTGTGTTATGCAATTGCGATTATTTACAACGGTAATAAAACATGTTTTTGTGTGTGTGCGCGCGTGCGTTCACGCGTGTGTGTGTGAGTGCGTGCGTGTGTAAATTAGTTCTTAGGTCTCATATGCCCAGTAATTACATCAGCTCTCAGTGCCCTACAGACCGAAACACGGTAATGTTGGCACACTACTGCTACACGGCAGAATAACTGGCTCGGTGGTACCTACTTAGACGGATTCGTGAATGTGAAAACTGTCATGAAACATCTACGTAGATTCGTAAACCAGTGACGTGTGCATATATTGACGACCGCGTGGCCTAGCGGTCAGAGTACCTGACTTCTACGCCGCGGGTCCTGGGTTCGATTCCCAGCCGGATCCAACATTTGTGCTAAAACACAAATTAATATAGTTAATAGAATCAGGCTACTATTATTACTTTGCGGAAATCCATTACAATGAAGGAAGGTAAATTACTTTGCTAAGATCCGCATGCAAAATATAAAAATGGTGTATATTACCTAGTTTTTTTGAAGAGCACCGCCCGCCCTCCCTCAGTAGTGTGCACAAGCAAACTAACAACGCCACCAGGAACCGCCGAGTGACTCGGCGGCCGTCTGTCGTAGGGTTTATGGCGCTTGATAATGCCTCGTTTTGGGGCGAAAATCGTGTCGTGTTCTCGACTTCAGTGGTGTATATTATCTAGTGGTAGTATTGTGGTGGTTGGTGGAGGGTACCTGGTGGCGGTTCCTGGTGGCGGTGTTAGTTTGCTTGTGCAAGCTACTGAGGGAGAGCGGGCGGTGCTCTTCAAAAAACTAGGTAATATACACCATTTTTATATTTTGCATGCGGATCTTAGCAAAGTAATTTACCTTCCTTCAAAACACAAATTGTTGGTTTTCGGGTCCGGTTGTGTTGTGATTGTCCCCGTGTTTCTGACACTGCATCCTAGCCTACCTCCGATCTTATCGCATCAGCGTTACATCGGGCGCGGGTAGGTTGGGACGAGTGAGTGCCTCTGTGTTTGCGCGTACACTTGTGGCACTATAATATCTCCTGCGCAGTTCATGGCTCTCGACAGTATTCGGAAGTTGTCGCCGTGGTCGAAATCGGCTAGGAGTACATCATCAATGTGTGCATACATTTTGACTCTTACTGGGATTCAAACTCGTCGACATGCCGACACACAAGTCGACAGTCGGAATGCCCGCAGCCTCCCTCGGACGGTCATTAGACGACTTAAAACATTTGAGATATTCGAAATCGCGAAAACACTCAGCGAACGCGACACAGTTGATTACCATTCTGTTGACCGCAGATAGTGGCCGTGTGGTAGCGCCGTATGAGAATATACCACCTCAAATCATCCCGTGAATGTCGTAAAAGTTGTCAGAGGGAAAATAAAAACCAGGAGATGGGCAGCAGCATCTTCCTGGAACACCTGAATAAATAAACTGCGGTTGCCAACCCGCCTGCTAAGCGTGGCAACTATGGCAAAATCCCCCCAAAATGAGAGCGACAAACTGTTGTGGCAATCTATGGGGGAGGTCTATGTTCAGCAGTGGACTAGTAATACGGTGAAGTGATGACGATGATGATTTGGTTTTGAAACCGATGAGATCGCGAGAACCAGGTCTATATGTTGGTATAAGCATGTTTTACGTGAATTTTTTTCAAAATAGCCAATTTGATAAGATTTATCTGCACAGACTTACTTATTAAAGAGTCTAAGAGAATCTTAAGGAGAAGAAGAATGATTTTTTTTTAAATTAGTTTACCAAATAATGCAAAATACCTTATGATTTATTTTATTTACGCGAATACCACACATTTAAATAAAACTAATTTTTACGGATTTTCTAACGTTTAATTTTGATCTATTTCTAACCCGACGTTTCGAGTCCTTTACGGAACCCATGGTCACGGGAGGACTGAGGGGACAGATGTACTTATGTCATAGTAAACGCGGGGTACCTTCAGCTTTTAATTATTATTTTTGGTCGGATCTACGCAGAAAAAGTTAACTGTGTCTGAAAGTCTTGCAGTGGTATGCTTGGTTTTCGATTTAATTTTATTAATTGATCCCAAGCCGGTGGTACTCGTAATACCCAACTATCTTCTCTATTGAAATTAGGATGTTTTTTAATTTCAATAGTCTCGCGAATCATCCTTGGTAGGAATCGGTGTTCTTTTGGAAGGATCTGTGGTTTATCAAATCTGGATCGGTTTAGAAATAGTTGAAAAATAAACGCGATTAAATCCATAAAAAATAGTTTTATTTAAATGCAAAATTACCGTTAAGTATACTCCAAAAGGTTCAAAAGAACGCTATAATCATTTTAAATTCAAAACTGATGTCGGGCATTCTCAATGAATATAATATATTTTGGCGCTTGATATTGTTTACCTCAGAGGTACAGATATTAGTACAGACATACATAACGTTTCTGAGCCTCTATCATACATAGCCTTATACATACCTTTTGAGCACCATGTGAGAGTCATCATCGCTATAATGAAAATAATATTATCAATAAACGATGTGTAAAGTATAAATAGTTTGTAAAGTTAAATTAAATTCTAGGAACCAAAGACTAAGCCACGGACGGGCTCCGACTGGTAACTTTAATTAAACTTAACCTCGGCGACGCACTCCGCTCAAGATAATCTGACTAACTATTACATTCGCCTCTATGCAATTATTCAAAGTTTAATGGATTTAAATAGGATCCTCCTGCGGAATAAAGTTCCATCTATTGTTTATATCATTTCGTCCGAAAGAATAATCTCGTAATCTATTTTTTGACTTTTATGATCACCTAGTACTTGTCGATAGCTTTTTTTATTGGATAAAGTGACTCCTATGCAGGAGTTCGTCTAGGTATGTATCACTCCAGGGCCAGTTATTGTACCGTGAAGCAGTAGTGTGCAAACGTTACTGTGTTTCGTTTTGTATGTTGATATCTATTCGTAGTAGTTGAAATGTGTCAACTACCAATATATAAGCATTTTACCTGTGACTTCCTCACGATAACCGTCAAAATCATTATAAGACTATGATGGTGGTGACGATAGTTCACGGACGATACGTAAAAAAATACGTAACGAAAATTCTGTCTAGATAAATGAACTGTTCAGGTACCCCGTTAGCCATTATCAAATGCTTAATTATGATCACTAAGTGACGTCATCCAGGTAATGTCTACTATTACTGCGGTAATTGTGTGATCTGCAAACCGCGGCGTCGCAGCTGATTACGTCATTAAGCTGACAATTAACGAACGTTCGCTAAGCGATAATGAGGCGCTGGCGATTGCTCGGTATTCGAAATGTTCTCTTATAAGAGACTAGCGACCCGGCACGGCTTTGCACGGGTTATTTTTTTTAAAGTAGAAAGTGACAACGTCTGCCCATGACCAGTGCTGTGTAACGCAGAATATTTCTGAGTGGCACAACATTGCGTTCGTCACCTTGAGACATCAGTTCTTAAGTCTCATATGCCCAATAATTACACTAGCTATTGGTGCTACACACTGAAATACATAAATATTTGCACGCTACTGCTTCACGGCATCACTGATCAATTATTTCACCAGTAAAAAGTAATATAAATTAAAAAATATGTAATGATGGTAAAGTTTGAAGTATGACCTTCTATAAAGTTATATTTGGTTTGTTGAGTGCTACATTCAGTTTGGATAGTTCGAAAGGAATTTCTTATTATCAATCAATCAATCACCTGGCTTGTTCCTTATTAGGTGTCAGCCCTTCTGATACTTTTACCCCATTCTTGGCGATTTTGTGTCATTTCTTGCGTTAAGCCCATAGACAGCATATCATTATGGATGGTTCGCGTCCAGCTAGTAGTCGAGCGGCCTCTACTTATTTTGACTGCCTTAATGTCTAAAACCTGTGGGGTCATATACTCTTACCTTCGGCGCATTACATGTCGAACCCAACGTAGGCGCCTTTCTCGCATCTTTCGTTGGATTTCAACTACTTTAAAGGCTACTCAGATGTACTTGTTTTGGATTTTTATAATCCGTCAAGGTAGGTACCACCACAGGGCCAGTTATTCCGCCGTGAAGCAGTAGTGCGCAAACATTACTGTGTTTCGGTTTGAAGGGCGTTGAGAGCTAACGTAATCACTGGGCATATGAGGCTTAAGAACTGATGTCTCAGTGTGACGGGCACAGTGTGGTGTCACACAGAAATGCTCTAGGTGAGAGCATTTGTTATGGGCAGACGTTGCACTTACTATTAGGTGAACATTTTGGTCGTTTCAACTTTATCAAATAAAAAAAGTCTCATAACCCCACCTGGACATCGCAGCATTTTCATCTCCGTGAGATGCATGTTTAGCTCGTCGCATTTTCTTATCCCCCAGTACTTGGATCCATACAGCATTGCCGGTCGGACTGCTCGTTTATAGATGGTGCCTTTAGTTTTAATGGGCAGTTTTATTGTCAATTGAAGCATGAAAATTATTTTGTAAACAAACATGATCTCAAAACCACAATAGCGGTAAGCTAATTCACAGGGCTGTTGGATTAAATATAAATTGTGTCATAAATAATACATTGTATTGAATTGAATTGTATTTTACATGAATGTATTTGTGACACAATATAAATTGTGTCACAAATACATTCATGTAAAATACAATTCAAGAGGTTATATATTATGATGTTAGTTTGCTTGTCCTCGCTACTGAAGCAGGGCTGGCGGTCCTCTTCAAAAACTAGGTAATATACACCCTTTTGCACGTCTCAAGGCGCGAAGTGGCGTGATATAGTGTTTTATACCCGACATGTCAAGGTCAAGCGATTCGGCTGTCTTCAAATACCTCTATCACAATTATATTTCACTTATATGCTAATTTGTCTAATAGACATCATGTCAAGAAAATACTGTAATTAATTCATAAAAATTATTTTTAAAAATCGTCGAATATTGCCGCTTTGGAAAAAAAAACAGTTTTAAAGAAAAAAGTTTATAAAAGGTTGATGTGGGCGTCCGGATTTTTTGGGATGTGGTCACGATAACTCCCGAAAAAATTGACGTATCGAGACCGGGTTTTTTTATCATGTCCAGAATTGTATCTACTGGTTTACTATTTCATATCAAAAGTCTAGCACTTGTAGTTATTAAGAAAAAAATTATCTTATTGTTTTCATCTGAAATGGAAATGACTCGAAATATTTTAACCTCAATACGATTTTTTTCTTCTTAAGAGTTAAAAGAGCGTTATGAGACATGCCTTTAGGATTTTCCAAATTTTTATATTTTGCATGCGGATTAAGATCCACTGTGCTAAGGGAAATTGAGTTCCTTTCGTTCATTATAAATGAATTGTTTATCATATCATAACAAGATAAGATCATACACAAAAAGTGTGTCAATTTACCGCTATACGGCAATCCTTTACTCATTTATTTGGAATATTAATTCACGGAACTAATCGACCGTTCCGAGTTGGACGATTTAACATTGTATTTAAGTTTAAACTTAACAGTTTAGCGATTGTTGATTTTAATGCCTAATTATTAGACATACATAACGTTATATACAGCCGTGGTAGCGCAGGGGCCTGGTGCTCGCCTTTAATTTCATAGTACGCGAGTAACCTGGGTTCGATTCCCGGTGCCAGCACTTCTAAATTTGTTCTACAATTTTAAGTGCTGATTTACCACGTGCTTAGCGGTGAAGGAAAACATCGTGAGAAAACCTGCATCTCCTAGGAATAGAAGTATTTCGAGGATATGTGAAGTCCGCCAACCCGCATTGGAGCACCGTGACGGACTATTCCCAGCTCCAAAACCCTCTCAGAAATGAGAGGAGGCCTGTGCTCAGCAGTGGAACATTTATAGGCTGTTACTTTACTTTTTTTACATAACGTTATTATTTATTAAAAAATTATATTATCGACGACCGCGTGGCCTAGTGGTCAGAGTACCTGACTTCTAAGCCGCGGGTCCTGGGTTCGAATCCCAGCCGTAGCCAACATTTGTGCTAAAACATAAATTGTTGGTTTTCGGGTCTGGTTGTGTTGTGATTGTCCCCGTGTTTCTGACACTGCATCCTAGCCTACCTCCGATCTTATCGCATCAGCGTTACATCGGGCGCGGGTGGGTTGGGACGAGTGAGTGCCTCTGTGTTTGCGCGTACACTGTGGCACTATAATATCTCCTGCGCAGTTGATGGCTCTCGACAGTAGTCGGCAGTTGTCGCCGTGGTCGAAATCGGCTAGGAGAACATCATCATCATTATTTATTGTAATTTAGTAACATTAAAATTTTTTAGAAGTGAAAACTTCTTTAGTATCGTTGTTTTGAAACTCGATCAAACGAAAAAGCGACCCTAAAAAGAGACAAACATATACACCTATAGGATTTAGCCTGCGAGAGAATGACATACAATACAGTATACAGTGTTTGATATTATATTTATATTTCCGAATTCGTCCAAAACATTCTTCGTAGATTTTGCTCTCATTACATCAACAACAAGATCAATACCAGTAATTGACGCTGTATTTCATAGATATATTGCTCAAATTCAAACTAAAACATTTTTTTATACTTTAGTTGCCCTACGTCACTCGTGTCATTTATTGAAATTGAAAACTTGGAGTCTTGTATAGAATAGAACACAATACATTTTTATTCGACATAGATTATTTACATAATACTTCTTGAAAGTAATTTTTTTCTTTCTTTTTTAAACTATAATGGTTCGCGAAAAAAGCCTCTGACCTGGGAAGGATCAGTAAGAAACCCAGCGGGCAAAAATTTTTTTTCTTCTTGTAGTCTATATACGTATTGTAATATATGTAGAATAAAATTAAATAATAATTTTAAACTTGGTAACAATGTTTTGATAAAACTCTACAATTATCCTACTGAAGATACTCTGCCTTCGTCTCATTCTCTCGTTCCTTACTGACGGTTTCACTTCCTCCGCGTGTGAATTACACACGTGTATTTTTTTTGTTATTTAACTACATTGGTTGTAATGTACATTTTTGGCTGATACTACTGATGGGTGCTGTAAAGCGCCCGAAACGTCGGGTCAAAAAATAGTTATAAATTAAACGCGATAAAATCCGTAAAAATAGTTTTATTTAAATGTGTAATATTCGCGTAAATAAAAGAAAACATTAGATTTTACAAATTTTAACGCGTTTAAATTACTATTTTTAGATCGACGTTTTGAGCGCTTTACAGCCCTCATGTGCACGGGAGGAGTGAGGCGACATATGTCCTGATGTCATTGTTAACCCACATTTAATAAAACTAATTTTACGGATTTTATCGCGTTTAATTTTTAACTATTCATAACCCGACATTTCGAGTGCTTTACATAACCCATGGTCACGGGGGGACTGAGGTGACAGATGTCCCGATGTCATAGTTAATCCAGGGTACCTTCAGCTTTTAATGATTATTTTCAGTACAATCTACGCCAAATGAGCTTTCAGTGTCTTGAAGTCTTGCAGTGGTGTGCTTCGGTTTTTGAATATTTTTTTTTAATTATATGATCCCAAGCCGGTGATTATACAAAGCATCTTCTCTATTGAAATTAGGCTGTTTTTTAATTTCAATAGCCTCGCGAATTATCCTTGGTAAGAATCTTGATAGAAAATCTGATGTAATGATGGGGGTGATCCAGAACATGGTTACATACTGCGGGATTCCTAGAGCGTCGATGTTTCACGCCAGCTATGTGTTCTTTTACGCGGATTTTTATAGATCTTTTGGTTTGCCCTATGTAAGAGAGAACACATTCACAATCTAGCTTGTATACTCCTGCATCTTGTAGTGGGACATTACACTTGACAAATGTTAAAAACTGACTTATCTTCTTCGACGGCTTGAATGTTCTTATGGAAGCCCGCTTGAAGATATAGCCAATCTTGTCTCTGACTCCTCTGAAATATGGTGGAACAGCAGGTTCACGCTCGACTGTGGCCGGCTTCACTCGGTTCCTGTGACGTAAATTTACAAAGAACAGTCTCAAGGAAAACCAAAGCACGCTCCATGTTCAAATTTTAGACGAGATTAATTTATTTAATATTTAAGTATATTATAAGCCCCCACCAACAGCACCTGTAAGTGTATGTCTATGGGAGAGTAACTCTTTTTTTAACTTGGGAAAATGCCTAACTCGTACTCGCCTCCGAGGGGGGAAGGACGAGTTATGTCAGACATGCACCGACTAAAACCCCATGGTGTTTCGCCGTCGCCGCATGTTGGCAGGGCCACGGGGACGTTTGCGAACACATCCGCGACCCCACCGGCGCTGGCCGCCTATGACGACGTGTTGGAAGGTGCGCCGGAACACACGACGCGCCTTCCAACACGGCCCCTCTTTATGGCAGGGTAACCTAATGTGACCATTCACAGTTCAGCCCTTCTCGATATTGCTCGGTTCCTTGCGGTCGTCACCTGAAGTTTTATAGCCCAGAACCTACCTCAATAGGCTAATAAATTTTTTTTATCGGATTAGTATTTCTTGAGATTAGCGCATTCAAACTTAACTTCGAGAGCTTTATAGTAGTCTTACTGAACTAGACGGTTTCCTGCATAAGAATCCTTTCACCAGTTAACTCTTCTGCGTCCATCCAATGTGTACTATAAAGCTTTTAAACTTTATGGAAAATTATTTAACAACACTTTTTTTACTGATCGTAGGATTCTTATGCAGGAATCCGTCTAGGTAGTGTTGGGTTAATTATTATTATCATAGTGTAAGAGTTAATTATTAATACGTAATTTATTATTTAATACACTAAGATTTGATATTAATAATACGAGCGACAATAAAAGTATATTTTCCATCAATTGAGAAACAAGTGTTGTTTTGAGTGAAAGGAGTGGGGCGGGAACAACCGCCCCACCATAGTGCAAAGTAGTTCGGCGCAGCCTTTATAAGAAGTCATTCTGTGATGAGATCTAGTGTGTGCTGGTCGTGACAATTCGTGTAACTGTAAATTGGTGTTATTTGCAGATTGCATATAGAAGTGATTGCTGAGTTGTAGTGATTAGGTATAGGTAGTATGTAATTAGTGCTTGCGTGTGGATCAATTGACTGTAGCTTGAAATTATGTATTGTGTTTCTTGACTGGCCCTCCCCCTTACAGTTCAGAAGTGGGATAAACAAGGTTAATAATTATCCTTCCACGTTCACTGCTTGAATAACGTAAGTACTCTTTTTTTTCTGCTATTCCGTTCTTAGGAATACACATCAAATTGATATTTTGGTTAGGGGATACATTTGAAGTTAGGCTCTTAAAAAAAATAGTAGTTAACAGAGATTAATTATAGTGTTTATTTTTATAATTCATACTACTGTTACGATTTTTATTGGATAAACAATTTTAACATACGTGTGTAGTTTTTTTTAGAATTATTTCTGTATACCCCACTATTAATTGTATCATTAGAAAATCCTAATTTCTGTATTACGGCACTCTTGAATGTACATAGATTTGAAACAATTGAATGTTGGACAACGAAATTGATGGTACCGGAGCAACCATAGATGGCATGAATTGGACTACCTAAGTGTGCCCCTGGCTATGCGATATTTCACGACTACCAATTATGTATGAAAATTATTTAAATATACAAATCAAATATTTCGCATCACGCGTCATTAAATGAAGTTCACGAATCGAGTTTTTTAACCAATGAGGAAAAGCCGCTGTGTCTTCGGATATTAATGCTTTGAATAGTGACATGACCTCTTCATGAACTAGTTACTCGTATTTACTTCGTTAATTATGTAAAATGCTTTGTATTCAACTAGCTACTTTGTTGGTACAGGAATATAATTTATTTATTTAAAAAAAAATTAATGCATTTACAGCTTACTTCTAGAAGTTTCAGATAACTAGAATCAATCTGGATGATGAAATTGTTCAGGGAAATGAGCAAGTGTATGGAACGACCCATGGTCCATGGATATTGGAATGGAAAGTGATGCAATCAGTCCAGGAGGAGGGCTCACGCATCGGTCTGATTTGGAATGGTGTGATCAGTCTAGGAGGAGGGCTGACGCATCGGTCTGAATTGGAATGGAAAGTGATGCGATCAGTCGAGGGGTAGGGCTGACGTATCGATCTGAATTGGAATGGTGCGATCAGTCGAGGAGGAGGACTGACTCATCGTTTTTAATTTGAATGAAAAGTGGTGCGATCAGTCTAGGAGGAGGGCTTACGTATCGGTCTGACGAAGTAGCACCCAGATTGGAGGTGCAAGGTCGTGAGGTAAGTCTTATCATATGGACACAGAATAAGCATTGCTCGAGGAAAGAGCAGTTGCATAACAATAACATTAAGGACAGGGAATAGGAATCTGTATCAAACAACTGAGTCTGATACAGAGGATAGGAATTATGGAAAAAGGATGAAGGAAGGACGGACATCCCACCACGGATTCGAGTCGGAAGAGGAAAAGGAAGCGTGATCTTTCTTCATCTTCAGAGGAATGTGCTTCTTCGCACTCAATCCGACGCAGACGACAAAGAAATAAGAGTAACGATCTGGTAACTAATACTGCATTTGATAAGTATTTAATTCTAAGTCTGGTCAAGAGCTCTGATAGATCAGCGACCCAATGTAAAATAAATAAACCATACTAACTTGGATAAATAAAGTAGAAGAATTTGCTACCGTAAATTATGTTTGGGAGGAGAAAGAGGTTATTCATTATTCATTACCGAAAATTAGTGGAGTAGCTAAGACTTGGTTCTGAGGATTACCTTCACTGTTATATACTTGACCCGAATTAAAAAGAAATTATTACTATTCCCTTACCGCGAAGACTATGCCGAGCTTTTAACTCAGATATTAGGTAAGAAAGTTATACGGGATCTTTGGAGCATTATTATTATGCTATAATTAATTTGTTGAATCGATGTAGAATTTTGGGAAGGGAAGCTGTGGACTGACAGATTTTCGGTGTCAAGGATCATGTCATAAAAGTAGGAGCTCAGACGGTTCATTTTAGTGAACCTGAACAGGTTCTAAAATATTTTAAATCCGTCTAAACAAGCCAAAACCGTTTAGGCTTCAATTTGCAAATACGGAAAAATAGTGATTGTAAGCCGGCAACGCTTGCGACTGATCAACCAGGTTCTTCCAGGTGGCATATGTCATCATAGTCCAAAGTGCGTGAAACCCCTTTCAAAATGTACAATTTGTGATAGACTAGCACATACATCTATGGATTGTTTCAGAAATAAGTTAATGTCCGAACAGAGTAAGAGGCAATTTAATACTAGACTAGGACATACATCTATGGATTGTTTCGGAAATAAGTTATTGTCCGAACAGAGTAAGAGGCAATTTAATACTGACTCTAAAGAGTGACGTAGCAAACGTTCCTCTTGTTAAAGATGGCAGCCCAAGCAATAATATGTACTTACGATAAAAATAAATAACTATTTAATCACATGCCTAGTCGATTTGGGTAGTCAGCATTACTGAATCGTACTGAAGTGCCCTAAGACTATGCAGCTCGATACCAATTCTCGAATAGACTTACCTATACTAGACGCATAAGAGCTAATTTTGTACAACCACTAGGTATAGCAACTGCCTCTGTAACGGTATAAGATTTGTCTGACAATATAAAGCTATACATAGTTGAAGATAATGTGATAAATGATTATTCTGATCTCTTACGTCACTCTTTTACAGAAAAACCTTTTTGATAATTAAAACTCTTAATATCAACAAAATACATCCGTGGATAAGCTTTGACAGAGATTTTATTCTGATATTAATAGAAGTGAAACCGATGAATAGCTAAAGGTACAATTAAATATTTAATATATTTCTTTAAAAGTACAGAATTTGCCAACAGGGATTTGTAATGATAATTTATCCGCTGCTTTCGCTTTATTTGTGAATTATTAAATGTTTTGATTATTGGTTGTTTTTATTACTATTTGCCTTTTTAACAGCTTGTAAACAATAAATTCAAATGTAAATGTGAACAATGTGTAATTATTACTTATTCTTACGACGCGATGGGACTCGCTTTGAACAGGATGGCCGAGCTGTTGGGTTAATTATTATTATCATAGTGTAAGAGTTAATTATTAATACGTAATTTATTATTTAATACACTAAGATTTGATATTAATAATACGAGCGACAATAAAAGTATATTTTCCATCAATTGAGAAACAAGTGTTGTTTTGAGTGAAAGGAGTGGGGCGGGAACAACCGCCCCACCATAGTGCAAAGTAGTTCGGCGCAGCCTTTATAAGAAGTCATTCTGTGATGAGATCTAGTGTGTGCTGGTCGTGACAATTCGTGTAACTGTAAATTGGTGTTTAATTGCAGATTGCATATAGAAGTGATTGCTAAGTTGTAGTGATTAGGTATAGGTAGTATATAATTAGTGCTTGCGTGTGGATCAATTGACTGTAGCTGGAAATTATGTATTGTGTTTCTTGACTGGCCCTCCCCTTACAGTAGGTACTACCCCAGGGCCAGTTATGCTGCCGTGAAGCAGTAGCGTGTAAACATTATTGTGTTTCGGTCTTAATGGCACTGAGAGCTAGTGTGATCACGGGGCATATCAGATTTAAGAACTGATATCTCAGGGTGACACAGCCTTTGTTTTGGGCAGATGTTGCACTTGCCATCGGGTGAACGTTTTGCTCGTCTCGTCACTGTGCAATAAAAAAACCTTCATAGAATTAATTGTGAAAGGAAATAATTGTTTCTTCCACAATTTTCAAAGTTTTATTCAAGTCCCTTTTCGTTGTTCTAACTAAAGAGTTTGCTAAAAGCTTTTATTGGTTTTGTTTACTTTTAATAGGATTTAAGTATTTTGAATATTATATTTCGAAGAAGACTATATTTACTGTAGTGAAAAGGAAACAGGGCTTGTGGAAAAAGCCAATATTTCTTGTTTATGTATTTTGTGCACTTGGATTTCATTAGTGTGAGTATATATTTTGTGTTAGTATTAAATTGCTTAAATTTTATTTAGTTAATAGAATCAGGCGTTACTTTGCGGAAATCCATTATAATATCCATTATAATGAAGGAAAGACGGTTAATTTGCTAAGATCCGCATGCAAAATATAAAGTGGTGTATGTTACCGTCTATATCACTTGATAATGCCTCTTTTGAGGCGAAACACGTGTCATAGTCTCGACTTCAGTCGTTTATGTCGCCTAGTGGTAGTGCTGTAGTATTGGAGGACATCTAGAGGCAGTTCCCGGTCGCGTTATTAGTTTGCTCGTGCACGCTACTGTGGGAGAGCGGGCGGTGCTCATCATAACTAGATAATATACAGCATTTAATACTTCGCATCTTTTTGGATATTAGCAAGTTAACTTTCTTTCCTTTATAAAATTTAATTTTTAATAACCGAGAAATATATATTAGTTTGTTTCACAATACAACTATTATAAGAGGTCGCTAGTCGGCTTGGTTAACGCAGTGTCTAAGCCTTCCCCCCCCCCCCCGAATGGGTTCTCGCCTTGTCGTGGCGGGGGGGCTTAGTAACTGTGGCTTGGTCACCAACGGTGAAGCTAAGAGGAACTCGGTCGGCCTGTTGCCTCAGGCTAACCCGAGGAGGTCGCTCCGAGTGGGCTACGCAAGCCCACTCTGGATGCGAACAGGTGGAGTGGAGTGGAGAGCGACAGACGAGGTGGAGTCGCGGAGGAAGAGGAGTGTAGGTGTATCGTTGCCTCTCTCCCTGTCCTCCGCGACTCTGGCGGGGCCGTACCGCGGATGCGGTGTTGGTGGACTGCTGGGGGGAGGAGTGAGTCGGCACTGCTCACCCTGCCCTTCGCAGCCGAGATGGAGTCGCGGGGGAAGAGGAGTGTTGGTGTGTCGTTGCCTCTCTCCCTATCCTCCGCGGCCATAACGTGGTTGGCGACGGAGCCACAGACCAGATCCGTCGCAGGGGCCGGGAAGACTAGTGCTTCCGAGTGCAAGTTTCCTGGCCCCGTGGCCTCCGCGTGGCGGACTCGGGGGGGGGTCCGTTGCGCACACCAAAGGGAGGCCGTGTTGGAAGGCGCGTCGCGTGTTCCGGCGCGCCTTACTAGGAAGGAGACAGGAGAGGATTGTCCTCTCCCGAGGAGGGGCTGCCAATGATAGGCGGCCAGCGCCGGTGGGGTCGCGGATGTGTGCGTTAGCGTTCCCGTGGCCCTGCCAACATGCGGCGATGGCGGAACACCATGGGGTTTTAGTCGGTGCAAGTCCGACATAACCCGTCCTTCCCCCGTGTATATGTAAAAAAATTAAAATAAAAAAAAAAACTTAACTTTAACTTCATATAAATAAAATTTAACGCAATCTGCCAGCCCATGATATTCCGCTCACCTCAATTTAGACCGGTGTGGTCCCAAATCTCTAACTGAGTCTGTCCGCTTAGAGCGTTTCTCCGCCGATTTCGTAGTCGTAGTAGAGCGGTGCTCGTAACCTGCTGAATGCCCGCATTGGCAGATATGCGTGACAGTGAGCATAAGTGTGTAATGAAAAAATTCATTATTTTTCGAATATATCTTGGTATCTGGTTAGGATCCCATTTAGATTGGCGATCGGAATACTAAACGTTATGCACCTAGACGTTAGACGTGTGGTGGCGGCTTAAGATAATCTACCACTCCATCTCATCCCGTGGGTGCCGTAAAGGTTGACAGAGGAAAAATGAAAACCAGGAGAACATCTGAATAAATAAACTGCGGCTGCCAACCTGCCTGCCAAGCGTGGCAACTACGGCAAAATTCCATCCCAAAATGAGAGCTATAAACTTCTGTGGCAATTTATGGGGGACAGCAGGGGTTCAGCAGTGGACTAGTGACAGGCTGAATTGATGGTGATGATGATGACGATGACCTTAGACGTAGCTGTCCGTGCCGTTTTTTATATTTGGATTTAAGTCTTGATTTCACCTTTATTTGATGGTTTCCTCGTCATCTGTTAAATATTTATGGTGACATATATTCATGGTATATCCATTTGTTGATACGACCCTGTTCCGACACCAATTGGATGAAAAGGAATCAGTTTAAACCTTTCGTAATACTGTTAACACAACGTATCGTTTAAAATTTTGTCACGTATCCGCCATTGTTTCGGAATGGGGCATAAATACAAGAAATTATTGTACCTTCCAAACAACTATAATTATAATTATTATTAATGATTTCATTTTTACTGATTGATGGATGGATGAGTCCTTTGCAAGATTTCTTCTAGGTAGTGAATCAGTAGAGTGCAAATATTACTGTGTTTCGGTTTGATGAGAAAAGTTCTGGGTGACACGGCATTTGTTATGGGCAGACGTCACACTTCCCATCAAGTGAACTTTAATTTTTTTATTTGATATAAGTGACGGAACGAGCAAAACGTTCACCTGATGGTAACGGCAACGTCTTCCCATAACAAATGCTGTGTCACCCAAAACAGTGTGACACCACAATGCGCCCGTCATCCTGAGACATCAGTTCTTAAGTCTAATATGCCCGGTGATTACGCTAGCTCTCAGCGCCCTTCAAACCGAAACACAGTAATGCTAAAAAAATTGCACACTACTGCTTCACGGCAGAATAACTGGCCCTGGGGTGGTAACTACCTAGACGGATTCCTGCACAGGAATCCTACCACCGTTACTCGTCTCAGTTTCTTCCACCAAAAAACTAAATGTAAATAAATTATAAGCTTATTAAGCCACCATTAACCATCAGATAAGTAGGTACAATATAAGATATTACCAACGTAGTACCACTTACGACAGCAGCACGTGTCAGGGAACGCTTTCGTGAAGATTTCGCGCCGGATATTAGTGACGCTCTGAGCGTTTATTGGATAATGCGAGTTTAATCTTACCGTTGTGTTCACGATTCGTACATTTGAACTTTATCATATATTGCATAGTTTAATTAACTGGCATATTGTATATATGCCCTAGGTAATATCGGTGTCTCCCACATATTTCAGAATAATAATGACAAATTAGTGGATGTGTGCTGTTAGTCGCACGGTGTCTATAATTATCACATCATGTTATAAAAAGTAAAACTGGTGGTAGGATTCCTATGCAGGAATCCATCTAGGTAGGTACCACCCCAGGGCCAGTTATTCTGCCGTGAAGCAGTAGTGTGCAAGCATTACTGTGTTTCGGTTTGAAGGGCACTGTGACCTAGCGTAATCACTGGGCATTTGAGACTTAAGAACTGATGTCTCAGGGTGACGGGCGCAGTGTGGTGTCACACAGTAATTTTCTGGGTGACACAGCATTTGTTATGGGCAGACGTTGCACATACCATCAGGTGAACGTTTTGCTCGTTCCGTCACTTTTATGAAATAAAAAAAAAGTTGTCATCAATCTTGAAACTGTTATCGATTGCACATACATACAATTACGCCTCATTCCCTTCGGGGTTGGCAGAGACCACATCCGTACTTCACTTTTCGCCTCCACGGGAAACGAGACTTAAGCGAACCACGTTGCCTGCATCTTAGTATGTGTGAAAATTCTTGCTCCCATTACGTTCCCACGAGTAGCTAGGGAAGACGTTGTCCACACAAACAGAGCCCCACATGCTTGGTTAAGGCTAGCCTCATTCTGAAGACGCTCGGTCTCAAAGCAGATCGGCACGCTAACGACTAGGCTCGTCCCTAGCCACGCAGACATCGAAAAGGTTTAGAGGTAGGAAATGGACTTGAGGTAGGGAATGCGGAAAAAGTTGGGAAAGGAACAATGAGTAGGATGCTACTACCTCGGAAGGAGAAGGAGCTCGGAAAGCCGTGGTCGTTTGCCCGGTACTCTACCGTATTTGTCAAGACAATTAGGTCAAAGTTTCCCTTGGCGTTATCGATTGTGATGGAATAAATAAATCATAGTGTCCACGTCGTATATAATATCCCTGGTAGAGGCTAATATTGAATATTAATAAAGAAATTCAATGATACTATAATAATTTTATTACAAAAATAAATGGGCTGTCAGTCTGTCTGCCAAGACTCTTTTTCTCGGGGACACGTGATGCGAAAATATTTGAGACTGGATTCCCGTGATGGACGTTCTATACAAGTTTATACTCATGACGACCGCGTGGCCTGGTGGTCAGAGTACCTGACTTCTAAGCCGCGGGTACTGGGTTCGAATCCCAGCCGGTGCCAACATTTGTGCTTAAACACAAAATGTTGGTTTTCGGGTCTGGTTGTGTTGTGTTTGTCCCCGTGTTTCTAACACTGCATCCTTGCCTACCTCCGATCTTATCGCATTAGCGTTACATCGGGCGCGGGTAGGTTGGGACGAGTGAGTGCCTCTGTGTTTGCGCGTACACTTGTGGCACTATAACATCTGCGCAATTGATAGCTATCGACAATATTCGAAAGTTGTCGCCGTGGTCGAAATCGGCCAGGAGAATATCGTTATTTATGTATTTATTTATTTATATAATTTGGAACGTCAATAGTACACACAACATATCCTATAAATTAAGTTACATAATAAAGTCTGATGTGCATACCAATTACAGACGATCACATCACTTACTACAAATAGTTGTTACCTTACAAAAATAAAACAGTTAAGTAAAGTGTAAATGAAAACCTGATAAGAATTTGTTCAAAAAAAAAATACTATCCATAAAACCGTAAAAAATAAAAATGACGTAAAACTAAGCAGACGCCAGGAATGATTTCGAGATCATATGTTTAAATTCATTATACGAGTAAGAATTTTGGAAGATGTCAATTTTGCGGTTTTTGCTTTGTAATGAGTTATATTCCCTGCATATTCTTACTATAGGCGACTGTAAGCCGAGGTTAGTTTTGCACCGAGGGATGTAGAACAGCTGTGGTATAGGTTTACGGGGCATGTTAAATGGAATGTTTAGCGACACGAGTGACAGCAAGTAGCTGCAATCAGTGAGTCCGATAACAACTTTATACAAAAACAAGACATCGTTCACAATGCGCCTATCATATAAGGAAATCATTTTAAAATGACCTAGTCTTTGGTTATAAGTATTTCTGTGTGAGAAACCAGGGGTACTAAAAGCAAGATACTTTGTGAATGCGCGTTGTATACTTTCAATTCGTCGGGAGTGTACACTGTTGTGGGGGCTCCAAATAATGCTCGCATACTCTAATTGAGTCCGTACTAATGCATTATACAATGTAATTTTGGTTCTGGCTAACTTAAATCCCCTTGTGTTGCGTTTTATAAATCCTAACATTTTCACAGCCTTAGTTATTGTAGTATCAATATGTGAAATAAAATAAAGCTTGCTATCAATCATCACTCCCAAATCGCCCACACTATTTACTTCTACTAATTCTTCACCATTAAATTTATATTTGGACGGTAATGGTCTTTTTTTCTAGTGTACTTAATGTAGCAGCATTTTTTTACATTTATTATCATATTATTCGAAGTACACCACCTTCCAATTCTATTCAAGTTGCTCGGAACCAACTGAATGCCATCTGAGCTAGTAATCGTTCTGTAAAGGTTTAAATCATCTGCAAACAGCGAGAATTTACAGTTGCGTATTTCTTCTGTGATATCATTTATGAATAGAACAAACAAAATTGGTCCCAAATGGGAGCCTTGTGGCACTCCAGAAGCAGAAAAGTAACAAGCCGACTCATATCCCTTGACTGCCACAACTTGAGGTCTATTTCTCAGATAAGATTTAAACCATTCTAACAGTGGACCAAATATACCTTGTGCCTCGATTTTTTTCAATAATATATAATGGTTGACTTTGTCGAACGCACTTGAAAAATCAGTATAGACAGCATCAACTTGATGTCCAGTATCCAAATCAGTTGATAAATCCGATACAAATGACATTAGGTTAGTATTAACAGAACGACCTGATTTAAAGCCATGCTGATGCGGTGATATAGTAATATCAAAATAACGCGATATAATAGGACTGACAAGGGACTCAAAAAGTTTTGAAAAACATGATAATATCGAAATAGGCCGATAGTTTTTTATATCTGATTGATCTCCTTTCTTGTATACGGGGACAATTCTAGGTTTTTTCCATTCATTAGGAAAGAGTCCCTCTTCTAGAGAATGGTTAATGATTAAGGTCAAGGGAAAAGCAATAGCGCGTCCACAGCGTTTAATAAATAACGGAGGAATTGCATCAGGACCAGCCCCCTTTGAACCACCCAGTTTCTTTATCGCCTTCAAAACCTCTTGTTCAGTGAATTTTAATAGACCAATAGTATTGTAAGTTTGGTTTGAAACACTCCTGGTAATATGTAACGAACTTTTTATGATTAAAAACTGATGAAAAATAATTCATAAAAAGTTCCGCGATTCCAGGTCCAGTATCAACAACTAAATTATTTAAGTGCATTTTAGATGGAAGGGTTGAGCTATTACATTGTTTATGGTTCATAAAGCGCCAAAAAGTTTTAGGATTTCTGCATATATTACTTTCAATGAGATTTTTGTATTTACTATAACATTCATCATACAGTTTATGACAGCGGTCTCTCAGAATGCTGTATTCTAGTTTATCGCGTGGATTTTTATAAATTTTGTACATTGATCTTAATTTTTCCTTTTCTGTCAGAAGTTTAATAAGTGATCTAGAATACCATACAGGATATCTAAAGCTTTTTAGTGTACGCTTGGGAACATATCTATCAATAACATCATTTAAATTATCGTAAAATACCGAAATCATTCCATTCACGTCATAATTTTGGCAAAGGGTTTTATGCCAGTCAATACTCTTGATAACAGAGATAATAGAATCATAATCAGCTTTGATATAGTTATGAATAATTCTAGGTTTAGGGGTAAGATATTGAATATTACTATATGACAGAGATATCAACAAGCTGGGATGTTTAGGGTCGACTTTGCTCAAAAGACTGAGAGGTTTAGATACTGTTATGTCTGGTCTATTTGATAGTACTAAGTCTAATATTCTGTTATCTTCATTAGTTATCCAATTAAATTGTGATAAACAATTGGCCGACATGAAATCTATTAAAGTATAACCCAACTTATTATTGTAATTTAATGGAACCACACTGGTGGTCTCTTTCTTTACAGACCAGCTTATGAAACCTAAATTAAAATCACCGATTACAAATATGTCATCACATTGCCACACACTATAATTAATATTATTTAGATAGTTCGCCAAAGTCTCCTCTTTAATGGGGGGAGGTATATAAACTACACACAAAGCTATTGTTTTTAAGCATCGTCCAACCTTCGTCTGAATTACAACGCATATATCTTCTAAATCACTCTCCCACTGCTGAACTCGACAAGAATTGAGATTCTTAGATACTGCAACCATTACGCCGCCATCATCTTTCTTTGTGTTTGCCGTAGAAATGCGGTCTCTGCGATAAACTTTGTATCTATTGTCCATCAATTCACCATCCTTGATATTATTATTTAACCAGGTTTCAGTAAATACAACAACATTATAGTTATTTTGCAACACACAATCGTAGACCGAGTTAGTTTTCGTTCTTAGTCCTCGCACGTTTTGATAATATATATCCAACATTGCTAATATAGTCACATCACAAGTTTATACGGAACGCTCAATGCGTTTATTAGTGGCTCCTTTGAAAACCAGCGCTACGGTCTATCCGCAGCATCCTATGCAAAATGGAGTCCATTTTGACTTACATACAGCGTCACGTCACCTGTGGTTTCATACCTTGTCTATTTTTTTCGTGCTTCAAAATTTAATTGTCTTTCTTTTAATTGCATTCTGTTTGTGATTTTGTGTATGTCGAATGTAGTCGAATTCAAAAATATATTCTTTCTTTTTTAACAGTTATTTTTCTTACATTTTTAAACACACTGGCACATATTTTACATTTTTTTAAAATATGTGTCACAGTCTACCGGTAAAGCGACTTCGCATCTGTTTCCTTTAAACTCGCATTATCCGATAAACGCTTTCAGCCGCAAGCGCTAACATCCCGCGCGATATTTGCATCTAAGAGCGTTTTGGCACTTTTTCCTGTCACATGTACTAGAAGACATTGTGTCAAACGTACAACGAAATAACATTACGTTATGTTAAACGTTTTCGACGCCTTTACCCTATAAGGGCCTACCCCCGAGAAGGCAAGAAAAGAGATGTGACGGGTTACCCTCCTTTTAACATTACCCTCCTTCTGGAGCAGTTGGTAAAAAGAGAAGAGCGGAGTTTTTTCTTCCACCCTTTTCTTCTCCGTATAGAGGATCCTCATTAAGAACTAGTGGTAGATTTTTTATAGAAAAGTGTTGAGACGAGCAAAGCCCATAAAAATGCTGTGTCAGAAGTTTTCTATGTGCCACCACACTGCGCCCGTCTCCCCGAGACATGAGTTGTTCAGTCTCGTATGCGTAGTAATTTTACTAGCTTGCATTTCCGACCGAGAGAGACCGAAACACAGTAATGTTTGCACACTACTGCTACATGGCAGAATAACTGCCCTTTGGTGGTATCATATTTATTTTTTATTTATTTACATAAACCAACGCGTGCACAGATTATTTTATGATTTCAATTACAATGACATAAAAACAAATAGGCAAAAACTTTCTTAATTTTATAATTAAATATGTCGGCGTCTTTTGGTTGAGCAAGCAAAGTATTAACTAATTTTAGCGCATAATGATTTCTTATATTTACGCGAACACTACACATTTAAATGAAACTAATTTTACGGATTTTATCGCGTTTAATTTTTTTTTTATTATTTATAACCCGACTTTTCGAGCGCTTTACAGCACCCATGGTCACGGGAGGACTGAGGTGACAGACGTCCTGATGTCATAGTTAACCTGGGGTACCTTCAGCTTTTAATTATTATTTTTGGTCCGATCTACGCAGTTAGCTCTTTCTGTAATCCTCTCTAAATCTCTCTAAATCCGTAAAATTATTTTCATTTAATTTGAGCGCTCTATAAGACGTCGCTTGTTTTGTAGAGGCGCAACACGCAGGCCGCAGTACGAACACCGGTCGTTGCCGTACGCGCAAGTACTGCTGGGGTGCATTGATTGCGCACCGCGCTAAGCATTCCGGATTATTAACTTTGTTGTCTCCTATTGTTTCCATCATATAAGTTAGTAGCGCCATCTTTCGAATCCTATATGAATTCTTGCATAGGGATCCTATCACCAGTAGAAGTATGTAAAATAAATGACATTTTGCAAACTAATTTTGATTTTCATACAATGAATACATCAGAAAAAACCAAAGAATACTTTTAATTTAATTGTAAAGAATTTTATTGTATTGAATGGGTATCGGTCAGTATTTCAAATAAATTCCGTAGCATATTCTTCTAGCGGATGTGAATAACCCATTCTACGAAAATAATAACAATACAATTGAACGCAACAAATTCCGTGTAATGGGCAGCGACTTTCCAAAGACGTAGCTTACCGTCGTAACCTATGTTCTTCGTAGAATCCGTGAGAAAAATTCAAACACAATAACATGAAATGAAAATTCTTTATTTTTCGACGTAAGAATTACAAATTTCGATTGTCAAACATCATTTATTTACAATCTACTGCCGTTTTTCTTTGACGGAGAAGAAAAAGGCGAAAGAAACCGTCTAGGTAGCTACCACCGCAGGGCCAGTTATTCTGCCGTGAAGCAGTAGTGTACAATACCTAATACAAAAAAACTAATAAAATAAAAAACAAAGTGGATAGCATAAAAACTTACTGCATGAAAAAATACATATATGTGACAAATGTTATGGTGATCAGTCCAGCGGTGTCGAAGTCTATTAATCTCAAGCAGACATACCAACATTCATTTTATATATAGACAAGAAGCTTACAATTCTATACGGAGAATTCTGACGGGTTAAAATTAATTATGGCGGCTTTGAAAAGTTAATACCTAGAATCCTTGATCAAAGGAATCATTAGAACCTTTTAAAAGAAGTTCCGCGTATGTACGGGGTTCATTGTAAGTTGTCTTCAATTAATTAATGTTTAAAATGTTTTCTAATAAGTTGCAAGCCGCAAAGATTTTGTCTTTGACATGTTTTAAAAAATTTAACTTCGAAGATTTAATCGATTTCATAACGTAGTTATTCTTTAAACAAATCTCGTATACATAATGACAGTATACCTGAATATCATCATCATGTCAGCCTATCACTAGTCCACTATTCAACATCCCCCATAGTTGCCAAAAAAGTTTGTAGTTCTAATTTTGGTGGGATTTTGCCGAAATTGCCACGCTTGGCAGGCGGGTTGGCAACCGCAGTTTATTTATTCAGATGATTCAGAAAGATGCTGCTGCCCATCTCCTGGTTTTTATTTCCCCTCTGTCGAGTTTTACGACACCCACAGAATGTCATGGGGTAGTAGATTCTCTACAGCCGCCACCACACGGTCTGAATATATCGCCATTGATACTTAGGCTCTGTCTTTATTTCTTTCCTTTTCTCTTTCTTTGTTTCCTTCTCTCTTTCTTTATTTATTTCTTAACGCTTCTACACTAAAACACTTGCTTGAGACACCATTATGGACCTCATGTTTGATACTCAAATGTTTTCTAGATTATAATTTTTATTTTAATGGTTTTTGTTAAATTTCTATACTAGGATTTTTGCCGTGTGGTGGCGACATAAGAGTACCTAATATCCCATCTCATCCTGTGGGTATCGTAAAAGTCGACAGACGGATAATTAAAACTAGGCGATGGGCAGCAGCACCTTCTTAGAACATCTGAAAAAATAAACTGCGGTTGCCAACTCACCTGCCAAGCGTGGCAACTATGCTGAGTGTGGCGGACGACAGCGTCTTAGATGCACAGTATCTGATATAGTGATCGCCAATCGGCTGCCAAGCGTAATGATTACGATACTTGTTTCCAAGTTGGGCGATGTCTATGTCCAGCTATGGACTTATTACATGCGGATATTTTAAGTGGCTAATCACTGGGCATTTGAGACTTAAGAATTGATGTTTCTGGGTGACGGGCGTAGTGCCACAAAGAAAAGTTTTGGGCGACACAGCATTTGTTATAGGCAGACGTTGAACTTAACATCAGGTGAACGTTCTGCTCGTCTCGTCACTTTATCCAATAAAAAAATCAGTTTTTCCCATTATCCATGTTCAGTATATATAATTTCGGTGACGTAATTGCTGTTAGCCTTTTTTGGCTTTTACAGCTTCATCGGATACTGTGCTCACGGGCCATGGGCCCGCGTGCCAGTGGCCCGCGTGTCAGTGGCCCGCGTGCCAGGTTTGGTTTGACCCAAACATAAATACATAAATAAACTCCTACAATAACCTCGAAATTCGGACTGTCGCGCTCGCTGCGTGCTTGCGCGATTTAGAATATCTCTAAAAGGTTTTTAAGTCGTTTAATGACCGTCCGAGGGAGGCTGCGGGCTTCCATTCGGACTGTCGACTTGTGTGTCGGTAACTCTGGGCGGTGAGAACCGCCCTGGAACACGGGTGTATCGTGTGTACGCGGTGTGATTGTCGACTGCTGCGCGCCGCTCTCTACGGCGGTCGCGCGTCGTGGTGCGTGTTATATTAAAGCTATTAACTATATATTTTCGGTGATGTAATTGCTGTTAGCCGTCTCGGCTTTTACAGCTTCATCGGATACTGAGCTATTAACTGTGTGTACAGTGTAGCCTGGATCGTGACTGACTGTATCGTGATCAGGGAGTGCTGAGACGTCCGTGTCGTCTAGCACGTTTCGCGGGCGACGTTTGCGTTCGGTCGCGTTTCTATCTGGTCGGTAATTTGCTGCTTTAACCACCAGCGAGTTGGATGAACCGCGGCTTTTTCGAAAAACCGCCGTAATAATGTTCTGAAGTGTTCAGAGATTAAGGGCATTTTACAGTCGCTGCGAAGATCTTTATGCATTGGTACCAACCGCCTCCGCTGGCAGTTCGCAAGAATCGATTTTGAACGCTCTGTAACTTCTGATATTCAGTCATCAAAGCCAACAACACAGGCGAGGCACGTGCCACGACGGGGCGTGCTGTTGGGGGATAACTTTGTTTAACATTAAGCTCATTTCTACGATTTATTCATATGTTCAATGATTTAAATAAAATGATAAATATTAATATAATCACGTATTTGTATAAGTGGCCATTTGTCATTATTTTAAAAATAAATTGTATTTATTTTCTTCTTTTCCTAATATAACCCGAAACCGTTATAATGCTAAGTGACGTCGCTAAATAGGAGCTCGTCATGAAAGTGGTAACGAATTGACTGCGATTCTCGGTTGGTTTGTTACTCGCTTCGTCTTAATTCCAGGAGTAATAAACATTTTTAAATAAAACTATTTTTACGGATTTTATCGCGTTTAATTTATAACTATTTTTAACCCGACGTTTCGGCCGCTTTACAGCACCCATGGTCACGGGGGGACTGAGGTGACAGTTGTCCCGATGTCGTAGTTAACCCGGACTACCTTCAGCTTTTAATTATTATTTGTGGTCCGATCTACGCAGAAAGAGCTAACTGTGTCTTGAAGTCTTGCAGTGGTATGCTTGGTTTTTGACTTAATTTTATTAATTATAGGATCCCAAGCTGGTGGTAATACCCAACCATCTTCTAGGCTCGCGAATCATCCTTGGTAGGAATCGGTGTTCTTTTGCAAGGATCTGTGGTTTATCAAATCTGATGTAATGGTTGGGATGATCCAGAACATGGTCACAGACTGCAGACTTCCTAGAGCGACGATGCTTCACATCAGCTATATGTTCTTTTACGCGGGTTTTTACTGATCTTTTTGTTTGCACTATGTAAGAGAGACCACATTCACAATCCAGCTTGTATACTCCTGCATCTTGTAGAGGGATGTTACACTTGACAGATGGTAAAAACTGACTTATCTTCTTTGGCGGCTTGAAAAATGTTCTTATAGAAGCTCGCTTCAAGATATAGCCAATCTTGTCCGTGACTCCTCTGACATATGGAAGAACAGCAGGTACACGCTTGACTGTGGCCGGCTTCACTCGGTCACTGCGACGAAGGCGCGGAACCCGAAGCTTGTTGTCTTGCAAAACTTGCTTGACATGCTGAAGCTCGGCGGCCAGGTGTTTACTGTCACAGATCCCTTGTGCTCTCTGAAACAAAGATTTACCCACGGTAGCTAACTGTGAAGGATGGTGGTGAGATTCACCATTTAAATACCTATTTGTATAGGTATTTTTTACCATCTGTCAAGTGTAACATCCCTCTACAAGATGCAGGAGTATACAAGCTGGATTGTGAATGTGGTCTCTCTTACATAGGGCAAACTAAGAGATCCATAAAAACCCGCGTTAAAGAACATATAGCTGATGTGAAGCATCGACGCTCTAGGAAGTCTGCAGTCTGTGACCATGTTCTGGATCATCCCAACCATTACATCAGATTTGATAGACCACAAATCCTTGCAAAAGAACATCGATTCCTACCAAGGATGATTCGCGAGGCTATTGAAATTAAAAAACATCCTAATTTCAATAGGGAAGATGGTTGGGTATTACCACCGGCTTGGGATCATATTATTAATAAAATCAAAAACCAAGCATACCACTGCAAGGCTTCAAGACACAGTAAGCTCTTTCTGCGTAGATCGGACTAAAATAATAATTAAAAGCTGAAGGTACTCCGGGTTAACATCGGGACTACTGTCACCTCAGTCCCCCCGTGACCATGGGTGCTGTAAAGCGCCCGAAACGTCGGGTTAAAAATAGTTATAAATTAAACGCGATAAAATCCGTAAAAATAGTTTTATTTAAATGTGTAATATTCGCGTAAATAAAAGAAAACATTAAGTAATAAGCATTTGTTACGTTTTAAATTATAAGGAAAATATTGCTGACTGTCGCTTTAAGCTTATAATAATTATTTATTTATTTATTTACACTTTATTGTACAAACTGTACAAACGGCGGACTTAATGCCACATGGCATTTTCTACCAGTCAACCAGAAAGTTAGTGAGAGAAGCGTGTAAAAAAAGATACACATATATATACATATACTTAGATATATGAATAAATACACACTCAAGTACACACACACACACACATAAATATATATACATATATATATATATATATATATATATATATATATATATATATATATATATATATATATATATATATATGTGTGTATAACTATATATAAAGAACAGTATACTAAACAAAAATATACAAAGTAATATAAGAATATGATATATGTAATAAAAAAACAAGTTAAGTCTGATGAGCTCGAATAGTGAAATTTCAGTTTATTTTTAAAAGACCACTTGTTCGGAGATTTCCTTATGTTTAAAGGAAGCACATTCGAGAGTCGGGCCGCTGTTACAGCAAAGGAGTTACGAGAGAAAACCAGTGCGGTGAGGGAGAATTTGGAGTATGAGATTGTCATGAGACCGAAGATTGCGTTCATGGGAGGAACCCAAGTATTGAAATTTAGATTTTAAATACTCTGGGGCAAATGGATCATTAAGGATTGTGAATAGAGTGCAGAGAATTCTAAATTCTCTCCGTTGCGGAATGCTCAACCATTTCAGTTGAGAACGATAATGAGGTATATGGCTTATCGTCGTTACCGGTATTATCGTGTAAACTAATTATTGATTTTATTATGCATTATTAAAAATATAAAAATCAGGGCGAGGTTGTGTTAGTTCAACACATCCTAGCACATCCTGAGTGGCATTCCTTTTCGAAGCATTCCGCCATGTACATGTGGATATAGGCAGTCTTTTTTTCTGTTCGTTTTATTTTTTCCAACAGTTTTTTATTCAGATATTTGGCATACAGTTGTCCTAGTGCCATTATTCAGTGCATCGTTTAAGTTTTGTATTTTTTTTTCTTTTTTACTGTTGATTGTTGTTATTGTTCTATAATGGCATGTTGTTTTTTTTAATGACTATTTTAATTTACTTATTGTTTCAATTTTTCCGTGTCGTGTTATGTCTGTATTTATTGTGTGGGTGCTTCAAACGTCTCTTTCTTTCTTCTTTCTTTAGTATTAAAAAGAAGTGGTTACTCAGGGGCCGGGCGCTCGCCTTAAGCTTCATTGTACGCGAATGACCTTACTTCGATCTCCGGTCATCTCAATATTATTCTGATTGACCACGTGTTCGATAGCTTAGTGAATGAAAGATAAAGCGGGCTGTAAATTAATTATTATAAGCTGTACTGTACAATAATTGAATTAGAAGAGGTCTATCAATTAGTGCGTAGTCGCCGTTGGCTCGGCGAGAAGTCGTCGTCCGTCCGGTCAGCTGTTCACGGCTCGTCCTGCTCGCGCCCCTCGACCCGCACGCCTCGCAGCCCCCTTTGTGTCGCTGATGGCTCAGCGCGTCGAAGTCCGAAAACCACGTGTTCAGCGGTAAAGGAAAACTTCGTGAGGATGTCTGCACGTCTGAAAAATAAAAAAAAGACTTGTGAATGTCTGCGGCATAAGAGTGGCGTGGCGTATTCTTCTCAGCTCCCAGCTGTAACTTTAAGTAAAAACAAAGTAGCAGCCTTTTAATGCCCCACTGCTCAGCGCAGGCCTCCTCAAGTTTTCAAGAGGGTTTTGGAACTGGGAACAGACATTTTTTTTTGCTTGGTTTCCCCGAGATGCTTTCCCTCATCACCGAGCACGTGGTAAATCAGCACAAAGGTAAAAAAAAATTGAGACGACGGTAGCTCGGTGGCTGGGTTTTGTTTTGTTTTGTTTTTTTTTAAACAAAGCCCCACAGTAGGATTTTCTCCTGGGTCGTGGGTGCGTTTTACAAACATACATTTCACATGCAAAACACAAACAGACCCTAAAAGCAACAATTTGTGATTTTGAACAAATGTTGCCTCCGGCTGGGAATCGAACCCAGGACCGGTGGCGCAGAAGTCAGGTACGCTAACCACTACGCCACGCGGTCGACCGCGGTGATGGCTTTCATTTCATAGTGGCCTTAATTTTTGAGATTCTGTTGTTTAATAGTGCATTGTGTTGGCGGCTTTAGAGAACCCACAACCCCATCTAATCCTGTGGGTGTCGCAAAAGTCGACTGAGGGAAAAATGAAACTGAGAAGATAAACAGCAGCACCTTCTTGGAACATCTGAACAAATAATCTGCGGTTGCCAACCCACCTGCCTAGCGTGGCAACTTTTGCAACGACCAGGGCTACAAACTTTTGTGTAATTAATTGGGGGAGGCCTATGTTCTGTAGTGGACTAGTTATAGATTGAAATGATGACGTATAATAATGCGGGAATCCGTTTAAACAGGTACCAACGCAGTACCAGTTATTCTGTCGTCAAGGAGTAGTGTATAAACGTTACTGTTTCAGTTTGAATGAGACCTGATAGCACATAGCGATTTTCCCGCGCCGTCGTGCACCTTGTTCGGGCTGTTCCTGGTCTTCGAAGATTGGATCCAGTTTCATGGAAACGCTGGCGTACTCGCTGAACTGTAGAAAGATCCACACCAACAGTTCTCGCTGTATTTCGCTGACTATGCCCATCTTCAAGCATTGTCAGGATCCTGGTACATTCTTCAGGGGTTAACGACATGATGACTTCAGAAGAATAAAATTTATACGGCAGAGACACCATATTTATAACTTTTTATTGCAAAACTAAAACAAACGCGAAAGAATTGATTTGAATTTTTTGGAACTAAATTCAAAAACGACCATTAATTACCATGTCAGTTTTTATACAATTAACATAAAATAAATAAAAAGGTTTCATATATTATTTTATGTGGCAGGAAATATTCTTTAATTTAGTTCTTATTTCATAAATATAGGTCAAGTACTTTTGATGATATTGAAGATTTTCTAACCGACCCTTTTTCTTTGCGGTCCAGCGTATATATTATTCATCGGCTGGTAGCATTGGGTTTCGTTACAAATTCCTTTAAAACGGAGGCCGTATAGAAAATGACTACAAAATGGCTGCGATTCTTCGTCGTTTGTTACTTGCTTCATCTTAATCCCAGGTTTAATAATCGTTAAATGTGTTTTTAGTTTAAAAATAAAGTATAGTCTGTGCCGCCTTTAACTGATGTCATTAAAAAGCCCCAGTGTTCCGGTTTGAATGGGAACTGATAGTGTAATTAATTGGCGTATGGGTGTGTGGTGGCGGCTCGTTAAAAGAATACTACCACTCCATCTCATCCAATGGAACTCGTAAAAGGCGAGTAAGGAATTAAACTACACTGTGCACCCAACAGCGCATGGTGGCGATGGGCTCACCACCTATCACACCAAGTGCATTATATTGTTTTGGTGAAACGTGGATTGTGGCAGTCATCTGTTTTTGCAGTGAGTGCCCAGTCTCTGACTACCCCTTATGGGATACAGTCGTGATCTTATGTATGTATGTATGTATGGGCCTGAAGAACAGACGTCTCAAGGCGATGGGCGTATTGTGGTGCCACATAGAAATGTTCTGGCTGACACAGAATTTGTTGTTATTTGCTTGTAACTATCTTAAATATTAGTGACACAAAAGGTCTTCCTCCTTATTCATTATCTGTAGGTACGTAATGCTTTGAAAATCATGGCTTAAGAATTTAATGAGGATTTCAGATATTCACTAACATATTAAACATGCTAATGAAGAAATCTACATGCGTGAAGCAATTTGAATCTCATGCTTAATATCCGGTATGTGTTTGATAATATCTTTTATAAAATATATTTAAAAGTTTTTGTTTTGCGAACTCAAACGAAAACGTGCAGAATAACACCATAATATGCAATGCTATCAATGCACTGCACGTGGGAACGCAATGGGGAGTACAGAATTTTTGGACTCGTACCAAAATGGCGGCGACGTGATAATTTATTAAAAAAAAAAATATAAAAGATTACATTCGAATTTCGACCATTGGGCGACCACTGGTATGTATTATTACAAGCTTTCCAATGTATGTACCTACTTGTAATGTGTGTTGCAAATTAATTTTAGACAATTCCCTCCCAACGATTGAGCTGAAATTTGGAACACATTTGTAACTTATACAATGGTACTACATTAAAATGGTACCATTAAGTTGGTAAGATGATGGAGCCGGAATTTAGTCATAGGAACTCTTCAACTAAGCAAGATAGCTTCGTCATGTTTGGGCTTGTTTAATTTGTGTTGACAAGTACAATACAATTTTTGATTTTTTACTGGTGGTAGGATTCTAATGCAGGATTCCGTCTAGCTAGGTACCACCCCAGGGCCAGTAATTGTACATCCATGTACAAAGGCCAGTATTGTAAATCCATGCAAAAGAGCACCGATTCCTACAAGCTATTATAGTTACAAGCTTTTATTTGTGAGGCTTACGTCCAGCAGTGGGCTTTTTTCTAATTGGAGAACGAGACGAGACGAGCAAAACGTTCACCTGCTGGTAAGCGCAACATCCGCTCATAGCAATGTTGTGTCACACAGAAGCCCGTCATCCTGAGACATCAGTTCTGAAGTCTCATATGCCCAGTGATTACGCTAGCTCACAGTGCCCTTCAAACCGAAACACAGTAATGTTTGCACGCTACTGCTTCGTGGCAGAATAACTGGCAGTGCGATGGTACATACCTAGACGTATTATTGCAGAAATCAAGAAGTTTAATGAAATAAGTTAAATGCTGCAAATATACTTTCCTATTAAACTAAAAACACAACAAACGATTATTACACCTGGGATTAAGACGAAGCGAGTAACAAACCGACGAATAATCGCAGCCAATTTGTAATCATTTTCTTTACGGCCTACACTTTAGCGACGTACCTCTACGGAATTGTGTAATGAAACCCAGTGTTCCATAGCTGCGCAGTCGTTGGATAACAAATATTATTTATATAACAGAAAATGACGAGACGTGCAATACGTTCACCAGGCGATAATTGCAACGTCTGCCCATATGCTTTGTCACCCAGATCATTTCTATGTGGCACCACACTGCTTCCTCCTGAGACATCAGTTCTACAGTCTCATATACCCAGTAATACACAAGGTTTCATTGCCATTGAGGCCGAGACACAGTAATATTTGTACACTACTGCTGCACGGCAGCATAACTGTCCCCATTGTGATGAATGATGGGGAAACCATTCTGCCAGCATTCACTTATTCGTACAACATTAGTCTTTTAATTTTTAATTTTTTTATTTTTTTTTACCTTACTTAAATGATAATCATTTGTTTGCTTCATATATTAAACTCATTAAATATATAATTCATCTATAAAACTTCATAAAAAATTTAAATATATTATTTTATGTTAAGGTCATTATCTCATATACATATATATAAATATATATAAACCACCAAACGGCCTCAGCGGAAGACCGGCGACGGTTGCTTATTGCCGGCATACGGTGAGTAGGGACCGATGTGTGACGACATAGTTTTGTAAGATTTTTTGAGTATTATGTAAATCGTATGTGTTTTAAAATATCAAAGTTGTCGCTACAAATAAATGTATTGTCTTTCTTTCTTTCTTCTTCCCTGCGGTGGAACCTACAGACAGAGTCCTTCATGGGATTATCCTTCATAGGATACAAATTCCCAAATGTTTCACCTGTGTAGATATGAAATTTGATTAGGACAACATCATAACCATGTTGAATTATCCTATAATGGAATTTTATAATACTTTTAGTATGCCTAATTATCTTTATAATTACTCAGTGTTATAAATTTATCATAAGTATTTTTTTAAGAATAAATCAGAATGTTATCTTTTATTGAGCGTTATCGTAAACGATTGGTCGGATCATTATCATCATCATCATCGGCCTATCACTTGTTCACTGCTGAACATAGGCCTCCCCCATAGATTGCCACAAGTTTGTGGCTCTCATTTTGGAGGGATTTTGCTATAGTTGCCACGCTTGGCAGGCGGGTTCGCAACCGCAGTTTTTTTATTCAGATGTTCCAGGAAGATGATGCTGCCCATCGGCAAAACTGAGTACCTCTAAGCATATGCTCATTCTTATGACACTAATAGGGAAAGAAAGTTAATTTGATAACATCCGCATTCAAAATATAAAGTGGTGTATATTGCCTAGTTTTGAAGGGTACCGCCCGCCCTTCTACAATGTCGTGCACATGCAAAATAACACCGCCACCGGGAACCGCCACCAGGATTCCTATGCAGGAATCCGTCTAGGTAGGTACCACCCCAGCGCCAGTTATTCTGCCGTGAAGCAGTAGTGTGCAAACATTACTGTGTTTCGGTTTGAAGGGCACTGGGAGCTAGCGTAATCACTGGGCATATTAGACTTAAGAACTGATGTCTCAGGGTGACGGGCGAATTATGGTGTCATACTGTTCTGGGTGACACAGAATTTGTTATGGGCAGACGTTGCACTTACCATCAAGTGAACGTTGTGCTCGTTCCGTCACTTTTAGTAATTAAAAAAAAATGCTAGATCTTATAGGATCTTATAGTTGCTTTCCCAACTTCCGCATACACTATCCCAAATTATTTTTTTACCTAATCCTATTCCCTTGTGTTATAGTAAAATCAACAGACAGGCTACTCAGCAATGATGTTTTAAACTGAGGAGCTATGTCATGACAAATCGGTCGCTAGGTGTCGTGGGTTCGATTTCTGCAGAGGACAAACATTCTTCAGCTTCAGGCGGTTGAGCCTGGAAAAAGTAACAAACAGAGGGACAGAGACAGTTACTTTCGCATTTATAATATTAGTACGGATTATAGGAGATTTATAAGTTTATACTTGTAAGTGAAAATGGAGTTCCGTCAAAGGACTGCGATCGCACGATTTTTAGTTAAAGCCTACCAATCAAGTGGATATCTCGAAAAAATCTATCGACGTACACTCTGTTACCAAGAAGAACCTTAAAAATAAGAAATTTAGGTATGGAAATCACACAGTGATTTCGTTTTTATCGTATTCAATAGTATCGTTATTCAAGTAAATATTTTAACTCCAAAAATAAGAAATTACTCAAAAGAAATCATAGTACATTTTCGCATGAAATGAATTTAGTGTGAAATATTTGAGTTCAAAGTAAAATGATCATTTGTCGACTGTAAAACATCGATTGAAGGGAATCGGAAACAAGTGCTCGTGGGACTTGTTATCGCTCTCTGCGGGAAGTGTGCTCGAGCGGAATGGGCGTTAACTTCAGAAACTAACGGCAAGTTGTCAGCTTTTGAAATACTACAAATATAACAGTCCATTCAGAATCCATAGGAGCGAAGCCTTCACTACACTAAATCCCTGTCAGAAATGAGACGAGACCTGTGCTCAGCAGTGGGACATTTATAGGCTGTTACTTTACTATTTTACATACAGTGAGTTGAAAGGTGGCCGAGTGCTGAGAGCCGAAACCTTTATGGATGACCAGAGAGGGGACCTCGTCATCCTGTGCGCGAGAGTAACTGACTCGAGGGTGCCTAAGGGGGTCGGCCTTGGTTACTTAATTCGGGAGAGTATTTACACCATTATCTTAATTATCTAGATTTACCACCAATTCGGAATGCATTCCGCTGCAGAAGAAATGTTGCAAGAAACTCCAGAGACGCTTCTATTTATGATCGAGGGGAAAACCGGCCTGAGATGTGTCGTTATTGCGAATAAGTTTGTCTGATATGCCCTCGCCAACGCCGGGGCGGTACGGTTTGTGCAATGATGAATAGAGCCGATTTTTGGTGTAACGCGATATATATAATTTCGGTGATGTAATTGCTGTTAGCCTTTTTGCCTTTTCAGCTTCATCGGATACTGTGCTCACGGGCCAGGGGCCCGCGTGTCAGGTTTGGTTTGACCCAAACATAAATACATAAATAATACTCCTACAAAAACCTCGAAATTCGGACTGTCGCGTTCGCTGCGTGCTTGCGCGATATTGAATATCTACTAATTAGTTTTAAGTCGTCTAATGACCGTCCGAGTGAGGCTGCGGGCCTCCATTCGGACTGTCGACTTGTGTGTCGGTAACTCTGGGCGGTGACAACCGCCCTGTGTGTAACGCGATGGGGTTGTATGTAGCGACACTTACAACCAAGTGATTTGGGGTGTTGACGGCGGAGTTGAAAAATCGGCGGGAGGCCACCCTCAGGTATTGAGCTTTGTTAGGAAGCCCAAAATCGATGTGGAGGTTGATATAATGCTAGAACCACGATGTTCCCATGGCCTTGCTGATGACTTAGTCTGTGAATATGACGCGGGAAGGAATGCGAAAACATGTCTTGCTTGCGTATGTCATGATTGGTCGAATACAGGCTTTGTATAATGTAGTTTTATTACGCAAAGACATTTTACTAATTTTATTTAGAAGCGGGTGTAATGGGTTGAGTACGAAAGCCGTTTTCGGTAACGGTCCACAAATTTATTAAAAGACGTTACAAAATTTGTGGACCGAAGGAGAGTATTGAGTCGAGTAGGATGCCTAAGTATTTGAGTGATCAAATAACTCTTATAGTACAGAGTAGCCAACGAGACACATATATATATACATAGTATCTAAATATTATAAATTATAAAGAAAAGCAAAACGCCCACTCTTTTCTCAACGGCCGGCGACGCACTTGTAATTTCTCAACATTCGGTGAACCGCTTGTAATTTTGCCCCTTTTCTGCATAAAAAGAACAGTCTAATTGAAGTCATCGAAACTCTTCTTTCACACTATCTGTAGTATGAAACGGGCTTGTCGGCAATCGCGGCAGCTAAAACTAGAGGTTAAACAGCAGCTCTTCATCAGGCCTCAATATATTAAATTCTTATATTTTTTATTTGTTAATAGTGACGAGACGAGCAAAACGTTTTTACTGGTGGTAGGATTCCTATGCATGAATCCGTCTGGGTATCACCAGGGGCAGTTAGTTACCCGTGAAGCAGTAGTGTGCAAATATAACTGTTTCGGTCTGAAGGGCACTGACAGCTAGTGTAATCAATGGGCATACGAGACTTAAGAAGTGATGTCTCAGAGTGACGGGCGCAGTGTGGTGCTGCACAGAAATATTTTGAGTAACACAGCATCTGTTATGGTCAGACGTTGCACTTACCCTCAGGTGAATGTTTGGTTCGTCTCGGTTCTTTATGAAATAAAAAAAGCGTTCACACGACAACAGGTCCTTCATACTATTTTTTCGTGAATAGTGTATGAACCGCTTTGTAATGGGCATTTGTGGCACTCACCGTGAATGACCGACACGTCTCGTTACTTACTTTGATAAAAATGATACTTTTCCAAAAACAAATGTACCACGGGGCAAATATTGTCAAATGACATAAGCAGTCAAGCTAATGTTACATAACGTTAACAATGTTCAGAAGCGCGTGGGACAGAAATCGCGTGACGCTCTCACATGCAAATATCGCGCGGGATATTACCGCTTGCCGCTGTAAGCGTTTATCGGATGATGCGAGTTTGAACGTAACAGATGTGGAGTCGCCTTACTGAATTTATTGATACTCTGTGGCTTTACCATTGATAGATGTCTTGAATAGTTTAACAAATTTCAAAAATTTTAGTTAAAATAATGAGACCGTTGAAGGAAAACAACGAGAAGAAACCAGAATGTCTGAGAAATAACATTATTCCGTGGACATGTTTACTGGTGGTGATTCCTATGCGGGAATCCGTCTACATAGGTACCACCCCAGGGCCAGTTATTCTGCCGTGAAGCAGTTGTATATGAAAATATAATGTACGTACGGAAACCCTTGAATATATTGAATATCTTGTAGAATGGGGTGGGGCGACACGCTAGAGGTTTGTGTTTAGCTTGGCCAGAACTAGAAAATATTTCTTAGTAGATCCATAAAATTTTGCAACAAAATTCTTAAAAGCGTGACTCTAAAATCTGACATAGAAATCAGCAAACTTGTCAAGAAGACATTATTAGAAAAAACGTATTGTTATAATTTATAATATTAACGTATTATTATTATTATATCCGCTTGCTCGTTTGCCCCTCTTCAATAAAAAAAACATCATTCTAAAGAGGACAGAGATGTGTGGAAATAACTCTTACTCTGCACTTGCAATTCCTCTGGCTACCAAATATGTGCTATTGTAATTAAATAATATATTGTATACATGACATTATGTAATATGGCATGAAAAATATGAAAAAAAAGACTCCAGAGTTTTTTGCCGGTTGTTCTCTGAGAAGGTCTTAGTTTTGTTGAACCGGTGTAGATTTCGGAATTCATATGAGCTATATTCAACCCTAAACTAATTTTTTTTTTTTGGCCGATCCAGTGTGGTTATTTATATATTTTATAGATGGTAGGATTCCTATGGAGGAATCCGTCTAGGTTGGTACCACCCCAGGGCCAGTTATTCTGCCGTGAAGCAGTAGTGTGCAAGCATTACTGTGTTTCGGTTTGCAGGGCACTGAGACTTAGAGTAATCATTGGGCATATGAGAGAGACTTATGAACTGATGTTTCAGGGTGACGGGCACAGTGTGGTGTCACACAGAAATGTTCTGGGTGACACAGAATTTGTTATGGGCAGACGTTGCACTTACCATTAGGTGAACGTTTGGCAAGTTTCATCACTTTATCCAATAAAAAAAACGCTCAGTCGTCCTAAACTAGCAGTGCCCGATGTAATGCAACAACCAACAATTTTATGAAATAAAAAATAATTGGAAATTAACCTTAAGGGCAGACAGTCCTTGTGTTAAACGTACTTTTAGTAGCTTGGCAGCATAAAAGTGTTATAATATTTTGTATATTCTTGCATGGTGGATGGTCTTGGTAGGTACCACCCCAGGGCCAGTTATTCAGCCGTGAAGCAGTAGTGCGCAAACATTACTGTGTTTCGGTTTGAAGGGCACTGTGAGCTAGCGTAATCACTGGGCATTTGAGACTTAAGAACTGATATCTCAGGGTGACGAGCGCAGTGCGGTGACACACAGAAATATTCTGGGTGACACAGCATTTGTTGTGGGCGGACGTTGCACTTACCATCAGGTGAACATTTTGCTCGTTTCGTCACTTTGTACTATAAAAAAACAAACTATAAGATTAAATTTCTAAAAATAAAAGGTAAGTGGTGGAAATGACTGCGGATGCATCTACGAGGTACTTTCCCAGCGAGTTCAAATAATGCCGAAATTAATATTTAACAAATACATGTAAGAGGATGACGACTGGTGGCGGCTTAAGAGAATCTATCAACCCAAACCATCCCGTGGGTGTCGTAAAAGTCGACAGATGGGAAAATTAAAACCACAAGGCGTGCAGCAGCATCTTCCTGGAATATCTAAATAAATAAACTGCGGTTGCCAAGTGTGGCAACTATGGTAAAATTCCCTCAAAATGAGAGCTACTAACTTTTGTGGCAATCTATGAGGTAGGCCTATGTTCAGCAGTGGACTTGTGATAGGCTAAAATGATGATGATTTACTGGCTTTCATTTGATACTCATATTGTATTAATATCAATGTATGTTTTTTGTCGCTGCTTTTTTTTCGGGGGCGCTATATTTTAATGTTATAACCTACGTCCATTGAACAAAGAAAAATCTAACGACATCTATGTTAAAATCTATCAAGCCGTTTGGGCTACGGAGTGTGCCAAAGATATAGACGTACATACATACTACGTACCGGTTATAGTCTGGCAAAAACTTCTCTTAAAGTTGTTATTAATAATTTCTAAAATTGAATCCAAACTAATTTGAATCCAAGTCACTTACGACCGACCAAAGAACTGCCGCGGTACGGATACTGACTGCTGAAAAAAATTCTCTATTTCTCACTACGAAAAATATAAATTTCATTTGTTAAACGTCCTTTCTTTCCAATCTGCCGCCGTTTCGTAATGAGGCTCCTCGGACGAAGAAGAAACAGGCGAAAGAAACTCGGTCGGAAACTACCAGGGCCACCAGGGCCGCCGCAGAAGCGGTAGTGTGCGAATATTACTAAGTATTAGTTTGAACGGCACTGAGAGCTAACGTTATCACTAGGCATATGAGAATCTCATCATCTCTTCATCATCAACTGATGTTTCAGGTCGCAGCGTGGTGTTATACAGAAATGTTCGGGTGATAGCATTTGTTATGGTGCAGTCATTGCACTTTCCATCAGGTGAACATTTTGCTCGTCTCCTCGCTTTAGTCTATCTATATCTTTAAACCGTTAAGAATTTAAATTTATAGCAATAAGGGGCTAAGAAATATTAAAACATCAACATTAAATTTTGAATGCTGATGATAATTTTCCTGTATAGTCAGATACTAACACGATTTTGTTCATCTAACAATGTTAGTTCGATACGTTGGTGAAGCGCTATCGATGTATTCAGGACGATTGGATACGGAGAGGTGACGTTGCGGTAATCGAATACTATTGCTTCCGTCCCACGTAACTGATTTAGTGACGTCATGGGGATAGTGCTACCTCAAAGTACACTGCACTGTATATTTTGTCAGGTAAATAAACTGCGCCTTTACCATTGTTTAAGCCGTGTATACTATATTATAAATTAGCTGTTATTTTTTATTCATTCAAAAATAATATTATAGAAACTGACGAAACGAGCAAGACGTTCACCCGATGGTAAGTGTAACGTGTGCCTATAACAAATGCTGTGTCACCCGGAACATTTCTGTGTGACACCACACTGCGTCCGTCACTCTGTGACATCAGTTCTTAAGTCTCATATGCCTATTACACTTACACTTGCACTCAGTGCCGTTCAAACCGAAACACAGTAATGTTTGTGCTTCGCGGCAGAATAACTGGTCTTTCGGTGGTACCTACCTAGACGGATTCCTGCATAGGGACCACCATTTAAAAAATGTTTTATAAAAAATAGTGACGAGACTAGCGTTAATTAAACGGGACAGGTAACTCGTCTACGTGATAGAAAGTTGCACTTACTGCCCACTCTGCCCATAACAAATGCTGCGTAATGACATAGTATTTTACATTAGTGAAGACATTTCTGTGTTACACCACACTGCGCCGCGAGGCCTGTGTTCAGCAGAGGACTGGTGATGGGCTGAAATGATGATGATGATGATGAAAAGGTTCATCGAAAAAATTTCGCTGGCTCGATACACAGTGTATGACATGTTGTATTTATGCATTTTATTAGACATCCTTTTATATCGAACGTTAATATATTTTTTAACAATTTTTTTTTTTACTAGGTTTTTCTCCTGTATCGTGGGTGCGTTTTACAAACATATATTTCACATGCACAACACAACCAGACCCGAAAAGCAACAATTTGTGTTTTTGCACAAATGTTACCTCCGGCTGGGAATCGAACCCAGGACCGGTGGCGCAGAAGTCAGGTACGCTAACCACTACGCCATCTTCTATGCCTATAGGTATTTGGCAGAATAGAATAGTAATTACCTCTTTCCTACCGAGGTGTCGTAGGACGCGACTAAGGTATTGTACAGACAGCCTTTATTCCTGCAGACTAACTTATTATGCAATGCTAGCCGTGGTAGCTCAGGGGCTAAGCGCTCGCTTTAAATTTCATAGTACGCGAGTGACCTGCGTTCGACTCCCGGTGCCGGCACCACTATAATTGTTAATTGCAATTTTAAGTGCCGATTTACCACGTGCTCGGCGGTGAAGGAAAACATCGTGAGGAAACCTGCATGTCTGAGAAATAAAAAATATTTCGAAGACATGTGAAAGTCCGCCAACCCGCATTGGAGCAGCGTGCCGGATTCTTCCTAGCTCCAAAACCCTCTCAGAAATGAGAGGAGGCCTGTGCTCAGCAGTGGGACATTTATAGGCTGAAACTTTACTTTTTTTATGCAATGCTGTCACTACACTGCTCGTGGGAATGTAATAGGTACTAAGATTTTTTTTTGACTCGTCAAAATGGCGGCGATGTTGTTCGCTACTAGTTTTTGAAGAGCTTCTTTTGAAGGTAATATGCACCATTTTATATTTCGCATGTTTATATCGGATCTTAACAAATTAACTTTCTTTCCTTATTATAATGTTCTAACTGTTGCTCGCGACTTCGTCAGCGTGGTTGAAGGTTTTTTTTTAATATTCTGTGGGAACTATACGATTTTCCGGGATAAAAAGTATCTTATGTCCGTCTCCAGGATGCAACGTATCTGTGTGCTAATTTTCGTCAAGGTCGATTCAGCGGTTGAACTGTGAAAAGGTGACAAACTTTCGGATTTACAATTTTTTTTTTTTATTTCATAATAGTGACGGAATGAGCAAAACGTTCACCTGATGGTAAGTGTAACGCCTGCCCATAACAAATGCTGTGTTACCCAGAAAATTACTGTGTGATATCACACTGCGCCCGTCACCCCTCACATGCCCAGTGATTACGCTAGCTCACAGTGCCCATCAAACCGAAACACAGTAATATTTGCACACTACTGCTTTACGGCAGAATAACTGGCCCTGGGGTGGTACCTACCTAGACGGATTCCTGCATAGGAATCCTACCACCAGTATAGTGTTAGTATGGATTATCATATGGATCATATGGATATATGACGACCGCGTGGCCTAGTGGTCAGAGTACCTGACTTCTAAGCCGCGGGTCCTGGGTTCGAATCCCAGCCGGAGCCAACATTTGTGCTAAAACATAAATTGTTGGTTTTCGGGTCTGGTTGTGTTGTGATTGTCCCCGTGTTTCTGACACTGCATCCTAGCCTACCTCCGATCTTATCGCATTCCGATCTTATCAGCGTTACATCGGGCGCGGGTAGGTTGGGACGAGTGAGTGCCTCTGTGTTTGTGTCTCACTTGTGGCACTATAATATCTCCTGCGCAGTTGATGGCTGTCGACAGTAGTCGGCAGTTGTCGCCGTGGTCGAAATCGGCTAGGAGACGTCATCATCAGTATGGATTTCTGAAAAGTAACGCCTAATTCTACGAGTATTAACAAAAATGTATGTAGCATTTCATTGTTTGTTACTATATTTATGACGTCATACAAATTTAAAATTTCCGTCATCGTATTCTGATCCTTTAGCACTGAAAGTTTTGATATTCGCCAAATTACACAAGTTCCGAAGTATCAAAGTAGCTGGCGATAGCGCCCGTAAATTACAAACTGAGAGCAGAAATAGTACCCGATGCTCTGAACCACTAACTTCTAGTGGGAGCTCAGTAACTTTATTTTATATATGACTATTTTCAGGCAAGTCGCCATTTATTTGAAATCTATTTATTATAGGGAAGTCGCCTATATCGTATCACTTAATTTTGTAACAGGTTTGTATTTTTATTTAGAAGGTTCTATCGTAAATCCACTATAACAGGCCATTGCAAATTTTAAACACTTAGAGATATGTTCTTCTCAAATAATTAAAAATAAAGTACGTAACGGTACGATATAAAGACCGGTTTATTAAATCGTACCTTAAGGACCCTAAATCGTACTTTGAAGTTCAACATACAAAACCGTGGTATTTTTAAACACTCAAAAATATCTAGTTTTTGTTTTATAGACCTCTAAAATAAAGAGGTCCGTGTGGTGGCGGCTCATTAAAAGAATACTGCCACTCCATCTCATCTCGTAAAAGGCGAGTAAGGAATTAAACTGCACTGTGCACCCAACAGCGCATGGTGGCGATGGGCTCACCACCTATCACACCAAGTGCATCATATTGTTTTGGTGAAACGTGGATTGCGGCAGTCATCTGTTTTTGCAGTGAGTGCCCAGTCTCTGACTTCCCCTTATGGGATACAGTCGTGATCTTATGTATATGTATGTAAAATAAAGAGTTCATCGTGAAGACACTATAGTTTCACTCTGAAAGTTATGCTATACATTATTTTCATTAGTAATTTTAAATGCAAGATGCCTGCTCTGATATAACAGAAATATTTAAATAAAACTACTTTTTTACGGATTTTATCGCGTTTAATTTTGAACTATTTTTACCCGACGTTTCGGACGCTTTACAGCACCCATGGTCACGGGGGGACTGAGGTGACAGTTGTCCCGATGTCATAGTTAACCCGGAGTACCTTCAGCTTTTAATTATTATTTGTAGTCCGATCTACGCAGAAAGAGCTTACTGTGTCTTGAAGCCTTGCAGTGGTATGCTTGGTTTTTGATTTAATTTTATTAATAATAGGATCCCAAGCCGGTGGTAATACTATGGTATGCTGTATACTAGTACTAATGGTGGGACAACTGTCACCTCAGTCCCCCCGTGACCATGGGTGCTGTAAAGCGTCCGAAACGTCAAAGGCTGTGTTGTGATTGACCCCGTTTTCCTAACACTGCAACCAACTGTATCCGATCTTACTGCATGAGTGTTACATCGGACACAGGTAGGTTAGTTCGAGTGAGTGAGGTACTCTTTATTATTATTAATACTGTTGGCGCGTACACTTGTGGCGCTAAAATCGGCACTTGTGGCAATAAAAAAAGGAATATTATTAAAAAAAAACATTATAAGTATATATAAGAAAAGAATGAAATGTAAACATGAGCCATCGACAATTCGTTAAAAAACAAGTAGAGCTCCAAACTTTTGGCTGACTCGTGAAGAGCGCGGCCGTAATGAGCAATACCTTGGAAAAATTTCATCAAGTATTTTCCCCAAGCGAAATTAGTTCCATGAAAGCCTCGTTATGTCTTAAATGAAATTCGAGGAAGAAGCTCATAAAATATAGCGAAGGATATTCACAAAAATTAAGTTAAAATTATATTTTTACACTGAAAATTTATTAGATTTTATTTGCTCCGGTACTTACTCAAGGATTCATTTTTCTTTCCTTCGTGTTTTAATACCTTGACCATATTAGGAGATTTCCTGTATCGCGAATCATTTACAGAAACATTTTACACACAGTTCTATCAGACACGGAAACCAACAAATTGTGATTTTGCACAAATGTTATCTGGGATTTCTCTCGATTCTCTGGCGTCTGTGTTACGCTAGTTTCAGCACCCTTCAGGCCGAGATTCAGTTGTGTTTTGCATACTACTACGAACTGCCGGCACTATTATAGTTGCGATTTCTTGGTGGAGAGCTGCATTAGAATTCTACCACCAGTAAAAAGTCCTTTTTGCTAATTCTGGTAACATAAAAGAAAGGAAAAATACTATTTATGACCACTCGCATGTATTTTGTGTACATACATAAAAAAAAAAAATATATAAAAAGAACCTTTTTTTTTATTGCTTATAGAGATGAAACGAGCAAAACGTTCAGCTGATGGTAAGTGCAACGTCTGCCCATAACAAATGCTGTGCCACCCAGAAAATTTCTGTGTGACACTACACTGTGCCCATCACCCTGAGACATAGGTTCTTAAGTCTCATATGCTCAGTGATTACGCTAGCTCACAGTGCATTTCAAACCGAAACACATGTTTGCACACTACAGCTTCACGGCAGAATAACTGGCCCTGGCGTGGTACCTACCTAGACGGACTCCTGCATAGGAATCCTACCACCAGTACGTATACTGCTATATTAACATAATTTATAAACGGTTAAGTATGCCAAAAATGTTATCTCTTAGTTAAGCTGTAACGTCGATTTTCGGTGACGAACTTTGAAGAATGCAGTCTCGAGAATGTTTTTTTTTTATTTAATCGTACATACAATAATAAGGAATCCGTCTAGGTAGGCACCACCCCAGGGCCAGTTATTCTACCGTGAAGCAGTAGTGTGCAAACATTGCTGTGTTTCGGTTTGAAGGGCACGTGAGCTAGCGTAATCACTGGGCATATGAGACTTAAGAACTGATGTCTCAGGGTGACGGGCGCAGTGTGGTGTCACACAGTAATTTTCTGGCACTTACCATCAGGTGAACGTTTTGCTCGTACCGTCACTTTTATGAAAAAAAATTCGATACTGAAGCAACTATACAAAAAGAAAGTGAAAAGATAATACTTATATATATCTACATATTCACGCATTTTTCCCATATAAGCGGTAGGCAAAAGCTAAACGTGTTACGAATTTGGTACAAAAAATCTGAAATTATTTCGTTTTCACGGGCAGTATAATGACAGCATTGCATAATATGGTGTTGTTCTGTACAAATACAGGTTGTCCGTACAATACCTTAGTCGCTTTTACGACACCTCGGAAAGGGAAAGAGGTAGGTTCCATCCTTCTCTGCCTATTGGCTTGGAAAAATAACATAAAAAGAAAGGACTTATTTACTGTAAATAATAACAAATAGTCATATTTTGGTGAATTCACTCAGAATGCAAAATGACAAGTCAATAAGCTGTGCCATTACGTTATGGAAGAAGAAGAATATTTAGTGGATGATATTGCCATGAAAAAGGGTAGCAGCTACTGGCCAGATCGGGGGGTCTGATCTGGGGAGGACGTCTTCTCTTGGTCGAAATTTTTTTTATGTTGTATATACAGTTCGCATCTCAGAAACTTTCATGGTGTGATTATGGAATGTATGAGATATTTCTTGAGCTTCTCAAGTGGCGATATAGATGTCGCTACAATTACATGACTCCATGACTCGGAACTGTATTGAACAAAGACAAAAGACTGCGCAGTAATTTGTGTCTATATGCATTACGTTATATTTATTTTGGTAGTGGTCCTCAGCTATCAGTATACTGACAGACTCTGCAGAATAGACCAACGTATATTGAAATAATTCGTAACCCATTTAAGGATTTAGAGGTATTGTGCCACTGATACTGCACGGTAAAGCTATCAGCTAGATGCTAGAGAAAATTCGCAGCAGAATCGTGTCAGCATGGACATGACTCCCTCCCGATTGAAGTAACTGATCGAGCTGAGGCCGGCCCCCTTGGGCACCCTCGAGTCAGTTACTTTCGCGAACAGGATGACGGTTCAAGCCGAGGTCCCCCCCCCCCCCCCCCCCGGGGGCCCTTGTGCCACTCATCCATAAATAAAGGTCTCGGCTCAGCACCCTCAGCGCTCGGCCACCTTTTAATCCATCCATTCAAACAAAAAACAGTTGACTATCGGTCCAAAAAAAAGCATGGACATGATGAATGTTTGTATGGAGATCTTGCCTCGAGTCCAGTCTCCACCGACATATTCTTAATTCCTTTATCACCTTTTATATATTTTTATCATATAACCTTTCATTAAATCATTTATCAGGTTTCAATAACTTGTATCGACCACTCGATGTGTCGCTGAAATAGAATATATTAGAAAAAAAACATTTATTCGGCACAAGAACGTAGGACAGTTGAATATATAAGCAAAATAGTTCTGTGTCGAAAGGGCGTTGGCGCAGCATGTCCTGTATAAGTAAAGACATACACAGCCCTAATTTTCAGCTAAAAACCGTTATAAAGCGCCCACTTACCAACGTAGTCTTAATTCCTTCGTCACCTTGTAAATTATTTTATCACACCATCATTTTTTTGTTCTTAAGGCATATATCGGGTTCATTGTATCGCTAACTTTTATGAATCTATCGTCAGGAAATTGTCATTCTATTCGTCACCAGTGAGCTGTAATTATGTCAGGATTGATATTGAGCAGTGTGAAGGCATTAACTGCTTGGATTCTACAATCGCAACATAGAAAGGACGGAAACCTGCTGTTTTTTTTTAATCGCATAACGTGATGAAACGAACAAAACGTTCACTTGATGGTAAGTGTAACGTCCGCCTATAACAAATGCTGTGTCACCTAGAAACTTTCTCTGTAACACCTCACTGTTCCCATCACCCTGAAACATAAGTTCTTAAGTCTCATATACCCAGTGATTACGCTAGCTCACAGTGCCCTTCAATCCGAAACACAGTAATTTGCAAACATTACGTTTGCAAATTACTGCTTCACGGCAGAGTAACTGTCCCTGGAGTGGTACCTATCTAGACGGATTCCTGCATAGGAATCCTACCACCAGTAACTAACTTGTATTGCTGCGATTGCAGGTCCAGATCCTGTATTTGCCACATAGTGGAGCCCACATGGTCTGCCTGAGGCATCGGGCTGGTACGGGAAGGTTTACGAAGCCCACTCTGGATGCGAACTGGAGAACTGCGGGGGCGAGGAGTGTGTCGGCACCGCTAATCCTGCCCTTCGCAACCGAACTAGAGACGCGGCTCCTTATCTTACGCGGCCTAAGTGTGGTCGGCGGCAGGGCCACAGTCCAGATCCGCTTCCGGGCGACTGGTGCTTTCGAGGCGACCACTAGTAATAATAAATCGGTTAACTAGATCGTGAATAGGGTTCCCTTTCGTTGAGAGGTTATTTTTTATTTATTTAAAGAAAGAAAGAAATAAATGCTTTATTTAGCTCAAACCACCGACGTGCATGAAGCAACATGCATAAACAAAACACAAAAACCAAAACAGAGATCATATTTGAAGAGATGTTACATTTGTACGAAGATATATTATGCCGTGCCGTGCCGTGTGGTGGCGGCTCGTTAAAAGAATACTACCACTCCATCTCATCCGATGGATCTCGTAAAAGGCGAGTAAGGAATAAAACTGCACTGTGCACCCAACAGCGCATGGTGGCGATGGGCTCACCGCCTATCACACCAAGAGCATTATATTGTTTTGGTGAAACGTGGATTGTGGCAGTCATCTGCTTTTGCAGTGAGTGCCCAGTCTCTGACTACCCCTTATGGGATACAGTCGTGATCTTATATATGTATGTATGTATATTATCTATCTCATTCGTACATTGTCGGACATGCCAAAATGGTCACTCTGAGCATTTTGTTGGAATTAAAATATATTAAATTTGTCATAGCAATTATTTGTAGCATCTCTATATTATTGTTCACTATAAAAGCAAAAGAACGAACTTTTGGTAGTAAGTTCACGCCATAAACAACTGTAAAATTACTCAAGGAATTTCACTGGACTTCCGACATGGAACTTCTTCAAGTGAACAGTAGAATGGGGCGACGATTGCGCCCTCGTAAATTAGAACTTCGCTAACTCTCATAACATTTCATAGAACTCAAATTCAGTTTTATTATTCCATTCGGTGATAATGTATATCGCGACGCTGTTTGTTTTGCGAATCTACAGTAACGATGATATTTTTATTTTCTTGTTTTATGTAGATTAGGATGATAAGCGAACGTACGGAACGAAATACCGTAACGAAATATAATGTATTTAAAACATAGTATTTATTTTTCTTCAGTGAATAATGGATAACATTCACTGAAGATCAGCGTCAAGGTACTGTTATTCTGTATTTTGACATATGCTGAGTGGAGGCGTTTTGAATCTTTATGTATTAAGTTAAATTAAATAAGATTTTTCTTCTTTTAACTGTACCATCACAGATACACATTATCTTTTTTTTCTATAGGTTTGCGTTTTGTTACCGCATAATTAAGGTTTATCGATCGATCGCTTAATTGCTTGTATGTTTGATCAAGTGCAATTAGTCGAAAAGACTGAGAAAGACTTTTATTTCATAAGTTTAAATGACAACATTCACGCCTATTTCCTATATAAGGGATAGTTACTCACGTAGAGATCTTTTCACCATCGCGGGAAACGAAACGTTACGGGTGGCGAACCACGTTGCCGCCATTTTGGTATGAGTCAAAAAGTCTTACTCCCCACTGAGTTTCCGAGAGCAGTATAGTTACAGCATTGCATATTATGGTGTTATTCTGCAAGAATAAAGACTGTCCGTACAGTACCTACTTACGACTGTACTTCTTACGACACGATACTTCATACGACACCTCGGTAGGAAAGAGGTAGGTACTATTCTTCTCTGCCGGACCCCTATCGGCTGAACCAATAAAATAATTGTTATAAAAAAAAAAAGTAAAGTTTCAGCCTATAAATGTCCCACTACTGAGCACAGGCCTCCTCTCATTTCTGAGAGGGTTTTGGAGCTAGGAAGAATCCGCCACGCTGCTCCAATGCGGGTTGGCGGACTTCACATGTCCTCGAAATATTTCTACTCCTCGGACATGCAGGTTTCCTCACGATGTTTTCCTTCACCGCTAAGCACGTGGTAAATCAGCACTTAAAATTGTAGAACAATATTAGAGGTGCTGGTACCGGGGATCGAACCCAGGTTACTCGCTTACTATGAAATTAAAGGCGAGCACCAGGCCCCTGAGCTACCACGGCTCACTAATAAATAATTGTTATAGTACTTTATTATTTCCATACCCCTTCACCATTCTGGTTTTATGTCCAACTCCTTTACTCACCAAGCTGCTAGACTTCCGTACGAACTTCCTGATGACATAAGGACACCTACAAGTAAATGTTCTTTTAAACATAGGGTCCGTAGGTATATCGAGAATGCAATGTCTTTCTCTTAACACATCGTATTATCATAGGTATGTATTTGTGCATGTGTCAATGTACATGTATGTATATGTACACGTATATGTGTGTGTGTGTGTTTTGTGCAGATATATGTTTAGTGATTTTATGTTTGTAGATATGTACATGTGGATAATGTTTTTCATTTTTTTTTCTTAAGTGTAATTTGTTTATATATCTTTGTATTCTTTTGTACCGCCATTGAATTTTTCTGTTATCCCAAAGGTTGGCTAGTAAAGAATGCACATACTCGTAGCATTAAGCCCGCCTATTGTACCTTTACTTTTTTATGGTCAATAAAGATTAAATAAATAAATAGTAAAGGATTAATTCGACTGTTTTTATTCAAAAGCATAATAATGTTTTCTCTGAACTAAAGGTTCACTAAATTTTAGTGGAGCCAATGCACTTTAAGTTAAATCAAAGTTCATTGTGGAAGCACGCTTGTCTTAGGCTTAAAGTTAAGCTCGTTAAACTGTCGATTCGCTGTTGAGCGTGTTTAATTTCGCATTTATAGCATTATAACTATATTGTATTAGATTGTACAACACTATTAGTGCCGCTTGGTGGCGGCTTAAGAGAATCTACCACCCCATCTCATCCCGTGGGCGTCGTAAAAGTCAACAGAGGGAAACAAAAACCAGGAGATGGGCAGCATCTTTCTAGAACATAAGAATATTTTTTTCAGATGCTGTGTTACTCAGAACATTTCTGTGTAGCACCACACTGCGCCCGTCACCCCACATAAGTTATTAAGTCTCATATGCCCAGTGATTACGCTAGCTCTCAGTGCCCTTCAGACCGAAACACAGTAATGTTTGCACACTACTGCTTCACGGCAGAATAACTGGCCCTGGGGTGGTACCTACCTAGACGGATCCCTACATAGGAATCCTACCACCAGTAAAAATATACTGCGGTTGCCAACCTGCCTGCCAAGAGACTGCCTGGCAACTATGGCAAAATCCCTCCAAAATTAGGGCTACAATCTATTGTGGCTCTATCTATGGGGTGGCCTATTTTCAGCAGTGTTGGCAACTGTGTTAGTTAAAAAAACTATTAGTTACATTTGAAATTGTTTTGTATTTTTTAACTATTCATTTTTTTTCTACACACTACTACAAATTGTAATTATTTATGTTTTTTCCAATTAACGTCTTTCTTCCAAATCTATACAAATGAATGAAATTGAAATGTCTGCTTGTAATAAAAAAATAACAGCTTTTTACTCAATGCTTATGAAAGTTTATACGGCACTTATAACAGAAAAACTGTTTTAAATTTTTTGTCTGTCTGTCTGTTTGTTTCGGCTAATCTCCGAAACGGCTGGACCGATTTCGACGGGACTTTCACTGACATATAGCTAATATTATAGCGGGTAACAAAGGCTATTTTAATTTTAGAAAAATAATGAGGGTTCCGCGCAAAACACTTAAAACCCCAAAATCCGATTCAAATAGGGAAGCATATATGTATATCTTCGATCGGGGTCGACTTTTTTGACGGGTTTAACCGCGGGGCCTAAGTAGCATAGTATGAGAAATTAAACTAGTGCCAAAGCTGGACTCCAGTGCGTTTGAAGGACTTCTAAACGAGGTATTTTAAGCGGGCCTCAGGTACCCCTATGTATCCCTACTAGAAACTATCTCACACTTCCCAACTTGGGGCATATCAATCAGTGGACATTATAGAGGCTGATGATGAATAAAAGTCAGCACCACAATACATTTTTGATGTTAGTAGCATTCCTACGCCGGATTAAGCCTAGGTAGGTATCACCGTAGTGACAGATATTCTACTGACAAGTACAGCAAACACCTCTAATTTCAGATTCAAGGTCACTGAAACTAGTGTGAATATGAGACCTTAAGGTTTCAATGTTTCATGGTGACGAGCGCATTGCGATGCTGCACTGAATATTCTTAAATGGGACACTTCGTAGGGAAAGAAAGTAAATTTCTAAGATCCACATGAAAGTAAAATGTATATCATCGATCGGGGTGATAAAGATAAAATATTTGTTCCGTTTCGGAATCAAACCCTGCGACCGAGAGCGCGAAACTAATCGCTTAGCCACTGCACTGAACGAGTCTCAACTTATGCTTAGACAATTAATAAAGCGTTATTTTTTTTAATCGACAACTTGTAGTAGTTAGATGTTCAAGCTAAATAAACGTCAAATAAAAAAAATGTGTAATTTCATCGCTTTCCACTTTCGTACTGCAAATAAATCATATTTCAATCTCTACCAACTTCATTTCGTTTATCTCATCTTTTATGACGAGGGAGCTTTTGATAAAGCGCCAATACAAGTTGTCGAAGTACTTGCGATTCAGTTGCCGGGAATTAAAACTTTCCCAACGTCAATAATACTTCATTCCACTTCAAACCTTTTTTTTTTTGCATTAAATTTTCAAGAATATAATTTTTTTTTTATTCGAGCATAGCGTTCACGCGATGGTAGTGCAACGGTCTATCGATAACCAATGCTGTGTTACCACAACCACCGTCACCCTAAGACATCAGTTCTTAAGTCTCATATGCCCAGTGATTACGCTAGCTCTCAGTGCCCTTCAAACCGAAACACATTAACGTTAGCACACTACTACTTCACGGCAGACAGCGAAAAAGCTGAATGCCTCGCAGATAGTTTAGAGAGCCAATGCACTCCGTCTCTCGCGCCTGCGGATCCCGACCACCTGCAGCAGGTGGCCGCGGAACTCGAACGCAGGGCTGCCATACCACCAGTAGGCGAACTACTGCCTCCAGTGACTCTCGACGAAGTCACTAAGATAGTCAAAAATCTTAAAAACTGATCCGCACCGGGCCTCGACGGCATAAACAACAGGGTGATGAAAGCTCTAACTGCGCCACTATTGTGTCTATTAGTTGTATTTTTAACGCGCTCCTCTCCAGCTGCTCCTTCCCGGACGCCTGGAAGGAAGCCGACGTTATAGGCATTTCGAAGCCTAACAAGCCTAGGAACATCCCCTCTTATTATCGCCAAATAAGTCTCAACTCGATGGCTAAGATTTATGAGCGAATTATACTCAGTCGATTAAAAGACTATGTCCTTACAAATAACATTCTTCCAGAGGAGCAGTTCGGCTTTCGCCCCGAACACTCGTGTACTCATCAAGTGCACCGCTTAACAGAGCACATTTTAGAGAACTTAAACGACCGCCCTAAGCCTGTAGGCACAGGGGCCTTATTTTTCGATGTCGCAAAGGCATTTGACAAAGTCTGGCACGACGGCTTGTATTATAAGTTGTATCACACTAAAGTGCCAGACAGACTCGTGAACATCATACGAGCCTTCTTGTCTAACCGCCTATTTCGCTTCCGGGTAGAGGGAACATGCTCCTCAAGCCGCCCTCTCCGAGCGGGTGTCCCTCAGGGCTCCTGCCTCTCCCCACTCCTTTTCTCGCTATACACTGGCGATATTCCTAAAGACCCGAAAGTCAATCTTGCGCTTTTCGCAGATGACACGGCCCCGTACTATTCCGACAAGCACAAGGGCCACATAACGATTCATCTCCAAGCCGCAGCCGATCGCCTAGGCGAATGGTTCCGGAAATGGAAAATAGAGGTAAACCCCGAGAAATGCGTAGCGGTATACTTCTCGAGGGGCACGCCAAAGCCCACTAGACGAATTCACACAATCGGCAACAATTAACTAGACACGATCACCCTGTTCGGATGCCCTATTCCCTGGAAAAAGAGCGTCAAATACCTCGGGGTCACTTTTATCACAGTAATGTCGTTCGCTACACACATAAAAAACATACGCAATAGAGCGGCTTTTATATCATGCCGACTATATCCATTAACTTGCTCTCCGAGCAAAATGTGCTTAAGACACAAACTTCGCCTCTATAAGACTTGCATAAGACCCGAAATGGCCTATGCTTGCGTCGCTTTCGCTCGCGTGACAGGCAATCAATTAAA
>JAHVAK010000327.1:0-104827 GCA_019845155.1 Luehdorfia chinensis | reverse complement strand
TTACCTAAGGTAGTTGCTTTAAGCGATTTCTGCCTGACAAACCGTAAGGATAAGGAAACTTTAATTTTATTATGATGGATAGATACAATATTATAAAGGTGGTAATTCAGAAATATATTGTTAATAATAACTTACAAAAAAATAATCCGGATGCAAAGTAGCGGATGCAGTGTGGTGGCGGCTTTAAGAGAATCTAGCACCACATCTCATCTTGTTTGTGTCGTTAAAGTCGACAGAGAGAAAATAAAAACAAGGAGATGGGTAGTTACATCTTCCTGAAAAAGCTGAATAAATAAGCAATAAGCTGCGGTTGCCAACACGCCTGCCAAGCATGACAGCTATTGCAAAATCCCACTAAATGAGAGCTACATTCTTCTGTTCATCAGTAGACTAGTGATAGGACGATATCGATAATGACGATGACGATAATGATGATTTTATTATATGTTGTGGCATTGAGTCCGTTATTGTTACCTTTCGTATATCAATAAAGATAAAATGATAATTTCAACATAATCAAATGATAAAATAAACTATTATGTGAAACGAATGGACCGATTCTGCAGACGTAACAGAATATGTACCCTAGATCGGCAACAAAATAGATTATGCTAGCGCAATTTTTGGTATGACTATTGATTTTCACAATATTTTAACTGCTTATGGCAATATCGTCGATTGTCCTAAAATATATTATACTAGCTGTGTGCGCGACTTCGTACGCGTGGAATTTAAGTTTTTTAAGATGTATGTAATTACAATTGTTTAAAGTTTTAATACAATTTGAAGTTGTATGGCATGAAACATGTCCACACACTTTGCATGACTCGTCCGAAAAAATATCACATAGTGTTATCCGTATTTCATACTTAAAGGTAATTTAAAAATCAAACTCATCGCGTCACATACCGGAACGGGCAGGACAACGTCTGCCGGGCCAACTAGTTTATATTTAGGTCGGTTAAAAGGCTTTTCGCATATAGTATTTACTTGTAATAAAATCTCTTTGTTTGTACTAATTGTATATGGCAGGTTTTGATGACATTAAAAAGGTTACAATTAAAAAAAAATCATTTGTTTTTCTTTCTGTAAAAATAAGTGAATCTAATGAAGAAATTCGATGCATTTTAAAATTTTATTACCAAAAAGAAAAAAATGCAACGCAAGCCGCGAAAAAAAAAATTGTGACGTTTATGGACCTAAAGCAGTGTCAGTTAGAGTAGGACAAAGTTGGCTAAATCGTTTTCAATGATGAATTTTGATGTCAAAGATGCACATATAATATTAATGATATAATGTACGGCATTTTTGAAAAAGTTGAGTAGATCAGTTACCACATAGCTGAAGAGCTGGGAATTCACCACAAAACAGTTTTGAATCATTTCAAAAAAACTGGGTACACAAAAAAGCTCGATATTTGGGTGCTACAAGAACTCACTGAAAGAAACCTAATGAAGCGTGTACTGATTTGCGATTCTTTATTCAGACGTAATGAAACCGAACCGTTTTCGAAGAGATTTATAACTGGTCATGAAAAGTGGATCACGTATGACAAGAAAGTGCGATAAAGGTCGTGATCAAAGGTCGATCATGCTTCACAGACTGTGTCGAAACCCGGGTTAACTCGCAAAAAGGTGATGCTGTGTATATGGTGGAATTGGAAGGGCGTTGTTAATTATGAGCTTTTAGCGCCGGGCAGAGCCATCGATTCGGATCTCTACTGCCAACAACTGATCAGAATAAAGCAAGACGTTGAGAGAAAGCGGCCGGAATTGATTAATAGAAAGGGTGTGGTATTTCATCATGACAACGCTGGACTATACATCTGTGATCCACTCAGCAAAAAATAAGAGAATTTGGCTGGAAATGAATGAAATGATTGGTTCCCTATACAAACTGTCAACTTCTATTTCGCTCCCTTTTAGCTTAATTTTTGCAACAAAAGGTAACCTTTGTCTTTCTCCAAGATTCAATCTGTCTCTGTACCAAAAATTCATGAAAATTAGTTATGTTGCTAAGGCGTGAAAACGTAACAAACAAACAAACAAATAGACAGAGTTGCTTTCGCATTTATAATATTAGTTGTGATTTGGATATCCACGCTGATGATCTGAAACCTGAAAGGTAGATATAATTCTACATACTTGAAGATTTCTACGACTTGTTGCATAGCTTCGTTTAACTGTAGTTTTTTTCTTTCTACGTTCTGTCTTATTTCATCTACATTAATTTTGCGTTGTTCTAACTCAACTTTTATTGCTTGTAATTTCCTATTCCATTTCTCTTCCGTCACTTCGTTCCAATCTCTTCGATCTTCTACAGAAACAGTAGAATTATTATTGATACTGATCTGATGAGACGAACAATCGCTCATCAGATAGTAAGTGCAACGTCTGCCCATGAAAAGATGTGAGTCCCTTAGAACATTTCTGTGTGGCATCACACTGCGCTCGTCACCCTGAGAGATCAGTTTATAAGTCTCATATGCTAACAAATTATACAAGCTATCAGTGTCCTTTAGACAGAAACAAAGTAATGTTTGCACATACTGCTTGTCGGCAAGAATAACAAGCACTGCAGTGGTACCTATCCAGATGGATTGCTGCATAGTTATCCTACCACCAGTGAAAATTGGTTTGATTACCATTTCCCCAGATACAAAGGTTAATCGGTTCTACGAGCTATATGGCCGGTCCCATTGCCACTTCAGCTTGCTAGTCCTAAGGGCTATGTCCGTAGCTTTAGTCTGCTGCAGATATCAACGTTACGGATTTTATGACTATTTTATTGTTGTGGAAATCTATGGGAGAGGCCTGTGTTCAACATGGAATAAGATAGCACATCTCAAGATGATGATGAATTATTTTCATTTCTAGTTTTTAATATGTAAGTAATTGGTAAATGAGAAGATAACCTAAATTTTGCCGTATGCGTTTGCACGTCACGTTTAAGGACTTTCATTTTCGGCACAATACTCGGACAGCATACGGTAAACAGAGAAGTTGTTTTGCTCAGTTTGGTTCAAAAGTTTCAATTAATTTTGTTTCTGTTCGACTCTTCCGTGTAATCCTAGAGAGACTTAGTTTTAATAAGTTGGGGTCTTAAGAAAATCTACCACTTCATCTCATCCCGTGGGTGTCGTAAAAGTCGACAGAAGGAAAATTAAAACCAGAAAATGGGCAGTAGTATTTTCCGGGAACATTGGAATAATATACTGCGGTTGCCGACCCGCCTGCCAAGTGTGGCTATGGACAAATCCTCCCAAAATGAGAGAAACTTTTGTGGCAATCTTTGGGGCAGGCCTATGTTCAGTAGTGGACTAGTGAAAATCTGAAATGATGACGATGAAGTTGATGGTATTATAAATGATAGGCCCGGGTTCCAGCTTCGTCCCTACAAAGATAAGAAGAACCTTGGGGTTTTAGTCGGTAGGATTCCGTCATAACCCTGTTATTGCCCCGCAATGAAGAGTTATACGATAGGAGATGGTATTTTCGATTTTCCAACTACGGTATATTTTGGAAAGTATGAAATTTTTAATGCTTGAGGTGAGATACACGATGATCATGTAAATTTTACATTTCCTATCACATTTGTATTGTTTCCAATGCATATATTTGAGCCGTGTGGTGGCGGCTCGTTAAAAGAATACTACCACTCCATCTCATCCAATGGATCTCGTAAAAGGCGAGTCAGGAATTAAACTGCAATGTGCACCCAACAGCGCATGGTGGCGATGGGCTCACCACCTAACACACTAACTGCATTATATTGTTTAGGTGAAACGTGGATTGTGGCAGTCATCTGTTTTTGCAGTGAGTGCCCAGTCTCTGACTACCCCTATGGGATACAGTCGTGATCTTATGTATATTTGTACTGACATTTTTGTCAAATCATATTGTTATTGTTAACTTTCTAATGAAATTAAGTATAGCGTGGAACCCAAAAAGTCTATTTAGGACCATAATTAAAGTTAGTTGTGTGAAGGAATTATAAAACTCAGTTTAACGTCATATTCCAAATCAAGCATAAAAATTTTTTTGAAATTATTTTTCATTAAATAAGCATAAATATGTTAATTGCTAAAATTACGTTTAGATCATAAAGTATTTTTAAATGAGCGTTATGTTTTCTTTTGAAATCTTCTTCAGTTGCTTTTTTTTGGTCTTCTTCCCTTTCCTCTTCTTTTCTATTTACTCTGATAAGACCCTTTTTGGCCAGAAAACAGTACATCTTCATTTCGTGATCAAAAGATTTTTGTAAGTCTCGCATTTCCTGTAAATTAGGGAAACAAATTTAAAAGCCCACGAGAGTATCTAGTTGTAAATTTTTTTGCTAATAATTTGCTAAGAAATGCTTGATATACGAATTGTATTTTCTTGTCAGTCTTCGAAATTAAGCACACTTTAAAATTTGATCTGTATGTCAGAAAATCCGAAATATTCATATATAAGCAATGCTACTTTAAATATAATTTACCACCGTGTGGTAGCGGCCTAAGTGAATCGACCACCCCATCCCATCCCGTGGGTGTCGTAAAAGTCGACAGAGGAAAATTAAAACCAGGAGATGGGCAGCAGCATCTTCCTGGAACATCTGAATAAATAAACTGCGGTTGGCAACCCGCCTGCCAAGCGTGGCAAATATGGCAAAATCCCTCCAATATGAGAGCTACAAACTTTTGTGGCTATCTATGGGGGAGGCCTATGTTCAGCAGTGGACTTGTGACAGGCTGAAACGACGACGACCACGATTTTTAATATTATCTAGCCTTGGTTTTAGTAAATTTGTCTACAAACAGGGGTTTCTATCATCAACGCGTGCCAAACATGTAGGGAATCCTAGTTTGGAACTGAATGACGTCGGCGAGTTTGATATATTATTATTACTGGTGGTACGATTCCTATGCAGGAATCCATCTAGGTAGGTAGGTCCATCTAGGTAGTTATTCTGCCGTGAATCAGTAGTGTGCAAACATTACTGTGTTTCGGTCAAAGACACAGAGAAAGAAGAAGAATGTAATCACTGGGCATATACTCTGTGCGCAGTGTGGGCACCACACAACGCACAGAGTATATATACACATATATATCACCCAGAACATTTCTATATATATATACATATATATATATATATATATATATATATATATATGTATGTATATATATATAAATACCTAGAAATGTTCTGTGATATGTTCGGTGATACAGCATTTGTTATAGCAACGAATGATTTGAGAACTAATTTTTTGATAGCAACTAATGACTAAAACGGCAACTAATGATTTGAGTAACACTGGCATCGGGATTCTAGATTACTAGTTTCATCAATACAGGCCAGCATGTAGGCACATTACTACCACTGCTCTTAACCAACCTGAATCTGCTGCATTTGGTCCATTTTCCCTTTCTCCTGCACTGACTTCAACTTAACGCACCATTCGTCGCGCTGGTCATACGCTAACGTTGATGATTCAAACAAATCCGTAAGGAATTTCTTCCCTTTGTTGAGTGCACTTAGCATTTTATCCCAAACTTGGTTGAAGATTGCTCTGTAATATCAAATTATCTAAATATACTCCATAATTCTTCTCTTCATAATTATTCCCTTTTTTTTTCAAAACAAAACAAACTTGTATCGTGGGTGCGTTTTACAAACATAAATTTCACACGCCACACAACCAGAGACAGAGTCAACAATTTTTGTTTTTGTAGAAATGTTAGCTTCATCTGGGACTATAACCCTGAACCCGCGATGTAGTCAGGTACTCTGATCACTAGGCCATTGGCCATTAGTAACCTAAAGTCTCACAAGATAGATTGTATAAATACCGTAATTTATTTATTTATTTAAATCTTTTTTGCTTCCTTTACAATTAAAGGATACAAAGGGCGAACTTAATGCCTTTAGGCATTTTCTCCCAGTCAACCCATGGAGTGGTTCGATTTTGATGAGGTGTAGCAATAAAGACGAGCAGAAAAAGAAAGAAAGAATCCTGATGTCATCAGGCAAGGAGGAACTCCTTAGAAATAAGTGCAGCACGGTCAGTGAAGGAGTTCCTAAAGAACCCGGTGAAATGTGTAGGGATGCAAATCTTATTGTTAGAGGATGAACGAAGAACATGTAGATACCGTAATTTACTTGTTACTTTAGCGCCGTGTGGTAGCGGCTTAAGAAAATCTACCACCCCATCTAATCCCGTGGGTGTCGTAAAAGTCGGCAGAGGGAAAATTAAAACCAGAAGATGGGCAAAAGCGTCTTCCTGGAACATCAGAATAAATAAACTGCAGTTGCCAACCCGCCTGCCAAGCGTAGCAACTATGGCTAAATTCCCCCCAAAATGAGAGCTACAAACTTTTGTAGCAATCTTTGGGGAGGCCTATGTTCAACAGTGGACTAGTGATAGGCTGAAGTGATGATGATTATGATGATGACTAGTTACTTGTTAATGCTGTTGAGATAATCCTTCATCCCGTCATATAATCGTCATCATCATCATTTCAGCCTATCTTTAGTCCACTGCTGAACATAGGCCTCCCCCATAGATGGCTACAAAACACGAAGTTTGTAGCTGTCACTTCGGAGGAATTTTGCCATGGTTGCCACGCTTGGCAGGCGGGTTGGTTACCGCAGCTTATTTATTCAGATGTCCCAGAAAGATGCTGCTGACAATCTTTTGTTTTAAATTTTCACCCTGTCTTTTACGACACCCACAAACCTTTCATATACTAAAGATATTGACAGATAGACAAACTTGTGATCACAAGCAGATGACGGAATGACCTCAGATAAGAATAGATTTTCATATGCCAGACCTGAAATCATGACTAGTTCTAAAAATATCCAAACCGGTGTCCGGAAGTAACGTCTAACAAAAAAGCAATGTCAATCCGTCTGTTATAGACGAAAGATGAAAAGTCTAACAGGGTCAATTAACCTATCTTTGAGCATAAAATCAATTTCTTCTCTAATCTTCTTATTCTCCCACTGTATGGCGTTGAATCTTAGTGTAGCTGTTTCCAGTTTGTTTTCGGTTGCCATTAGGCGATTTTCACTCGTAATGCGCCTTTCTTCCATCTGTAATATGAGCGGTAACAAGTCATGTAATATACTCCTTGGTCTATCGTACCTACAATTCATGAAGTAAAACTAAATGAAATGTTTAATAAACATCTAAATTTGTAATAGCGTCCAGCTCCATGATAGCGATCAGGTACAAAATATTTATGCCGTGCAAAATAAATACGTTTTAAACCAATTATTCCTCTTGCTCTTAACTTTAGGGGTATTTTAAAATGCCTTAAGTATTAGCGTAAACAAAGAATCACTCGCTCATCTTTACATTCCCATATACGATGAAATGCTCATAGGAAAATATAGGAGGAAGAATCACATGGAGTCTCAAGTACACGAAACTGAAGTGCAACTAGACCATCCATCGACTGCGACTAGAATTCAGGATCCATGTCACAATAAGCAGATAAGCTGACCACAGAGTTATGCGACCGCTTATCAGACTGCAGCGAATTAAATTGAAAAATTTATATAAAGGGGGTTGATCTACTTGATACTATTCTTGGGTTAATATGGGATAACTATAAAGTATAAAATAAAGCAATTGAAAATTTGAATGTAGAAAAGACAGGAAATAGATAAGAATAAAGAACCAGAACTAGAACGCATTTAATCAAAATGGTTTCGTTTTTGATGAAAAGTTTCAATAACAACGAAGAATTATCAACTACGCATAGTATTGCATAAAACAGTAGTGGATAGTTCATTAATATCCTTAACCACCTGTACCTGAATGATAAATAGATACAATCTTCAGAAGGTGAAATTGATGGCTCTGTTTATTTAATAAGCATTAAATCAATGGGCTAGCTGGGTGTTTCTCTGTGTGATAAAATCCGTAAAGATGATATCCGCAGCAGAAATAAAGTAACCGACATAGCCCTTATTTTTAGCAAGCTGAAGTGGCAAAGGGCCGGCCATAAAGCTCGTAGAACCGACGACCGTTGGGAACGAAAGGTTCTCGAGTGGCTACCTCGTATCGGAAGTAAAAAGATCAAACGCAGTGTAGGGTGCCCCCCCCCACTTGATGGAGCGACGAAATGCACAGTTTTGCGGCAAGTCGACGGATGCAGGTGGCTCATGGCCGTGTTTTGTGGCAATCTATGGGAGAGGTCTATGTTCAACAGATAGGCTTAAATTTCAGTAGCTAATTTAAGTAGTAATATACATTTTAAGGTTCTTTTTACATTAAGGCAACTCAGGGGCCGGAGGCTTGCCTTATATTTCATACTACGAAGAGACCGAGTTCGATCCCCGGTGTCGGCACCTCCAAAGTTTTTCTGCACTTTTAAGTGCTGATTTACCACGTGAAGGAATACGACGAGAGGAAACCGGCATGTCTGAGGGACACAAATATTTCGAGGACATCAACCAGCATTGGAGTAGCATCGCGGACTATTTCTAGCTCCAAAGCCCCTCTCAAAAATGAGAGGAGGACTGTGCTCAGCAGTGGAACATTAATTTTTAAACGCTGTTACTTTACTACTTTATTTATATCATATTTTTAAGAGGTGATTAACTGAGTGAAATTATAAATATAGGGGTGGGAGACATGGCCGTCTTTAGAAATAGAAAACCAGTAATTTCTCTAGTATCGTGGGTACATTTTACAGACATAAATTTCACACGCACAACACGACCAGATACGATAATCTTGATAAATTATTACGAGTATGTATAATTGTTTGCAATTATGACGATAGGAGATATTGGGCTCAATACTTAGCAACCGCCATCAGGTCTTTCTACCGATGTGTCGTAAGGGGCGACTAAAGTATTGTACGGACAGCTTTTATTTGTGTAGAATAATACAATAATATGCAATGCTGTCACTATACTGCTCGTGGGAACTCAATAGGGGGAAAGAATTTCTTGAACAAAAATAGCGAGGACCTGGATCTCCACCCGTCACGTCTCGTTTCCGGCGGGGTCGAAAAGTAGACAAGTACCTCTTATGGGAAAAAGGCGTGACTGTATGAATGTATGTTTTCCTACCTTTCCCACGGAATCATTCACTAAATTCTTGAGATCTAAGGTTTGCTTGTGATTTCTCTGCAGCAATTCATTAAGTTTATCCATTAAAATTAGTCCACCTGAAAACGTTATTGACATTTTAACCACTGGAGGTAGGATTCCTATGCAGGAATCCATCTAGGTATGCACCACCGCGGGTCTAGTTTTTCTGCCGTGGAGCGTAGTTTGCAAACATTATTGTTTCTATTTTAAAGGGTCCTGAGAGTTAGCGTAATCACTGGGCATATGAGACTTAAGAACTGATGTCGCAGGGTGACGGGCGCAGTATGGTGTCACACAGAAATGTTCTGGGTGACACAGCATTTGTTATCGGCAGACGTTGCACTTATCACCAAGTGAACGTTTAGATCGTTTCGTCACTTTATACCAACTTTAATATAACCGCGACCGCTGCAGAGAGCGCCGCGCAATAGTCAATAGTTACGCCGCGTACACACGATTAACCCGTGTTCCAGGGCGGTTCTCACCGCCCAGAGTTACCGACACACAAGTCGACAGTTCGAATTGATTTAAAACATTTAAGATATTCGAAATCGAGAAAGCACGCAGCGAACGCGACACAGTCCGAATATATCTATATAAATAGATAGAATATAAATAGTATCCGATAAAGCTGTAAAAGCCGAGAAGGCTAACAGCAATTACATCACCGGAAATGTATATCATGTTACACAATAACAAAATACATACATACATAAGATCACGACTATATCCCATAAGGGATAGTCAGAGACTGGGCACAAAAACAGATGACTGTCACAATCCACGTTTCACCAAAACAATGTAATGCACTTGGTGTGATAGGTGGTGAGCCCATCGCCACCATGCGCTGTTGCGTGCACAGTGCAGTTTAATTCCTTACTCGCCTTTTACGAGATCCATTGGATGAGATGGGAGTGGTAGTATTCTTTTACCGAGCCGCCACCACACGGCTAACAATAAAAAAAACATGTCTAAAATTCACGTTCGTGGCGTTTTGTTAAAGTAGCCCAAATTTGGAGGTTTTAAGAAAAAACAAATTATGAAAGTATCATATTAAAGATTCGAAGCTTAGTTGAATTGAGACTAGTAGAATTTTTTTATGGGAGATAATGACGATACGTGCAAACTGTTCACGTGATGTTAAGTGCAAAGTCTGCCCATAACAAATGCTGTGTCGCTCAGAATATTTCTGTTTGGAGCCACCTGCAACCGTACCCCTGGGACATCAGTTCTCAAGTGACATATGCATATAATTATTTTTTATTGGGTAAAGAGATGAAACCAACAAAAAGTTTACCTGATGGTAAGTGCAACGTCTGCTCATAACAAGTGTTGTATCATCCAGAACATTTCTGTGTCATGCCACACTGCGCTCGTCACCCGAAGCACTACTACTGCTTCACGACAGAATAACTAGCCCTGGGGTGGTACCTACCTAGACAGATTTCTGCATACAAATCCTACCACCATTTAAAACACGTCTAGCATACATATATACAATCACGCCTTTTCCCATATAAGGAGTAGGCAGAGGCCACACACGTAGCCCACTTTCCGCTCCCGTGAGAACCGAGATATGAAGGGAGGGTTTTACTCAGGTAGATTTTGGGCAAAAATCTGAATGTCTAAAAATCACCCTAACTTCCTAACTAAATTGGCTACGTGTAGAATTATTATTATGAATTTAACATTACTCATAAGGTACGATTTTACCTTGTGTAAGTAACACACTTGAAGCCTATTAAGTAGTTTTTAAAGTGAGCTTCTACCTTGACATTCCATGTCTGTCGTCTTACGCAATAAAATGGCTTGGGACACTTCCTTTTTCGTTTTATCCACTTTCTTTTTATTGAAACCCGATTTCGCTACCTGCAGTGTAAACGGATAAAATTAGTTTTTTTTATATATTTTTATTTTTTTTATTTTTTATCTTCTAATAATATATATATGCCGTGTGGTAGCGGCCTAAGAGAATCTATCACCCCATCTCATCCCGAGGGTGTCGTAAAAGTCGACAGAGGGAAAATGAAAACCAGGAGATGGGCAGCAGCATCTTGCTGGAACACCTGAATAAATAAACTGCGGTTGCCAACCCGTCTGCCAAGCGTGGCAACTATGGCAAAATCCCCCCAAAACGAGAGCTACAAACTTTTGTAGCAATCTATGGGGGAGGCCTATGTTCAGCAGTGGACTATTGATAGGCTGAAACGACGAATATATATATATTACATTTACATACATTATCGTCATTATCGTTACCCTTTAAATTCAGTTCCATCAATCAATCAGTCAGTCAATCTACTGGTGGTATGATGGTTGTGCAGGAATCCGTCTAGGGAGCTCTATGGGTGGGGGGTGAGTAGGTCCACCACAGGGCCAGGTATTCTGTCGTGAAGCAGCAAACATTACCGTGTTTCGGTCCGAAGGGCACCAGACTTAGTGTAATCACTGGGGATATGAGACTTTAGAACTTATGTCTCAGCGTGACGGGCGCAGTGTGGTATCACATGGAAATGTTCTGGGTGACACAAAATTTGTTATGGGCAGACGTTGCACTTACTATCAGGTGTACGTTTCACTCGTTTCGACACTTTATCCAATAAAAAAATACTTTTGAAATATATTTTACGAAAACTATACTATATTGGCATTAAACATTATTTTGTTCTGTACATGTTTTAATATAACAAAATTATATTTTCTGTAGATATCTAATCGCACTAATCTCAGGAACTAATGGTTCGAATTTAAAATTAATTTTAGTGTTCGATAGCCCATTTATCGAAGAAAGCTATAGGCTATATGACATCACGTTACGACCCTTAGAGCGATTTCTTTTAAATTAAACAGCGGGTGAAACTGCGGGAACAGCTAGTATGCAATATATATATAACATTTTCTGTAGATGTTATAGTCTAACAGAATGTTTTAATATTCTTCTGAGTTATTCTGACCGTTTTATTTTACTAATACCGTTAATTATTTATTTATTAAATATTTATTTCTATTGTTACCACTTACTTTGAGATCTGTCGACACGTTTACATATTCTCCCTTCAATGTTCTTAGGAGATGGTCTTGTCTTCTGAACAGCGGGTGGACGCCCATAACGCGATTTGTCCTGTCTGTTTGTATTATGCGAAACTGTAAGACGATCTTCAGGTAAAAAAATTATGCAATAATACCCAAAAAAGTATGGAGTATGCTGTTTGATATTGTGACTGAGCACGAAACAGTTTAAAAGTAATTTTTTTTATTTGATAAAGGTGACGAAACGAGAAAAAAGTTCACCTGATGCTATGTGCAGTGTCTGCCCAGAACAAATGCTGTGCCACCCAGAATATTTCGGTATGACACCACAAAGCGCCCGTTACCCAGAGACATCAGTTCTTAAGTCTCATATGCCGAGTGATTACGCTAGCTCTCAGTGCCCTTCAAACCGAAACACAGTAATTTTTGCATACTACTGCTTTACGGCAGAATAACTGGCCCTGGGGTGGTACCTACCTAGACGGATTCCTGCATAGGAATCCAACCACCAGTAAAATATCCACGGCATGTACAATATCATCATCATCATCATTTCACTAGTCCACTGCTGATCGTAGGCCTCCCCCATAGATTCCCACAAAAGTTTGTAGCTCTCATTTTGAGGGGATTTTGCCATAGTTGCCATGCTTGGCAGGCGTTTTGGCAAACGCAGTTTATTTATTCAGATATTCTAGGAAGATGCTTCTGCCCATCTTCTGATTTTAATTTTCAACAACAAACATTATAAAAGTACTTAAGAAAGCCATGAGGAAACCTGGTAGTAGGGCTCCTAAGCATAAGTCCCTTGGTCCAACGCACTGCAAGTTATTCTGCCATCCAGCGGTTGTGTGCTAATATTATTGCGTTTGGATTTGAAGGGCCCGTTAAAACCTTATTAATATGGCAAACTTTTACGAAAAATTAATACGAGCAAAAGGCAGTGTCAGACAAGACTTTGGGTTACAAGTTCTGGATGACACTGCGGCTTTTATCGGCAGGGCTAGTAATTTCAGTAGATACAGCTCTTTTATCTCGAATTACTGGTAGTAGTATGCCTATTACTGGTGCTAAGATTGTAATGCAGGAATTCGTCTATGCAGGCTACCACCGCAGGGCCAGTTATTCTGCTGTGAAGCAGTAGTTTGCAAACATTACTGTGTTTTGGTCTAAAGGGCATTGACACCTAGTATAATTACTAGGCATATGAGACTTAAGAACTTATGTCTCTGGGTGACGAGCGCAGTCTGTTGCCACACTGACATGTTCTGGGTGATAGATTATTTGTTACGGGCAGATGTTGCATTTACTGTCAGGTGAACTTATTGCTCGCCTCATTACTAACTCCAATTAAAAAAAGAATACAGTAATCCTTGCACACTTCTGCATGGCTTCAGAATAATGGCACAGTAGTAGACCTAAACGGACTTATGAATAGAAGTCGTGTTAACAAGAAATTGACATATGGCAAACTCAAATTATATTTCTTACGCCACAATAGAAAATTTCTATTCCATTAGGTGTTTTCTCGTTCCTTGGTGTATTCTGAATAGGTTAAAAATATAGCTACAGTAAAAAGTACGGTAGAAATATTAGTTGATTTAACTTTTATGGCCTCTCTCGTATTCTTAATACATTTTCTTTGAGATGGAGTAATGAAAACTGCTCTTACTGATCTTGTTGAAGACGTTCTGAAGAAAGCAACCCTACTTAAAAAAGATAAGGGAACGTAATTAATAAAAATATATACTTGTCTCTGAAGATGTAGATGTTCGTCTTCCATCTTTTTTATAACTTCTAGATCGCTTATTTGCTCGTAAGCTGCGCTCGGATGTATTTCCATGATTTATAGTGAAAATATTGTTTTTCAAAAACTATGTAAAATTTTTATATCAATATTTGAATAGATTTGTCTGAACCGACGCGATTCGATATTTCATTGTGAGCGACTGAGTCGATCTAATATTTATTGTGACGTACCATTGTTCTTGTATCATGTTAAAACAAACGGAATAGTTTTTATTTCGTTGTTGCTTCGGAAATCTCGCTTTGTAACAGTAAAATCCGGGGTAAATCCCGGATTTTTGAGTTGCTCTTGTTGATTTAGCATTCGAATTCAATCGTAAGGTTCATAAATAGTATTAACGTCACAGTGTTATGGACTATCGAGAAAATATAACCTTTATATTGCTTTGTAATACTGCATTGTTAAGAGCCGTGGTAGCTCAGGGGCTAGGGGCTCGCTTTAAATTTCATAGTACGCGAGTGACCTGGGTTCGATTCCCGGTGCCGGCACCACTAAAATTGTTAATTGCAATTTAAAGTGCTGACTTACCACGTGCTCGGCGGTGAAGGAAAACATCGTGAGGAAACCTGCGAGACCCTCTCAGAAAGTAGAGGAGGCCTGTGGTCAGTAGTGGGACATTTGTAGGCTGAAACTTTTACTGCTGTGTTCCGTCTGAAGACTGAAGAAAAATGAAGACCCTATTACTAGCAACAGGGCATTTATTTTAATGTGATGCTTCCACAGCGTTGTTGCACGCTCAGCCGTTAGGTGGTAAACCGAGAAAAAACGTTACCGTCACCATTAACGTCACCATCCATTAGCGCACGCCTAGACTACTGTCTCGAACACACACAGGTCTGCGCGCGCTTGCTTTCCGTGCTTATTTAGCTGGTGTGCTGGGTGTACAGTTGGTTTTTTTATTTAAGAAAGTGACGAGACGAGCAGATCGTTTACCTGATGGTAAGTGCAACGTTTGCCCATTATAAATGCTGTGTCACACAGAACAATTCTGTGTGGCACGACACTGCGCCCGTCACCTTGACACATCAGTTGTTAAGTATCATATGCCAGTAATAGTAATTATACTAGCTCTCAGTGCCCTTAAAACATAAACACAGTAATATTTGCACACTACTGCTTCACGGCAGAATAACTGGCCCTGGGGTGGTACCTACCTAGACGGATTCCTGCATAGAAGTCCTACCACCAGTAGAAATCCTACCACCAGTAAGAAATCCTACCACCAGTTATTCATCTCACACCATGTAAATTTAAAAAACTGTATTCTCAGCACTCTCTACAATCAATGATCTCTGGAGTACGATGACTTTTATGTTTTTTAATAATTCTTACTTTTTTCATTTACATGTGTCCTAATCTATTTGTTTTTTCACGTAGCTACATCTGCCGTTTCATTATATATTGTTCCTTTTTATAGTTTAATTGTGGATAACGTAGTAGGGTATATATTAATATAATTCTTAATCGCACACTGTCTATTAATTTTTTTTTGTTGTATAAAGTGACGAAACGAGCAAAACAATCACCCGATGGTAAGTGTAACGTCCGCCCACAACAAATGCTGTGTCACCTGTGTGTGTTTCTGTGTGACACCACACTGCGCCCATCACCCTGAGACATCAGTTCTTAAGTCTCAAATGCCCAATGATTACGCTAGCTCACATTGCCCTTCAAACTGAAACACAGTAATGTTTGCACACTACTGCTTCACGGCAGAATAACTGGCACTGGGGTGGTACCTACCTAGACGGATTCCTGCATAGGAATCCTACCACCAGTAGATTAATTGAATATAGTAATTGAATATACATTGTATAGCTGTTTGTTATTGCTTTTAAATAAATTAAAAAAAGATCTGCCGTCAAACGGTAGTATTTACTTACCAAATTGTTGCCGAACACCTATAAAGAGTCAACGGAAAACTTGTGTTCCGCGGAACATAGTTTGGGAACGTCTGCTCTAATCCACTGAGTTCCCTATATCTTTTGAGAACAGAAGCGGCTGTTGTTTCAACAGACGAGAAACTTGCGAGCCGTTTTCATATTGTAATCTTCTTGCTGCTAGATAGCTTTTGGTTTTACTTCCTACTGAGTTTATTTCTAACCTTCATCATCATCCTCAACATCAACACCAATTCCGCTTATCACTAGTCCACTACTGAACATAGGCCTCCCCTAGATTTGGATGGAATTTTGCCATAATTGCCGTTTATTTATGCAGATGTTTCAGGAAGATGCAGCTGCCTATCTCCTAGTTTTAATTTCCCCTCTGTCGACTTTTACGAAACCCACATGGATGAGACGGGGCGGTGGATTCTCTTAAGCCGTTACCACATGGCAGAAACTTTTTAGCTAAACGTTAAAATTATTTTGGTATGGTTGGCGCAGTGGTTTGCGGGTTCGATTCCCGCTCGTGATAAACATTTTGTAAGACCTACAGATACTAGGTGATACTAAGTTATTGTGAGAATAAAGAGTCTTGGTAGCTCAAGGGACGGGAACTTGCCTTGCCTTAATTTTTATGGCACGCGAGTGATCTGAGTTCGATCCCCAGTACCAGCGTGCTGATTTACCACGTGCTCAGGGGCGAACGAAAACATCGTGAGGAAACCTGCATGTCTGAGAAATTTTTCAAGGTCGTGTGAAGTCAGCCAATCCGCATTGGAGTAGTGCGGTAAACACTTCCCAGAAATGAGAGGAGGCCTGTGCTCAGCAGTGGAGCATTTATAGGCTGTTACTTTTTACTTACTAGGTGTTTGTGCATGTAAAATTGACCATTCTTAAACCCAAGATACAGGAGAAATCGTAGGGAAAGGACTTTCGTTCCTTCAAAACTACTATTTGCTTTATAATATCAAAGCTATTTTATTTATTTATTTATTTATTTATTTATTTACACTTTATTGTTTCCCCTTAAAGGATACAATGGGCGGACTTAATGCCAGTTGGCATTCTCTGCCAGTCAACCCAAGGCGTAGCGAAACAATGTGGCAGGTGTAAAACATAAAAAAAACTAAAAATTACATTTTAAAGACTACTATTTTTTACTACTATTTTTTACTATTTTATTTTAATGTTATGTAAGACTGTGTCCAACGTGTCAGGTAATAAAGTATAAAATTATTTAAATTGCAAATATAACGCAAGGTAATATGTTGGGCAAGGTACAACGTGCATTTTATAATTACCCCTCGCGTTTATCGCACGGGGTAAAAAATTGGTGTAAATTACCTTTGTTGCGAGATTTGCATTGCTAATGACAGAAATAAATTAACCGTACTTTTTTATTGCATAGTGTGACGAAAGCAGCAAAACGTTCACCTGAAGTAGAGTGCAACGTCTACCCAGAACAAACACCACATTACTATGCGCTCGTTACCCTGAGACATTAGTTCTTAAGTCTCATATGCCCAGTGATTACGCTAGCTCACAGTGCCCTTCAAACCGAAACACAGTAATGTGTCACTGCAGAATAACTGGCATTGGGGTGATACCTACCTAGACGGATTCCTGCATAGGAATCCTTCCACCGGTAACACAGTAGTGGAATATAAGAAAAGAAAAAACGGTTTTTAATGTTAATTATGTTTGTCATATCGCTGCCGTCGACTGCCGCCTTGATTCACCAATTAAAGGACTTGTCTATTGTGGATGTCGGGTTCGTTTAATATTTGTTTAATACACAAATTATCGAAAATCGATTAAGTAACTGACCGGGCCGAGGCCGGCCCCCTTGGGCACCCTCTAGTCAGTTACTCTCGCGCACAGGATGACGGTTCTAACCGAGGTCCCCTTGCGACGGCCCTTGCGCCAGTCATCTATAAATAAAGGCTTCGGCTAAGCGCCCTCAGCGCGCTGCCACCTTTCAATCCAGCGAAGCTGTGAAAGCCTTCGGGCTAACAGTAACCATCAGTCCTCAAAAAAGGTGAAATTTGGATGAAATCTTATACTTTTCAGTTACTTCAGCTGCTTTTGACGACCGCATGACTTTTTTACTGGTGGTAGCATTCCTATGCAGGAATCCGTCAAGGTAGGTACCACGCTAGGTCCAGTTATTCTGCCGTGAAGCAGTACTGTGCAAAGATTACTGTATTTTGGTCTGAAGGGCACTGAGAGCTAGCGTAATCATTGGGCATATGAGACTAAAGAACTGATGATCTCAGGACGACGGGCGCAGTTTGCTGCCACACAGAATTGTTCTGGGTAGCATGACATTTGTTGTGAGCGGACGTTGCACTTACCATCGTTTTTCTCCTATTTACTACAATAAAAATCTCTTACCTAATACAATAAAAAAAAACACAAATTATGGAAAGGCGAAATCTTATTTTTTTCTGATACTCTATTTTGACGACTGCATGGCCTTTTAGCTGGAGTACATAACTACTACGTCGCGGATCTTTTTTTATTATTTTAGAATCCCGGCCGAAGTCAACATTTGTGCAAAGACACTAATTGTTGATTTTCGGGTATGGTTGTGTTATGATTGCCTTCTTCGTGTCTCTGACACTGTAACCTTGCCCACCCCCCATATTACGACACCTCGGTAGGAAAGAGGTAGACGTACAATGTTGCGCCCAGTCTCATCCCATGTCGTTCAAGTGGATTATAGAATAGACATTTATTTAAAAGACTGGCAAGTCATATGATAAAGTAAAGACACAAACACGCCAACGCTGAGAGTAGGCCTCCACTAATTTCTTAGAGGGTTTTGGAGCCGGAGAGTCAATAACGCTGTTCTGAGTGTCATCTCATCCCGTGGGTCTCGTAAAAGTCGACAGAAGGAAAATTAAAAGTAGATGATGGGCTGCAGCATCTTTCTGAAGCATCTGAATAAATAAACTGCGGTTGCCACTATGGCAAAATCCCCCCGAAATGAGAGCTACTTTTGTGGCTATCTATGGGGGAGGACTATGTTCAGCAGTTGACTAGTGATAGGCTGAAATGATGATGATGATGAATGTGGGTTAGCGGATTTCACATGTCCCCAAAATATTTTTATTCCACAGACATGCAGGTTTCCTTACAAGCTTTACCTACACTATTTTGCAAGAGTTAAATTAATAACTAAAATTGCAGAACAATTTTGGAGGTGTCGGCAACAGGGCTCGAACTCACTCACATATTAAGAAATTTAAGACGGTCGCCCGGCCCATGGCCCTCAACAAAATAATCAGTCTAAAAATTCGAAAAACCCCGTTTCTGAATAGAAACGCCTGCCCACAATACACACTTGAAATAGTTTCGACTGATTCTATTAACATTCGGATATACTATGACATTGTTTTACGAACATTTTAGAAAGGATCGCGAACTTTAGCATTTTTAGGGCTTTTTGTATGTTGCTGCCTTTGTTTCGTTACTCTGATTTATTGAGAGCAATATGTAGCTGTCAAAGGTCACCCGTTGAAGGTTGCAGGACCTGTATATCAAGTCCAAGGTTAATTTATCAATACTTAATCAAGTGGAAAGGAAAGTAATATAGTGAAGTGTGAAGTCAATACGTCTAGAGTTGTCGATGTCAAAATTGGCCATTTTAGATAAATGAGGATATCAATCAAATAGTTATTTGGCAGATGATATTGCCAAGGAAAAGGGTAATAGCCACCAGATCGGGTGGTCTGATCTGGGGAGGAAGTCTCTTCCAACTAGTAACATTTAGATGTTGTATATATAGAGTTCGCATATCAGAAACTATCTTAGCGCGATTTTGGAATGTATGAGATATTTCTTGAGTTTCTTATTCGGCGACATAGATGTCGCTACATCACTCCCCCGCTGAGACTGGAAGTCGTAGAGAGCGTCGAGATGTTGAATTGTCTCGCGATGTTGTGCTGTCGTGCGACGCGGTGGCTGTGGTCCAGGTCTTCAGTGCGTCGAGACGTATGGAGACAGTGATGGTGCCGCAGGGGTTAGCATTAGGAGAGAGGCCGCCGTTGATAATCCTGAGTGGCTGAGAAACTAAAAAACTGAGGAAGCACCCGTTGTGCCGACAGTTGTCTGTAACTGCGATGGCTGCCGATGACGTTTTTGTCATCTGTGGGTTGGAAAAGCTGGCTGCGATGTTCAAACCGGGGTCATAATTTTAGCGGAAGTTATTTTTAAGGAAAAGGGTAGCTACTCGCTAGATCAGGAGGCCTGGTCTGGGAAGGAAGTTTCCTCCTGCCAGCAATCTTTAAATGTTTTCATCTCAGAACTTTTTATAGCCCGATTATGGACGTATAAGATAATTCTTGGGCTTCTCATATAGATGTAGCTGCAGTTATGAATTTTAGCAGTTTTCTAATTATTACATTTTGTGGATTTAATTCTACCAAATTCTGAAAATTTTGTGTAATCGACATAGCCCTGAAGATGAGCAAATTTAATGAAATGGTTACCATACATCAGGCAGCTAAGATTTTATGGTGTTAGCAGGCAAACACAATGTTGAAAATACGCGCGGTTTTGTAGAAGGTCAAGGGATGTACGAGCTGAACCGTGTTTTATGAAATCTATGGGGGAATCCTTAATTCAACAGAGGAGTTTCGATGAGCTGAAATGACATACATGAACGGTTATTTTAAACAATACAGACCAGACCAGACTGCAGACCTGTCCCGGCTTCGCGCGGAAGATTATATTAATGTCTGTATAGAAAAAAAAAAAGTAGCGCCAGTGTAAACGGACCAGTCTCAGTAAATGTTCGTAAAACGAGGCATTATCAAATGATATTGACTCCACTACAGACAACCGCCGAGCTATTATGGGAGGGCGGGCGGTGCTCATCAAATCTAGGAAATATACACCATTTTATATTTTGAATGCGAATCTTAGCTTTCTTCCTTTTATAATAATGGATCTCCGCAAAGTATCGCGTGATTCTATTAACTATATCTCATCATCGTCATCATCATTTCAGTCCACGATTAGTCCACTGTTGAAAATAGGCCTCTCCAAAAGATTGCCACAATAGTTTGTAGCTCTCAATTTGGGATTTTGCATTATTCAGATGTTCCAGGAAGATGCTGCTGCCCATCACCTAGCTTTTATTATCCCTCTGTCGACTTTTACGACACCCACGGGATGAGATGGGGTGTTGGATTCTCTTAAGCCGCTACCACACGGCGCTTAACTGTATTACTTGTGCACAAACTGAACAGTGTTGATTAAACGTATGGATATAAAAAAGTTCAAACACACGGAAGAGGTTTTTCCTGCCGATGCGACTTAGATTTTTACTGGTGGCACAGGGCCTGTAGTGTGTAAACAATACTGTGTTTCGGTTTGAAGGGCACTGAGAGCTAGCGTAATCACTGGGCATATAAGACTTAAGAACTGATATCTCAGGGTGACGGGCGCAGTGTGGGGTCACACAGAAATGTTCTGGGTGTACCATACATACAAGGCTTAATCGTGTGATGTGGTGGTAAAGAGAATCTACCACCCCATCAATGTCGACAGAGGAAAAATACCAGGACCTGGGCAGCAGCAGCTTCCTGAAACATCTCAATAAATAAACTGCGGTTGCCAACCCACCTGCCCGGCGTTGCAAGTATGGCCTAATCCATCCAAAATATGTGTTACAAATTTTTGTGGCAATCTATGGGGGAGACCTATGTTCAGCAGTGGACTGATGATAAGCTGAAATGATGATGATGTTGAAACCATATAACAATTTCGCAATACGAATTAACGTTTAATACATGTTGAATTAAATACATTTTAATTAGAAAAAATTGTTGACAATTATTGGATATTAATTTTAAATGGACTATAGTGGTTAAGCAGGTCTCACAAATTATCGCAACTTTTTAATTTAAGGAATAAAGTTAGAATAAACGTTGCTAATATAATGCAATACCGATCGTCATATTGTTTCCATACATAATATGTTTTTTTTAATCATCAAGTCTAGGTGATGCTATCTTGTTAATAGTTTATTAAATTTCATGAGAAAATGGCTATCCAATAACGCTAGATGGCGATATAAACTATCGGCGATATATACTAATATATATAACTATGAAGATTTCTTACTGTAACTGTTTTTGTGTGGCAGTTGCATCCCCATGCATAATAGTCTGTCATTTGTTTACGTTCATACTGTCAATGTCAAACATATACAGTTTATGGTCAAACAGTCGCACAGTTTATCTATTAGTCGTAGTAACATCTACTATATTGTCGCCATAAAATTTTAAATGTTGCCTACAAATAATTACTCAAACCACAATAACGTGGAAACTTGAGAAAATACGAATTACGGTCGAATTTAGACCAAAGGGCGACCACGAATAATGATAAAAGTCTTTTTAATAGTTTTTTTAATCATTATTCGCTTTTTCGCTTTTTCCCATTAGAAAGGATTTTCTACAGTAGTCAAAATGTTGCAAATCCTAACCAGACGACTTGAATCTTAGACGTTGCTGCCCGTAACCGGGCTGGTTACTCAATGAGATTTTTCTGACATTTCTTTTAGTTGTCTTTTACAACACCTGCGGGAAGAGAGCGGATTTTATTCAGCTCCCATCACACGGTACAATTTACAATACTCAAAATAAAATTGTATAGTCTGATGCTTACACAATTTTATTGTTAAAAATATCTGCTGTCTATACGAACATCTATAGCTCAAAAGCTATTAAAGCAGTTGATTTAAAATAGATAAAACCTTCATCATTTCAGCCGTAGTCTACTGTCGACCGCGTGGCCTAGTGGTCAGAGTACCTGACTTCTAAACCGCGGGTCCTGGGTTCGAATCCCAGCCGGAGCCAACATTTGTGCTAAAACATAAATTGTTGGTTTTCGGGTCTGGTTGTGTTGTGATTGTCCCCGTGTTTCTGACACTGCATCCTAGCCTACCTCCGATCTTATCGCATCAGCGTTACATCGGGCGCGGGTAGGTTGGGACGAGTGAGTGCCTCTGTGTTTGCGCGTACACTTGTGGCACTATAATATCTCCTGCGCAGTTGATGGCTCTCGACAGAAGTCGGCAGTTGTCGCCGTGGTCGAAATCGGCTAGGAGAACATCACATCATGACTGTCATAGTTTGCTGCGCTTGGCAGGCGGGTTGGCAACCGCAATTTATTTATTTAGATGTTCCAGGAAGATGCTGCTGCCCATTTCTGGCTTTCATTTTCCCTTCTGTAAACTTTTACGACACCCACGGGTTGAGATGGGGTGGTTAATCTATTATAGATACTTTAAGCTTTGATTAATTGCTGCTTCTAGGATTTTTGTGTTGCAAATTTGCAAAAATGTAGAGCGCGACACACGCGAGCATAGCTTATATTAATAACTGGCTGTTCCCCGCCTGTTTCGCTCGGCGTTAAGCAAAATCAATTTTTCAATAAAACTAATTTGTTTGTACTGGTGGTAGGATTCCTATCCAGAAATCCGTCTAGGTAGGTATTACCCCAGGGCCAGTTATTCTGCCGTGAAGCAGTAGTGAGCTAACATTACTGTGTTTCGGTTTGAAGGGCACTGCGAGCTAGCGTAATCACTGGGCATATGAGACTTACAAACTTATGTCTCAGGGTGATGGGCACAGTGTGGTGTCACACAGAAATTTTCTGGGTGATACAGCATTTGTTATGGTCAGACGTTGCACTTACCATCAGGTGAACGTTTTGCTCGTTTCATCACTTTATACAAATAAAAAAAATTAACAGATTATATCGCGTTTAATTTTTAAATGTAAAGACAATAACTTAGAAGAAAACAAAAGTGCGCTGTAAAGCGCTCGAAACGTCTGGTTATAAATAGTTAAAAAATAAACGCGATAGAATCCGTAAAATTAGTTGTAATAAATGTGTAATATTCGCGTAAATATAAGAAACCAGAAATAATTTATTAATTAAAATATTATAAAAAGTGTCCTGTAACTTTTTCCATGATAAAATGTTCCTTTATACTCTGTATTAAAATCGAAAACGTAGTGTTTACATTCTCTTTGTTAAAATCCTTCAACCGTTTCAGCGTGATTGAATTTCAAACAAACAAATATATAAACTTTTACATTTCAAAATATTATGTAAAGAAAAGGAATTCAAACATATTTCTTATTTAATAAAGTATGGAAAGAGAATTCTCTGTCACCAAATTTCGATCTTGATTATGATGTTTTGGTGAATTTCGACAATGTCATTCAGGTTAGCAAACAGAAAATGTCATACATTAGTGTCATAATTTTTAGCCCAAATATAAGCAAGTCTTCATCTTCTCTCTCGCTATAGACGTAACTGAAGAGAATAAGAGACAAATAGGAATTACGATTAATCTTTTTTTTATGGATAAAGTGATGAAACGAGCAATACGTCCACTTCATGGTAAGTGCAACGTCTGCCCATAACAAATGCGGTGTCACTCAGAAAATTTCTGTGTGAGACCACTCTGCGACATAAGTTCTTAAGTCTCACATGCCCAGTGGTTACGCTAGCTCACCGTGCTCTTCAAACCGAAACACAGTAATGTTTGCACGCTACTGCTTCACGGCAGAATAACTGGCCCTAGGGTGGTACCTACCTAGAGGGATTCCTGCATAGGAATCCTACCACCAGTAAGAAGCAGAATTACGATTAGTCTCGATGCGCTTATACACAATTTTGATAACTATGATATTTGTAGTCTATAAAACCAATTATTCTTGTATTTCACAAATTAGCTCTGGATTTTTTTTTTATTGTACAAAGTGACGAAACGAGCAAAACGTTCACCTGATGGTAAGTGCAACGTCCGCCCACAACAAATGCTGGGTCTCCCAGAATATTTCTGTGTGACACCGCACTGCGCCCGTCACCCTGAGACATCAGTTCTTAAGTCTCAAATGCCCAGTGATTACGCTAGCTCACAGTGCCCTTCAAACCGAAACACAGTAGTGTTTGCACACTACTGTTTCACGGTAGAATAACTGGCCCTGGGGTGGTACCTACCTAAACGGATTCCTGCATAGGAATCCTACCACCAGTAAAAAGTAGCTTTGGATGATATTCGAATTCGGGAACCATATCGTGGCGAGCGCTTCGCTGGCCTCAGAACCAAGAAATCTAATAATGAATGCGTTAGAACGGATACGGGATAATCTGATCCTGGAACATCTGTTGTTTTACATGTTTAATGAAATACATTTTAATTAAAAATTAAGTTGACAATTATTCGATTTTAATTCGAGAAACAGTTTCATACATATTTGCTTGTGATGAGTGATGTGATGATGATGATGATGTTCTCCTAGCCGATTTCGACCACGGCGACAACTTCCGACTACAGTCGAGAGCCATCAACTGCGCAGGAGATATTATAGTGCCACAAGTGTACGCCCAAACACAGAGGCACTTACTCGTCCCAACCTACCCGCGCCCGATGTAACGCTTATGCGATAAGATCGGAGGTAGGCTAGGATGCAGTGTCAGAAACACGGGAACAATCACAACACAACCAGACCCGAAAACCAACCATTTATGTTTGCACAAATGTTGGCTCCGGCTGGGATTCTAACCCAGGACCGGCGGCCTAGAAGTCAGGTACTCTGACCACTAGGCCACGCGGTCATCAAACTGGACTGGGTCGTGTACTGGACTGAACTACAGTCATTACACACAACCAAAGCTCTCACATGTTGTCGCAACTTTTTATTTTTAAGAAATAAAGTTAGCATTAACGTTGTTAAAATAATGCAATACCATTCGTCTTATTGTTTTCATACATAATTTGTTTTTTTAATCTTCAAGTCTAGGTGTTTCTAAATATGGCTAACAATGGCCCTGCTGTTGATAGTAAAATAAAACGCCTATAGATGTCACGCTGCTGTGAACAGCCCTCCCCTCTTTTTTCTAAGAGGGTTCTGGAGCCGGGAAGTGTCCGCCACGCTGCTATGCGAGTTGGCGGACTTCACATGTCTTCGAAAAGCTTTTAATTTCTCAGACTTGCCGGTGTCCTTAAGATGAGAATGTTTGTATCTTTTAGCTAAATTTAGAAGACTATTTATTCTTAGTAGACTAGAAAAGTTGTTAGAAGATTTAACAAGTTAGTAATGTTCTACTGAAATGTAAATAAAAGTAATTTTAAGGATTTTATCGTTGTTCCTCGTAGCTGCTCTAAAGATGACGTAACAGGTAAAATAAAACGCTCTGATACGTATCGGGAACTTATATTTGAAAATATTATCTTTGCCCTTATACATTCACGATAGTCAAATGTTATCGTGAAGCAAAATGCAACTAGCGCCATCTTCATTTAAATTTTCTCAATTGCATTATCTTGTTGACATTAATGACAAATGATTGTTCTCAAACAATCGTGTTTAATTTTTACTATTTATAACCGGGACGTTTCGAGTGTATTACAGCATCCACGGTCACGGGAGGACTCATGGTCCTCCGGGACCATCGGTGCCAAAATTATTGTCATTTAAATGTGTAGTGTTCGCGTTAATATAAGAAATCAATATTTCTAATAAAATTCGTAGAAGTGCGACATAAAAATCGAACATAGATTTCAAAATACTTGTCAAGAACACTTTATCGCATATCGCAAGAGATCATTGTATAGAAAACAAAAATGTGTGGAAATAACTCTTACCCTGCACTTGCAAAAACCTTGGCTATTCAATTCATAATATACTAATATTTTTTTATGCATTTTATAAATGACATTATGTAATATGGCATTGCAAATAAGAGACCCCAGAGTTTCTTGCCGGTTCTTCTCCGAGAAGGTCTTATTTTTCGAACCGGTGTAGATTTTGACGTTCATACGAGCTTTAAACAAGCCTTAAGAATATAGAGATTGACTTTCGTACGTGGTAAATCGTCACTTAAAATTTTAAAGGTTCCGGCACCGGTAATCGAACACAGGTCACTCGCGTACTATGACTTTTAAGTGCCCTGTGCTATCATAGCTCTGTGCAAAATACCACACACGTATACTTATTCAATGAACGTCAAAAATTTGATTTTTCACAAAACATATATTGTATCGGTAGCAACATGTATTAAGCAACGTCATACAATAACATGGCTGCCGCTGTCAGTTGTGGCAAGTGACGTCACGAGACAGTCGGCACTTGTGAGTGACGCGAGCTAATGTGCGTTTAATGCTAACGACTGAATTTGCGGTCAGAGGCCGACGATGCGTTATTGTTTCCACATATACAACTACAATGATCTAAAACTCATTAATGATCTTTTAATACATACATACATAAGATCACGACTGTATCCCATAAGGGGTAGTCAGAGACTGGGCACTCACTGCAAAAGCAGATGACTGCCACAATCCACGTTTCACCAAAACAATATAATGCACTTGGTGTGATGGGTGGTTAGCCCATCGCCACCATGCGCTGTTGGGTGCACAGTGCAGTTTTATTCCTTACTCGCCTTTTACGAGATCCATTGGATGAGATGGAGTGGACTACCACTCCATCTCAAGATGCGCCGTGTGGTGGCGGCTCGTTAAAAGAATACTAATTCTTTTAACGAGCCGCCACCACACGGCGCATCTTTTAATAATGGCCATGTAAGAAATTAATATCTGGTATTGAAAGCTGTCGATATTTAGAAAACAGACCAAGAAAAAGCCTAAGAAACGGCGGCGACAGCCTCGTATTTAGACATTCACATCTAATTATAGACAAAACTTTTTTTTTGTAATGAGATCGAAGATACGAGGGTGGATTGAAAAGTACTCGGCCTAACACAGATTCATTCAATTCTAAAAATCAAATCTACCCACATTATTTAGTTCAGTTCAGACTAGTTCATTGTGTAAAGTTCGAAACGTGTGCGATAATTAGTTGTGATTTTATAAATTAATTAACAAAGTAAGAGCAAATCGAGCAGCGTGCCGTCATTAAGTACCTCCATAAGAAGGGGCTATCATCAAAAGCCATCCATGATGACATGGTCAGTACATTAGGCGATTGTGCTCTTGTCATATTCATCCGTCATTCGTAAAAATGGATAGCAGAATTTAAGCGTGGTAGAGAGAGTGTGAAAGATGAACCCCGCTCTGGAAGGCCTTCGACGTCAACTACTGACGAAAATATTAAAAAAGTACTTGATTTAATAATGGGAGACCGCAGATTAAAAATTAGAGAGATAGCCGAGATTATAGGCATCTCTTATGAACGAACTCAAAACATCATTGTCAACGAGTTGGGTTTCCACAAGGTGTCTGCGAGGTGGGTTCCGCGACTGCTTTCAGTTGAACAAAAAAGGACGCGATTGACTATTTCACGCGACTGTTTGGAGTTATTTGAAGCCGATGTAGATGATTTTTTGAATCTTTTTGTTACTATGGACAAAACATGGGTTCATTACTGTACACCGGAAACAAAACAATAATCAAAACAGTGGAGAAGACCTGGTTCACCACCCCCTAAAAAGGCTAAGTCGATTTTGTCGGCAAATAAGGTGATGGCTTCAGTATTCTGGGACTCGAAAGGTGTGATTATGATTGATTATCTTGAAAGGGGTCAGACTATAAACTCTGATTACTACTGCACCTTACTACGTCGTTTACGAGAGGAAATAAAAGCAAAACGTCGAGGAATGCTCAGAAGAAAAGTCCTGTTTCATCAAGATAACGCCCGTGTTCACACGTCAGTACAGTCAATGGCTGGAATTCACAACTGTGGCTTTGAACTGTTACCGCATCCGCCGTATTCACCTGATCTGGCACCATCAGACTTCTTTCCGTTCCCTAACCTAAAAAAGCACTTGGGAGGTCAAAGATTTTCGACAAACGACGAGGTCAAAGCAGCTGTAGACGCATATTTTGACTCTAAGGAAGAATCATTTTTTTTTAACGGTCTAAATGCTTGGAAGGGGAGGTGGCAAAAGTGTATTGAACTTGACGGTGATTATGTAGAAAAATAAAAATATAACTGATTTAGTATGTGTTTATTTTCTTGGTTAGGCCGAGTACTTTTCTATCCACCCTCGTAGACTAGGATGCAGTGCCAGAGGCACGGGGATAATCGCAACACAGTCCCGAAAATCAAGAATTTTATATTTTTGCACTATTCATAGCTCTGACTGGGATTCAAACCCGCGACCCGCGGCGTAGTAATCAGGCACTACGAACTAGACCTAGGTTCGGTTTTCCACCAAGATGTTGAAGACTTAATTGTAGTATGTAGTGAGCGGTTAATTCTTTATTTTACTACAAAAATCTTTCATTATGAAGTAGCTCAGGGGCTAGGCGCTCGCTTTAAATTTCATAGTACCTACGCGAGTGACCTGGGTTCGATTCCCGGGGCCGGCACCACTAAAATTGTTAATTGCAATTTTAAGTGCTGATTTACCACGTGCTCGGCGGTGAGGGAAAACATCGTGAGGAAACCTGCATGTCTGAGAAATAAAAAATATTTCGAAGACATGTGAAATCCACCAAACCGCATTGGAGCAGCGCGGCGGATTCTTCCTACCTCAAAAACCCGGAATTAATGATAATCAAAATCATCAAAAATGAGAGGTGGCCTGTGCTCAGCAGTGGAGCATTTATAGACTTTACTTTAATTTTTTATGTCGTTTCGTCTTTTATTTTAACTTAATATTTTAACTAAATTGGACGTTAAAGATGTAAAACAGCGAGTTAATTTTTTAATATCTATTATTTTAAGAAGAAAAAAAGCAAAGTTGCCAGCTTTAAACATTAAACTAACATTTCTGTAAGGGACAATTTTAAAGTAAATGTTAGCGCAGCTGTGTTGCCCCATTATTGTTGTGGCGATTCTTACACTTTTAGAAAATAAAACGTCTACTCTAAGACCCCGATGTTTCAGACGTATTATATTTGTCGTCTGGAGTGTGTAAGTTTTCGTCCGACTTCTAGAGAGTTCTCAGCTGCGAACAGATGTCAATTAATGTGATTCGAAGTAAAGCTTCTTTGGGCGCGATGAAAGTTCAAATCCAAATCCGATTTGATTTTCTATTGTTATTAATTAATAATTGTTGAGCAGTTATTTTACAAAGAGTAATATTTTTAATAATTACTGTTTATTTATTTACTTACTGGTGGTAGGATTTCTATGCAGGAATCCGTCTAGGTAGGTAGCACCCCGGGGCCAGTTATTCTGCCGTGAAGCAGTAGTGTGCAAACATTACTGTGTTTCGGTTTGAAGGGCTGGGAGCTGGCGTAATCACTGGCCATATGAAATGATGTCTTAGGGTGACGGGCGCAGTGTCGTGATACCCAGACAAGTACTGGGTGACACAGCATTTGTTATGGGCAGACGTTGCACTTACCATCACGTGAACGTTGGTTTCGTTTCGTCACTTTGTCCAATAAAAAAAACAATTGTCTAATATATATTAGTTTCACTTCTGTTCTAAAAGCTAATATGCCAGAAGACGACCACGTGGCTTAGTGGTCAGAGTACTTGACTTCTAAGCCGCGGGTCCTGGGTTTGAATCCTAGCCGGAGCCAACATTTGTGCTAAAACATAAATTGTTAGTTTTTGGGTCTGATAGTGTTGTGATTGTCCTCGTGTGTCTGACACTGCATCCTAGCCTACCTCCGATTATATCGCATCAGCGTTACATCGGGCGCGGGTAGGTAGGGACGAGTGAGTGCCTCTGTGTTTGCGCGTACACATGTGGCACTGTAATATCTCCTGCGCAGTTGATGGCTCTCGACAGTAGACGGAAGTTGTCGCCGTGTTCGAAATCGGCTATGAGAACATCATATGCCAGAAGACCTCAATACAACTAAATAGACATCTAACTTATCACAAGACTTGTCTTACTCCATAAGACGATTGAATCTGCAGCATGTGAATGTACAGCAGTGGTATAGGTCGGGTTAAAGGTCGGGTAAAAGGTATTGGGACTTTTTTTTTATTTAATTATACATTATTTTCCGTAGTCGGCTTACAGTTTTTTTGGAGTTTTTTCTTTTATTTTAAACTAGCTGATAATGGATTTAAGTTTTTGAAATATCCCGTGGGAACTATTTGATTTTCTAGTATAGAAAGTATTCTGTGTCCGTCTCCACGATGCAAGCTATCTCTGTGCCAAATTCCGTCAAGATTAGTTTAACGGTATAGCCGTGAAAAGGTAACAAACAGACAGAGGGACAGATAGAGTTACTTTCGCATTTATAATATTAGTATGGATAACCGTGTGGTGGCGGCTCGTTAAAAGAATACTACCACTCCATCTCATCCAATGGATCACGTCAAAGGCGAGTAAGGAATAAAACTGCACTGTGCACCTAATAACGCATGGTGGCGATGGGTTCACCACCTATCACACCAAGTGCATTATATTGTTTTGGTGAAACGTGGACTGTGGCAGTCATCTGCTTTTGCAGTGAGTGCCCAGTCTCTGACTACCCCTTATGGGATACAGTCGTGATCTTATGTATGTATGTATGTATGGATAACTTGTTGTTCGAATGGTTTAGCTCAGTTTAACACGACTTGACATGACTTTTATGACGTAAATGCCACATACACAAACCCGGAACAGCTGTATGTAGGCCATGTCAATTGTATCTTGCAGTATTCCAAGCGCACAATCCAATTGCTTAGCTACTGTGCCAATCCAGTCGGGGGGATAATAAGGTATGGATTTATAGTGACCGATCCCGTTTTTCTGACACTGCACCTTTCCCAAATCCTATCGCATATGCATCATTGCATTGTAAGGATTTCTATAGAAGACAGTGACGAGGCATATCGTTCATCTGATGGTGAGTGCAACGTCTGCTTTTAACACATGCAGTGTCACCCAGAACATTTTGTGCGTTCGTCACCCAGAGAGTCTTAAGAGAGAGAGAGAAAGAGAGAGGGAGAGAGAGTTAGGTCTTAAGTCTCATATGCCATGCCCAGTAATAACACTAGATATCAGTGTTCTTCAGGTCGAAACATAGTAATGCATACTACTATTTCACGGCATAATGCGATCAGTAAAATTTTTCATTAAGCTATCTAATCAATCCAAAAGTCCACGCAAACGTACCGGGTGTGGTTGTCGTCGTTTCAGCCTATGACTAGACCACTGCAGAACATAGGCCTCCCCAGTAAACTGCCATAAAAGTTAGTAGCTCTCACTTTGGAGGGATTTCGCCATAGTTGCCACGCCGGGCAGGCGGGTCGGCAACCGCAGCCAATTATTCAGATGTTCCAGGAAGACGCTGCTGCCCGTCTCCTGGTTTTTATTATCCCTCTGTCGACTTTTACGACACCCACGGGATGTGATGGGGTGATAGATTCTCTTAAGCTGCCACCACACGGGTATTTTATTCATCATCATCATCATTTCAGCCTGTCACTAGTCCACTGCTGAACAAAGGCCCCCTCCATAGATTGCCACAAAAGTTTGCAGCTCTCATTTTAAGGAGGAATTTTGCCATAGTTGCCACGCCCGGCAGGCGGGAAGCTGCCACCACACGGGTAGAACTTATTAAAAAAGCGTAAATAATCACAAAATCATTCGTGTATTCTTGCTTATAAAGAACTAGCTGTTTCACTCGCGTAAAAAAGTCGACCCCGATCGATTAAATATATGTATACTATTTGAATCGGGTTTAAATTTTTTTGTTCGGAACCCTAATTAGCCGGAACCAACAGACAGACAGACAACATTTTGAAAAATTGTTTTGTTTCTTATAAGGATACCTTTACAAGCATTCAGTAAAAAGCTGTTATATTGTTATTACAAAAAGACACTCCAATTTTATTTATTTGTATAGATCCACATTCTCAATATCATAAAAATAAATGGTATCGTGTCGTTCATCAGTATTCTTTAGCATGCTGCAGTGGCGTAGGGGTGTGCATGGCATGCAACGAACAAACTCTCGTATTCGCAATTGTTCCCGAGCGTTGTACGTGGCACCTCGCATTAATAAGGTATATTTGCCCGCAGCGATATTGCATAAATAGGGAAGCTTTGTGACTCAAAAATAAATGGAAACCGATTTTAACAGACATTTATCTGCACTTCGAAGTGGATATTGGTACAAAGAGATAATAAATTAATTGAACATTCTTTAACGCGATTGAGAATCGTTCGCAGTACGAGTATGTTGAATAGAATAGAAATATTTTTATACAATATAGATAATTTACATAATACTCATTAAACGTTATTTTTTAAACTGCACTGGTTCGTAAAAAAAACGTCTGTCCTGGGAAGAGCCAGCAAGTAACCCAGCAGGCAGGATTTTTTGGTATTTTATTTTCAACAAAATAAATTGTACAATAACAGAAATAAATATGTAGAAATAGTCGTCATCGTTTCAGCCTATCACTAGTCCACTGCTGAACATAGGCCTCCTCCATAGATTGCCACAAAACACGTAAGTTTGTGGCTCCCATCTTGAGGGGATTTTGCCATAGTTGCCTCGCTTGGCAACCGCAGTTATTCTTTATTCATGTGTTCCAGGAAGATCCTGCTGCTCATTTCCTGGTTTTCTTTTTCCCTCTGTCGTCTTTAACGACACCCACGGGACGGCATGGGGTGGTAGATTCTCTTAAGCCTCCACCACACGGCATTGCAACGGACATGAACGTAATTAAATGCTGAAGGTACTCCGGGTTAACTATGATATCAGGACATCTGTCACTTTAAAACTTAAAAAAAAACTGCGGTTGGCAACCCGCGTGCCAAGCGTGGCAACTTTAGCAAAATCCCTCCAAAATGTTACTTATTGTAACGTGTTAGTTTGTTAAACTTTTGTGGCAATCTATGGGGAAGGCCTATATTCAGCAGTGGACCAGTGATAGGCTGAAATGATGATGATGATTAATCTCACTCTCGTGGGAACACAATGGTGAAGAAGAAGTATAGTGACAGCATTGCATATTATGGCGTTGTTCTGCACGAATGTGTTTCGGTCTGAAGGGCACGGAAAGCTAGCGTAATTACTGGGCACGTGAGACTTAATAGCTGATGTCTCGGGCGAAGAGTGCAATGTGGAGTGGTGTGTGGTCACACAGTAATGTTCTGGGTGACACAGCATTTGTTAAGGGCAGACGTTACACTTACCATCAAGTAAACGAATGGTTAGTTTCGTCACTTTATCGAATTAAAAAAATAGAAATGAACAAAGTCGTTCACCTGATGATAAGTGTAAGATAGTGACCTACCTATATCTATTGCGGTGTCATCCAGAAGAAAAAACAAAATAAATTTAGAAAGAAAATAAATTTGTTTGTAACGACAACTTTGACTACAAAATGGCGTTATTTTAAAGTTACAGCCTCTGTCTCTCTGCTGAGCACAGGCCTCCTCTCATTTTTGAGAGGGTTTTGGAGCCGGGAAGAATCCGCCACGCTGCTCCAGAGCGGGGTTGGCGGACTTCACATGTCTTCGAAATATTTTTTTATTTCTCAGACATGCAGGTTTCCTCACGATATTTTCCATCACCGTCGAGCACTTGGTAAGTCAGCATATAAAATTGCAATTAATAATTTCGGTGGTGTCAGCATTGGGAATCGAACCCAGGTCACTAGCGTGAAATTATAAGCGAGCGCCTAGCCCCTGATCTACCACGGCTCTGGCGTTATTTACATAACGGATAAAAAAATGTGAGCAAAGCAAGTCATCACAAATCGGTCCCAACAAAGCATATGCCGGCTCTAAAGAACCGGCGCTGGTCTTCCGTCGGGACCGTTTGGTGATGCCACGATCCGTTTTCACAACAGCATGATAAAAAAATATGATATGACATTGCCGCCACGCTGCTCCATGCGGGTTGGCGGACTTCACATGTCGTCGAATTTTTTATACTCGTATTTATCAGACATGTAGGCTTCCTCACGATGTTTTTCTTTATCGTTGATGGTAAATCAGCTCTTAAAATTGCAGAACAATTTAAGAGATGTCGACCCAGGGAGTCGAACTCAGGTCACTCGCAAAGCGAGCGCCCGGCTCCTGCGCCACCAGCTCTAGCTAAGACCGTAGCTTGTAGGTAATAATAATAATAAATTATTTATTTCTTCCCACAATATAGTCATCACAAAACTATGAACACTTTATTAAAGTATTTTACATTCGCATTCTGTAAGGCTAGGCGCTCGCTTTAAATTTCATAGTACGCGAGTGACCTGGGTTCGATTCCCGGTGCCAGCACCACTGAAATTGTTAATTGCTATTTTAAGTGCTGATTTACCACGTGCTCGGCGGTGAAGGAAAACATCGTGAGGAAACCTGCATGTCTGAGAAATAAAAAAATATTTCGAAGACATGTGAAGTCCGCCAACCCGCATTGGAGCAGCGTGGCGCATTCTTCCTAGCTCCAAAACCCTCTCAGAAATAAGAGGAGGCCTGTGCTCGGCAGTGGGACATTTATAGACTGAAACTTTACTTTACTTTTTTTTACTGTGAGAGAATGGGCCTAAGCTAGGCTTTGCGCCTGTATTTCAGGACACCAGAAGCTTTTCCTTTACCAATAAACGAACTATATTATCCAAAAACTTTTTTTTTAATCTTCAAACCCTAGGTTATTAGTAGCTCTTCTCTTATGGCCCTCTCTTGCAGTACAAAAATAGTTTCTACATCGGTCGTATTTCCCCACAATCAAACACCATATGACATTATGCTGTGGAAATAACTAAAGTAAGCTAATCTCGCTGTCTCATTATTAGTAAGATTTCTTAGAGCATAACTCAGTTCGAGTTTATTTGCTAGTATAGATAAGTAATTACTTAATATAGTTCTATAACGAAACAAATGAAATAAATTGAAATTGTATGTTCCCAAATACACTTCTACAACATTACACGCGGCTTAAAAATCGAATTAAGTAATCGTTACTGTTCAATATTTATTTATAATATTAGAAATGGACAAGTTAGTAACTTAGTTGATTTCCATGTTCATTTATGTATTTATTTTCAATATCAATTACTACTGCATATCGAAAATATGAAGCCAAAACACGTTTGTTATCTTTGAATATCGATCGTCAAGTAAAGTAGTGAGTAAATAATGTGTGACAACTTTATAAAGTAGAAATTAAATTTATCGTTAATAGATATTAAAAATAAATATTTGATGATGATGATGTGATGATGTTCTCCTAGCCGATTTCGACCACGGCGACAACTTCCGTGTACTGTCGAGAGCCATCAACTGCGCAGGAGATATTATAGTGCCACAAGTGTACGCGCAAACACAGAGGCACTCACTCGTTCCAACCTACCCGCGCCCGATGTAACGCTGATGCGATAAGATCGGAGATAGGCTCCCGTGAGATAGGTCCCCGTCAGAAACACGGGGACAATCACAATACAACCAGACCCTAAGTATTATGACTTATGACTAACAATTTATGTTTTAGCACAAATGGGGATTCGAACCCAGGACCCGCGGCTTTAAAGTCAGGTACTCTGACCACTAGGCCACGCGGTCGTCAAATAAATATTTATGCTACTCGTATCTTCAAAAATAGTATAAATATTTATAAAATTGTCCTCAGGACATATTTACATTTTACATTTATTACAGACAAGCTCCTGGCATCGTGCTTCTTAAATTTATGAGAACCGGTGTAATCAGTCACGCCTCTTTCTGGGTAGGCAGAGACCACATCTTTCCACTTGCTACGATCCTGACACACATCTTTAGCTTCTTCTACTTTCATTAGCGTTTTCACACACGCTCGTCGGTTGCGGGCACTATTAACGTAACCTTTCCTCAAAAGTTCACCGATCTGATTGTGATACGTACGCCTCGGTCGACCCTTACCGGCTTTCCCATTCACACTTGCCTTATAAATCTGTTTCGTCAATCTCCTTTCATTCATCCTCTCTACGTGTCCAAACCATCTAAGCATATCTTTCTCTATCTTTTTCACTTCATCTTCAACCACCCCGGAACGTTCCCTTATCACGCTGTTTCTCACTTTGTCAATCAGAATTACTCATGCTTCTTCTGCCAGACCCAGCATTCACTACCTTACATAAGTGTGGGGACCAGAACCCCCCTATGTACAGCCAGTTGTGCCTTTGTAATCAGAGTTACTAATTATTTACTATAATGTTAGCAAATTTCATAACAATAAGAAGAAGAGAACTTCATCATCGTTATCATCATTTCAGCCTATACCTAGTCCACTGCTGAACATAGGCCTCACCATGAATATAAAAGTTTGTAGCTCTCAATTTGTTGGAATTTTGCCATAATTGCCACGCTTAGCAGGCGGGTTTGCAACCGCAATTTATCTATTCAGATGTTTCACAAAGATGCTGCTGCCCATTTTCTGGTTTTCATTTTCCCTGTGTTGACTTTTACGAAACCCACGGGATTTGATGGGGTGGTAGAATCTCTTAAGCCGCCTCCACGCGGCTGAAGAGTAGTTATTAAGTTGGAGTAGTTGACATTTAGGATAGGGGGAACTCCCAGCCGACCATCCCGCGTTGTGAGTGTCTTATGCCAAACGTCCGGTTTTTCCAGGGCTTGTGCGCAAACCACTCTCCTCTCTGTACACCCACAAGTCGAGTGGCCTCGATGAAATCCCCCCAGTTGTGCTGAGGATGTGTGCTCCGGAGTTGGCACTTGGCTTATGTTCCGGTCCTCCTGCTCTCTAGGTGTTGTCCCGAAATCATGGAATACTGATTCAGTGCACCAGATCCCTAAAAAAAGCGACCGCACAGATCCAACAGCTTGCCTGTCCAACTACGGGCCTACTATCATGACCACCTCGTTAATCAAAATAATGGAGTCCATTACAAACTGTCAGCTCTTGAAGTACCTAGAGGAACACCAGGTGATTAGTGACCGCCAGCACGGTTTCCGTTGCGGTCATTCATCATCATCATCATCATCATCATCATTACAGCTTATCACTAGTCCACTGCTGAACGTAGGCCTCACCCATAGATTGCCACAAATGTTTTTAGCTCTCATTTTAGGGGGATTTTGCCATAGTTGCCACGCTTTATAGACGGGTTGGCAACCGCAGTATATTTATTCAGCTAGTCCAGGAAGATGCTTCTTCCCATCTCCTGGTTTTTATTTTCCTTCTGTCGACTTTTACGACACCCATGGAAAGAGATGGTGTGGTAGACTCTGTTAAGCTCATGATTTTCTAGTCCAGCCCAGCTAACCAGCTCGGTCGACTGGCCTCAGGGGGTAGGCGCTCGTTTTAAATTTCATAATACGCAGGTGATCTGGGTTCGATCCCCGGTGCCGGCACCACTATAATTGTCAACTGCAATTTTAAGTGCTGATTTACCACGTGAAAAAAAAAAACATCGCGATGAAACCCGCATGTCTGAGAAATAAAAAAATATTTCTAAGACAAGTGAAGTCCGCCAATCCGCACTGGACCGCAGTGTCGCGGATCTTCGCGGCTACAAAACCCTCTCGGAAATGATTATTGTATATTATAAATAGTATGATGAATAGCAGGCTAGTAGCAGGCCTGTGCTCAACAGTGGGACATTTATAGACTGTTACTTTAATTAACTTTTATTTTTGTTTTATTTTTTTTTACTTCTTTTGAGAAAACAAACAATTTTTTTTAATTTGATAAAGTGTCGAAACGAGCAAAACGTTCACCTGATGGTAAGTGCAACGTTTGCCCATAACAGATGCTGTGTTACTCAGAATATTTCTGTGTAGCACCACACTGCGCCCGTCATGCTGAGACATAAGTTCTTAAGTATCATATGTCCAGTGATTACGCTAGCTCTCAGTGCCCTTCAGACCGAAACACCGTAATGTTTGCACACTACTGCTTCACGGCAGAATAACTGGCCCTGGGGTGGTGGTGGTGGTGGTACCTACCTAGATAACATATTCGATATCTTTATACTACATTACTTTATACACTATACAAAGAACACGATAAAATATGATTTTACTATCGGTCGTTACCCTTCTTTCGGGATATGGAATGCTTATAACTATAATTATTAGCAATTCAAATGCCATATAAACGGTACTTACACCGCTGTATTTTTCACCCGTGCGAAAAACGCAAAGAGTAATTATAAAATGCACGTTGAACCTAACAGAAAATATTTTCTTGCGACTAATTTGCAATCCGAATAATTTCCTTCTGCATACCGTTTCATGGCGAGCGTATTTTTATATGATCCAAATAGCTATGATAAAACGGAATGATTTCTCATGTTAACGCGAATACTACACATTTAAATAAAACTAATTTTACGGATGTTATCGCGTTTAAATGTTAACTATTTATAACCCGACGTTTCGAGAGCTTTACAGCATGGAAGGACTGCAGTAAAATTAGCTTTATTTAAATTTGATAAAACAGAATAAAATTGCCTCATTCTTTATTTTTCCTAAAAAAAATATTTTTTTATTATTTCATTAAAGTGACGGAACAAGCAAAACGTTCACCTTATGGTAAGTGCAACGTCTGCCTATAAAAATGCTGTATCAGCCAGAACATTTCTGTGTGACACCACACTGCGCCACCCTGAGACATTGAGTGATTACTCTAGCTCTCAGTGCCCTTCAAACCGAAACACAGTAATGTTTGCACACTACTGCTTCACGGCAGAATAACTGGCCCTGGGGTGGTACCTACCTAGACGGATTCCTGGATAGCAATTCTGTTTTAGTATGTAAAATATGGCTCCAGTTCCGAAATATACTTGTTGGCAAGACAGCTGCCTCAAACAACAAGTGTAACGTGTATCACAAATGCTGTGTTATCTAGAACATTCACTGCGCACGTCGCTCTAAAATATCGGTTCTTAAATCTCATATGCCCAATGTAATCAACATTAACACTCAGAGCCCTTCAGACCGACACACAGTAATGTTTGCAGACTAATCCTAGGAATCATGCCATTAGTAAAGGACTAGACAGTAACCGGCATAGTATTATAGTGCCTTAACTGATATAGAGGCTCGCTTGCTTTCACGTACCTGACGCGATGCGTTTTGCGATGAGACTGGAGGACGACCGCGTGGCCTAGTGTTCAGAGTACCTGACTTCTGCGCCGTGGTCCCTGGGTTCGAATCTCTGCCAGTGAGTGCAACGTCTGCTCATAACAAAAGCTGTGTCGCTCAGAACATTTCTGTGTGGCACCACACTGCGCCCGTCACCCCGAGACATCAGTTCTTAAGTGTCATATGCTTAGTGATTACACTTGCTAACAGTGCCCTTCAGACCGAAACACAGTAATGTTCGCATACTAGAATAACTGCTTCGCGGCAGAATTACTAGCCCTGGAGTGGTACCTACTTAGACGGATTCCTGCATAGGAATCCTACTCCCAGTAGATATATAAAAAACTCTCCAGCTTAATTAAATCAGTAAGATTATTATTGCAGAAAGATTAGCAGTAATTTTCGAATTTACTAAAGTTTCAGCCTACAAATATCCCACTGCCGAGCACAGGCCTCCTCTCATTTCTGAAAGGGTTTTGGAGCTAGGAAGAGTCCGTCGCGCTGCTCCAATGCGGGTTGGCGGACGTCTTCTAAATATTTTTGTGACGATGTTTCCTTCACCGCCGATCACGTGGTAAATCAGCACTTAAAATTGCCCTTAACAATTTTAGTGGTGCCGGCATCGGGAGAGTACACAAAAAAATCGTGTAACGTAACTAATTTCTTTGTAGAACTGAGTTATGGTCGCATGATTCCACGTGCATTTATTCCTATTATACTTTTAGTTGGAGCGAAAACAAATAGGAGTGTAAGAAATGTTCGCGTGACATTTGCAACGTAATTGATAGGAGTAACTAGTGCTAACAGTAATAGTGAAACAAAGCTCGTAAAGAATTCCAAACATTCTGAAATATAAATAAAATACGAGCGCTAGCAACTCATTACACGAGATGTTTAAAAAAAACCGATGACCCATTTAAAATTAAATAAATATAGAATAACGGAGGCATTGCTCAATGTAAAATGACTGCTTAGCATTATAGAGAAAGAGAGAAAGGAAGAGACGTCTATTTGAAACACCCACACAATAATGAAGGCAGATTTGTAAAATACACACATATATGAACAAAAATAAATAATGATACAGACTTAAAAAAGGTACGATACCACACTACGCTGATAAAAGGTAACATAAGTAAGAAATAATAAAACAAACAAAAACAAGTAAAACTAAGCAATATATTGCAGGTAGTGCACGGCATCTAAAATTGAAAAGAAATAAATAAAAACGCCGTGTGATGGCGGTCTAAGAGAATCCACCACTCCATCTCACGGTCAATTAAAGAAGTTACAGAGCGTTCAAAATCGATTCTTGCGAACTGCCACCGGAGCCGGTTGGTATCAACGCAACGTAGACTTTCTCAGCGACTGTGAAATGCCCTTAATCTCTGAACACTTCAGAGCATTATCACGGCGGTTTTTCGAAAAAGCTGCAGTTCGTCCAAACCCGCTGGTGGTTAAAGCAGAAAAGTTCCGACCAGATAGAAACGCGACCCAACGCAAACGTCGCCCGCGAAACGTGATAGACGACACGGACGCCTCAGCACTCCCTGACCACGATACGGTCAGTCACGATCCAGGCTACACTGTACACACAGATAATAACTTTAATTTAACACGCACCACGACGCGCGACCGCCGTAGAGAGCGGCGCGCAGCAGTCGACAATCACACCGCGTACACACGATACACCCGTGTTCCAGGGCGGTTCTCACCGCCCAGAGTTACGACACACAAGTCGATAGTCCGAATGGAGGCCCGCAGCCCCCCTGGGACGGTCATTAGACGACTTAAAATCATTTGAGATATTCGTATTCGAAGTCGCGCAAGCACTCAGCGAACGCGACACAGTCCGAATTTCGATTTGTTTGTAGGAGTTTATTTAAGTATTTATGTTTGGGTCAAACCAAACCTGGCACGCGGGCCCCTGGCCCGTGAGCACAGTATCAGATGAAGCTGTAAAAGCCAAAAAGGCTAACAGCAATTACATCACCGAAATTATATATACTCCATCTTTTCCCGTGTGTGTCGTAAAAGTCGACAGAGGGAAAATGATAACCAGCATTTTTATAAATAAACTGCGGTTGCCAACTCCAAGCGTGGCAACTATGACAAAATGCCTCCAAAATAAGAGCTACTTACTTTTGTGGCTATCTATGGGGAGGTCTATGTTGAGCAGTGGACTTGTGATAGGCTGAAACGATGTCGAAATAAAAAACAAACAGTATAAATAAAGCCAATATCCACCTTTTTACCCCCTTTTACTAGTGGTAGGATTACTGACGACCGCGTGGCCTAGTGGTTAGAGTACATGACTTCTACGCCGCGGGTCCTGGGTTCGCTTCCCAGCCGGAGCCAACATTTGTGCTAAAACACAAATTGTTGGTTTTCGGGTCTTTTTGTGGTGTGATTGTCGCATCAGCGTTACATCGGGCGCGGGTAGGTTGGGACGAGTGAGTGCCTCTGTGTTTGCGCGTACACCTATGGTACTATAGATATTATAGCGCAGTTGATGGCTCTCGATAGTATTCGGAAGTTGTCGCCGTGGTCAAAATCGGCTAGGAGGAGAACATCAGGATTTCTATGCAGGAATCCGTTTAGTAGTAGGTACCACCGCAGGCCAGTTATTCTGCGGTGAAGCAGTAGTGTGCAAACATTACTGTGTTTTGGTTTGAAGGGTACTGAAAGCTAGTGTAATCACTGGGCATATGAGACTTAAGAACTGATGTCTCAGGGTGACGAGCGCAGTGTGGTGTCACACATGAATGTTCTGGGTGACACAGCATTTGTTATGGGTAGATGTTGCACTTACCATCAGGTAAATGTTTTGCTCGTTCCATCACTAAATAAAATAAAAGAAAAAAAAACTGCACAAACCAGGAAAGCTGCAAAAAAGAATCCCACTGAAGATATTCTGGGATGTGTCAACCTAACAGAATCTCGCCGTAATAATTGTTAATTAATCAATTAATATTAATTAAGAATAAAAACGAGCGCAGCTAAGTATTTGGCATAGCACTTTTTCTCTATCTGGGCAAGTTTTCGTCCTTTTCCCATCAGAAACGTTACTTAGCAACATTGCACTGACATTCGACCTTAATATTTCAATCCCATTGCGCCCAAGGAAGTTACTTCAAAATTAAAGTAATAACCAATAAACGAGTTACAACTGGACGTAGACCCAAATAGTTTATGACAGGATTTTTGTAGTTGGGAATAGTCCGACACGCTGCTCGGAAGCGGGTTGGTGTACCTAAAAAGTCGACTATTTTTTGAAATTTCTCAGACTGAGGTTTCTCCACGATGTTTTCCTGAAAAGGTCACGTGACAAAGCTGCACTTAAATTGTCCGCCAGGGTATAATAGCACCTACCTCTTTCCTACCGAGGCGTTGTAAGATGCGCCTAAGGTATTGTACCGCGCTGGCCTGAGACTACTCAGTTCGGCTCTTGTTCTGTTCTCAGTATGCAGCGCCCTAAGACCGTTGTATAAAGTTTTTTAGCCTAGTGCAGGGATTTCTAAACTATTTTGAGCATGGGCCTTTTCCAAAATGAACTGATTCCTCAGACCCCATAGCATTATCTTAAACGAACTTGGCCACGTTTATTGACTTGCCGAGTTATTCATCTTGTACGAATTTATGCACGCTTATCGACTTGTTGAGTTTTTTACTTCCTACTAAAATATTAGTCATTCTTATATCAAGTTGGTGCACGTAGCACAACTTATACAGTATCTTGAAAGTTTCAAATAAGAACTTGTGTTAAATAATAGGGGTCGATTTTTAGATCTCGTCGACCCCCAAAATCAGTTTTCGTTTATGTCAACCCCTGAGAAACCGATTTCGACCCCGAGCGGTTGATATCGATCGCTTTGGAAATCCCTGGCCTTTCTTAATAAACGACCTATCAAATGGGATTAGTATTTCCTTAGATTTTTGGCGGATGATAGCTTTATTAAAATAGTAAGATTAACAGAAATATGTCTATTAGTAACATTTTTAAAAATTATTTAAAAGTTATTTGTTTACAGAATAAATCAAGGAAGTATAATAATGTAGATAAGTCCAAAATAAAAAGTGTCTATCTTAACATTTATTTTGTCATTTTTGACGTGGACTATCTCCGCTATCATACTCGTATAAGCACTTCCGTGTTCGTATATGTTTCGTCGCCGTCCAGTACATTAACTAGATTTATCGAGAGCAATATGTAGTGACAAGGTCAGCTGCCGAAGGTCCTGTTCAACTCAAGGTTAATAATTATACTATACGGAGAATCTATGGTTGCTCAAGGACATATTTTATTTTATTCAGAACACTGATACTAATGATGTTAATTGTGCCATCAGATGGAGGCGGAAACGGAATTGTTCGGTCCATCTCGTTTCGTGGTTTTTGCAAGAATTGTTTTTTAACTATGTTTCGGTCTGAAGGGTACTAAAAGCTAATACAATTATTGGGCATATATATATATTAAGAAGCCGTGGTATCTCAGGGGCTAGGCGCTCGCTTTAAATTTCATAGTACGCGAGTGACCTGGGTTCGATTCCCGGTGCCGGCACCACTAAAATTATTAATTACTTATATATATTAAGAACGGATGTCTCAGAGTATTCTGAAATTTTCTCTGGGACACGGCATTTGTTTTGGTCAGACGTTGCACTTAGTTACACCATCAAATGAACGTTATGCTCATCTCGTCCTATTAAAAACCTATTAAAAAGAAACTATTACTGAGTTATCACCGATGTAACTATTACCTTTACACATTTACGAACTGCTTAATCCATTTTTTCCTTCAAAAACCTCGTTAAAGCTCATGTCTTGGAAATGTTACTCATGTTTTCATTTATCTTATTGTTTTTAATCCTTTACCTTGACTCTGTCGTTTTTTACCTGAGGTGCTATCATCTAGTGTGTTTTATAAATTTATATGGTTTAGTGTACACCACCCTCCTTGTTTTTCATTTTGCTCTATCAGTTCTCTGCGCTAAAGTTGTTTGGAAGAAATCGCTTTCAGTGATAAGACCGCCTTTTGTACCTTAACTTGAACACAGTACTTCGTCTTTATGTCTGTATTGGTGTAGAATAAAGAGTATATTGATTAATTGATTGATTTCTTTCAATCACTTATTATATTTAGCTCAGGGGTCCCGGTCCCGGTCGCTTGCCTTGTATGTCATAGCACGCGAGTGACCTGAGTTCGATCCCCAGCGTCGGCACTAAAATTGTTCTGAAATTCATTTCGGAAATGGTAAAACAAACACGATCACGATTCAATATATGGTTCCAAAGTTATAATGTATAATTTATTTAAATAAAACTATTTGTACGAATTTTATAGCGTTTGATTTAAACTTTTTATAACCTGACGTTTCGGGGCACTTTACAGCACCCGTGTTGTAGCCCTCGTTTTGTGGGATTTGGCCAGAGTTGTCACGCTTGACAGGCGGTTTGGCAACCACAGTTTATTTATTCAGATGTTCTAGGACGATGCTGCTGTCTATCTTCTGGTTTCAATTTACCCTCTGTCGAGTTTTACGACACCTACGTGATGAGAATTGGTGGTAGATTGTCTTAAGACGCCATCACACGGAACAGCAATTAGTAACCAATATTTTGCAACTCCATCATTATTTTAAAAACAACCCTGCTTTGGCAAACGAATTGATGACAAAATTACAAAGTCAAAATGTCTTTATTCAATTTAGGCTTGTTTAAAGCTCTTATGAACGTCAAAATCTACACCGGTTCAAAAATGACCTTCTCAGAGAAGAACCGGTAAGAAGCTGTGGGGTTTTTCTTTACAATGCCATATTACATAATGCCATTTACAGATTAAAGATTACAAAAAAAAATACATCACAAATTTAGTAGCCAGGGAGTTTGCAAGTGCAGAGTATGAGTTATTTCCACACATCTTTGTCCTCTATATAATGATCTATTTTATAATACGCTTTATCTAATAATGTCTTCTTGATAAGTTTTTTAAAATCCATGTCCGATTTTTGTGTTACACTTTTAGGAATTTTATTATAAAACTTTATACATCTACTAAGAAAAGACTTTCTAGTTTTAGCCAATCTAAACAAAGGAACCTCTAGCGTGTCACCTCGACCCATTCTACAGGATACAGTAAATTTTTTGGTAGATAAATTAATGTTTTTTCGTACGTACATAATATTTTCAAAAATAAACAACGACGGAAATGTCAATATACTAGTCTCCCTGAATAGTTCTCGTAGCGACTCAGACATGGCTCTGTATGAGATCTCACAACTTTTTACAGTGTAGAGGTTGCGATGCAAGGCTCGGCATATATTTTTTTACATTTTTTTTGTTTTTATAGGATTTTATTAAACTAGCCCTTAAAACATCTCTCTTCTGCTGCCGCCTCTGCCTCCGCCTCCGCCTCCGCCTACAACTACGATTCTGATAAACCAAATTTAAAAACTCGGACTCAGACTTCGGTTCCGTTAAAACCACCTTCGTAACATCCCTAGTAGAGACACATACAAAAGGTATCCCTGTTTCATATGTGTATGATTTGTAACAAATTCAACTTAAGTCGGGTTCAATCAGTAAAATAAAGCTGTCTAATTATTCTTATTCAACTCACGTGTAATTTTATTCCGAAATAGTTGAACTCCAATTAAGACTGGAAATGTGTTTCGGCAGACGGGGCATCCTCAAGAGAAATCGGCTGCGAAACTATCTCGTAAACGAAAACGTTGTTAGAGTGAGAATATTGTAATTACAGTCCTCTCATACTATATTTAACCACTTGGAGCACGTAGTTGTTTGCGTAAATTTAGTTGGAACTTTCGCAGCTTTTTATCAAAGAGTCTGTCCATAACAAATACTGTGACCAAGATCGATGTATCTACGTCTTTATTCTTCTTGACTGAGGATGAATTTAAGAGCTCATGTATCACATTGACCACTTACCATCAGATAGACTGAATACTCGCTCGGCATGGCAAACGTGTACATGTTCACATCCCTGTAGAAAACGAGCAAAACGTTCACCTGATGGTAAGTGCAACGTCCGCCCACAACAAAAGCTGTGTCACCCAGAATATTTCTGTGTGACACCACACTGCTCCCGTCACCCTGAGACATCAGTTCTTAAGTGTCAAATGCCCAGTGATTACGCTAGCTCACAGTGCCCTTTAAACCGAAACACAGTAATACTTGCACACTACTGCTTCACGGCAGAATAACTGGCCCTGGGGTGGTACCTACCTAGACGGATTCCTGCATAGGAATCCTACCACCAGAAGTCGGGAATTGTTAATTACTAAACGTTTCTGTACCTAAAAGCCTATCCCGAATCGTTCTGTGCCATACAATCGAAATGCTACTTAGGACATTATTCCATTATTAATAGATTGAGTCGAACTTACAACTTCTTATTGATATTTATTTAAAGAAAATTAACACGTTAAGAAGTTTAAATGTTATTTATTTGCACATCTCATGGCTCGAAGCGGCGTGAGATGCTGCTTTATTCCAGACTTGTCAAGGTCAAGCGATTCGGCGCTCTTCAAATACTTCTCAATTATATACATACATACATAAGATCACGACTATCCCATAAGGGGTAGTCAGAGACTGGGCACTCACTGCAAAAACAGATGACTGCCACAATCCACGTTTCATCAAAACAATATAATGCACTTGGTGTAATAGGTGGTGAGCCCATCGCCCATGCTCAATTATAATCACATTCATATATCATCATTCATTACAATTATAATGCACGTATATGCTAATTTGAATAGACTAATATCAAGAAAACACTTTAATTATTTTATTAAAATTATTTTCAAAAATCGTCTAATATTGCCGCTTCAAAAAAGCAGTTTAAAAAAAAATTGACGGGGACATCCGGATTTTTTTACGGATGTGGTCACGATAACTCCCGAAAAAATTGACGTATCGAGACCGGGTTTTTTTTATCGTGTCCAGAATTCTATCTTCTGGTTTCCTATTTCATATCAATAGTTACTTCTAGATATTAAAATAAATAATATTCTCTTATTGTTTTAATCTGAAATGGAAATGATTCGAAATGAAGCGTCATGATACCTGCAATTTCGGATTTTCCTAACTTTATTTGTTAATATTGCTTAAAAATTCAGTTCCACATTTATGTTGACGTATCATCACTTTTTAAAGTTGTCTTCTTGTTCTTTAAATAACTATTATTAATAATATTTTAGTTAAATTGTTAAACGTAGTTTAAAAGGTGTAACCATTTCTGCGCAGGTCGTCGGCCATCAGATCGAAACACAGCAATGTGTACTGGTGGTAGGATTCCTATGCAAGAATCCGTCTAGGTAGGTACCACATCAGGACCGGTTATTCTGCCATGAAGCAGCATAAAAACAGCATGAAGCGGTAAGGAATCCTACCCCCCAGTTTTAGGTCAAACTCGACCAGGCATTATTATCAAATATAAAAAATGTATGATTCTCCATCTTTGTGGTCCACCGCAGTGCCAGTTAATCTACCGCCAGCCAGTAGTGTGCAACCATTACTGGGTTTCGGTTTGAAGGCCACGGATAGCTAGTGTAATTTCTGGGCATATGAGACTTGTGAACTCTTTGGGTGGCAGCATTTGTTATGGGCAGTTGCACTTACCATCAAGTGAACGATATGCCTGTGTCGCCCGTTACTTCCGTGAACAAAAAAATACGTCCATTGCATTTGCCGCCGGCGGTGCTGTTCGTGACGTACCGTACTTATAGCCGTTTAATCAGCTTTATTTGCATGTTATTTAATAAATCAAAGGCTCCGTAACGCACAAAGCTGATTGCAGCTGCTTTTAATAGCTCTTTGTTATAACTAATGGTAGGTGTGTAAAGAACAGGGCCATTTTGTGAAACGTACCTAAAGAATTTTTTTTGACTAGTAGAAGTAAAATGTCATTAATAAAGTAAAATGTCCTTTTCTTGGCCGATTGTAGACCACAATGGCGACTTTTAAAATTGTCACAAGCTCAGGGTTGCTTGGAATTGGGCACAAACTCTTCATACCATACCCGCGTCCGGTGTAGCGCTTAGTCGGTAAGACTGGAGGATGGGATGCGGTGACAGAGACATGTAGACCATCACAACACAACCAAACGCACAAACCTTTTACTGGTGGTAGGATTCCTATGCAGGAATCCGTCTAGGTAGGTACCACCCCAGGGCCAGTTATTCAGCCGTGAAGCAGTAGTGTGCAAACATTACTGTGTTTCGGTTTGAAGGGAACTGTGAGCTAGCGTAATCACTGGGCATATGAGACTTAACAACCTATGTCTCAGGGTGATGGGCACAGTGAAGTGTCACACAGAAATTTTCTGGGTGACACAGCCTTTGTTATGGGCAGACGTTGCACTTACCATCAGGTGAACGTTTTGCACGTTTCATCACTTTATGCAATACAAAAAAACCAAATGTGTGCCGCAGCTGGGATTCGAACCCTGAACTTGGTTTTTGCGTTTGTGCTAAAACACAAATTGTTGGTTTTCGGGTCTGGTTGTGAAGTGATTGCACCCGTGTTTTTGACACTGCATCCTAGCCTTCGTCCGATCTTACCGCATGAGCGTTACATACTTCGAAGTAGAGTATTCGAAAGTTGTCGCCGTGGTCGAAATCGACCAGGAGAATATCATCATCATTTCTACACATCTTTGTTCTCTATGGAATGATTTATTTTATAAAACGCTTTGTCTATTAATGTCTTATTGTCACGTTTGTTGAATTCTTTGTCAGTTTTTTACGTCACAATTTTAAGAAGTTTGATAAAAAAATTTAAGAATCTACTAGCAAAAGACTATCTAGTTTTGGCCAACCTAAACACAGAAACCTCTAGCGTGTCGCCTCGGCCGATTCTACAGGACACAAACACATTTTTATCAAATCAATTCATGTGTATTTTCATAAATATACAACGACGGAAGTATCCTTGAATAGTTCTAGTAGCGACTCGCGAGGATCTAAGTTAAAGATTGCCCGAAATGCCCGCTTTCGCAAAATGAATCACCGATTCAGTGCAGAGTAGTTTTATTTATTTAATTTTATTAATTTTTTATTTTAGTTACATGTGTGTTTGTGTATTTACAAACGTATGTCTCATCATCATCATTTCAGCTTATCACTAGTCCACTGCTCAACATAGGCCTCCCACATAGATTGCCACAAAAGTTTTCAGCTCTCATTTTGGGGGGATTTTGCCATAGTTGCCACGCTTGGCAGGCGGGTTGGCAACCGCAGCTTATTTATTCAGATGTTCCGGGAAGATGCTGCAGCTCATCTTCTGGTTAGAATTTTCTCGATATCTATTTATAGGTATATTACTGCAGTATGCTATGGCAACTTGAAACTTGGTCATCATACACAATTTACAACGTCCGTGCAAACATTGCGATATGTTTAAAGATATTTTATAAATTTTCTTCTATATTCAAATAAAATTTCTTCAGCAGCTTTTCGATGGAATTTGAAAAGTTTTCAGTGATGCCTGCGGCGAATTTTAAAGCTACAAAAATATCATAAATAATTTACAATGTTATGATAATGACATATTTAAAGGGTAATTTGTGAGCTGACCGATAGTTGATTTTGAGCATTCTCCAGTATCTTGAGTATCGCCTCTCTCCTATTGGGTCAGACCACATCCGTAGTCCAATTTTCGCCACCTCGGGAAACAAGACGTGATGTGTGTGGCGAACTATGTAGCCGCAGTTTATCCGAAACGAGCAAAACGTTCACCTGATGGGAAGTGCAACGTCTGCCCGTAACAAATACTGTGTCATCCAGAGTATTTCTGTGTGACACCAAAATGCGCTCGTCACCCTGAGACATCGGGTAACGGTAGACGGTAACTTAAGTAAACCAGCCTCCACAAACAGCACCTGTTCAAAAGTATGACGCGTGTAGCTGCCATCTCTAACATATATGCAAGTATATACTAAAATCGTAATCCCATATCTTGATTCGAACCCAGGCCCCACGGCGCAGAAATCGGGTGTTCTGGCAACCAAACCACGCGATCGTGCAATCGTCGTCGATCGTCGTTAAGAAAACATCTAATGTCGACAACCGAATCGGTACAAGGTTGTCAAAAATACCGCCATAAAGTCGCAGGAGTACGCCGATAGGTGTCCGGCAGAGTACAAAAGCACCTACCTCTTTCCTACCAAGGTGTCGTAAGAGGCGATTAAGGTAGTGTATGGACAACTTTTAATTATGCAGAATAATACCATAATATGCACTGCTGTCACTATACTGCTCGTGGGAATGCAATTTTAGACTCGTACGTGTCACGTATCTTGTCCCGGGAGGGCGAAAAGTGGACTAATGGAGTGGCCTCTCTCTACCCCTTACATGTAAAAAAGGCTGTATGTGTGTAAAGTTGCAGGGTAACGACATTTTATTGGTGGTAGGTGGTAGGCAGGAAGGTTGCACCACATTCAAGTCATCACAGTGCAAGTTGTGCTGCCGTCGAACAGTAAAATAAACGTTATAAAATCCGTAAATTTTATTTTTTTCCGGTAAATGAACTGATCTTTAATACTTGTGTAGAGACTTGTACGTCGTTATAATATACAACGTCAGTTTACCCACTCCGATGTCTTAAAGGGTTAATTCTAGTCATTCCACCATCTTTTCGCAGATATTTTAAAAGCTCGCAGCAAAACTAGCGGCGAAAGAATTACGTAATTGGCTTACGCTTTTACTATAGCTACAGAAATATTGTAAATATATTTTAATGTTTCTGCCAAAGCAAAAAATACGATAACGTTATTAATATGAAGAATGAACAAATTATTTTTAATAATTATATATAATACTGACGAAATAATTTATTCATTCAAGAATGAATAAATAATTTTTATAATTATGTATATTACTGACCAAGTATTGAATGAAATACTTGGTCAGTATTATATATAATTATTAAAAACAATTTATTCATTCTTCATATTAATGTTTGGGCGCATGGTTCTGAGAATTCAGTTTTAATGAATCCTCGTCAAAGGTATGTTACGACAATTCCAAATCTACGAAATTTTTAGAGCAATTTAAGGAAAGGATTAATTGGCACCACCACCTTGTAGAAATACGATGAAAGGTGAAACTTACATTACTACTCTATAAACCTTATAAACTTACATTACTTATTATTGATGTGAAACATCTATTGGCGCGCCTTGGGGAAGACCACTGGGTTACTGGTGGTAGGATTCCTGTGCAGGAATCCGTCTAGGTAGATGCCGGGCCAGTTATTCTGCCGTGAAGCAGTAGTGTGCAAGCATTACTGTGTTTCGGTTAGAAGGGCACTGTGAGCTAGCGTAATCACTGGGCATTTGAGACTTAAGAACTGAAGTCTCAGGGTGACGGACGCAGTGTGGTGTTTCACCAACAAATGCTGTGTCACCCAGAAAATTTCTGTGTGACACAGCATTTGTTATGGGCAGACGTAGCATTAACTATCAGATGAAAGTTTGGTCGTTTCGTCAATTACAAATAAAAAAGACGGACTAGTGTGCCGTGATGGAAAGGTACAGCTCAAATTATAAACTTAAATTCATAAATAATTATAGCCATTATGATTTGGAGGCAATGAAAGGGCTAAAATTATTACGTATTTTTTTTATTTACATTATATTTTTAAATGACATTTTAGCACCAAAAAAGAAACCGGTTTAAAACCGAGTATTTTACATGATTAACCAAATATTTTATTTCTAAATCAATAGGCTGTCACTGTTTTCAACTCATTAACAACCGAGTGCGAAAACCGCACTTTTTTGTCATTGCTTAAAAATTATGATTTTGTGTTATAATTAAAAAAAAAGTAAACTAACAGCCTATAAATGTCCCACTGCTGAGCACAGGCCTCCTCTCATTTCTGACAGGGCTTTGGAGCGGGTAATAGTCCGTCGCGCTGGTCCAATGCGGGTTGGCGGACTTCACATGTCCTCGAAATATTTCTATTCCTTGGATATGCAGGTTTCCTCACGATGTTTTCCTTCACCGCTGAGCGCGTGGCAAATCAACATTTAAATCGTAGAATAATTTTAGAGGTGCTGGCACCGGGGATCGAACCCAGGTTACTCGCGTTCTATTAAATTAAAGGCGAGCACCCGGCCACCGAGTTATAATTTACGAGTTTAAACACACAAATGTTAACTTAACTGCATATTATTATTATTATTTTTTTATTTCAGTAAAGTGACGGAACGAGCAAAACGTTCACCTGATGGTAAGTGTAACGTCTGCCCATAACAAATGCTGTGTCACCCACAAAATTACTGTGTGACACCACACTGCGCCCGTCACCCTGAGACATCAGTTCTTAAGTCTCATATGCCCAGTGATTACGCTAGCTCTCAGTGCCCTTCAAACTGAAACACAGTAATGTTTGCACAGTACTGCTTCACGGCAGAATAACTGGCCCTGGGGTGGTACCTACCTAGACGGAATCCTGCATAGGAATCCTACCACCAGTAAACAGTATTTATTGTTTTTATTGTGATTATAAATCCTTTCAATAACCATCAAATTCCTTTATTATACATTTTTGTTTATTATACATTATATCTATATAGTTCCTATACCGTTTTCCGAAGCAGTGCAGTTATATGCCCCATTTCTATTCATAGCGAAATTTAAGGCGTCGGTGCTCGTGACATGACACGACGTATGCGTGCATCACAGCAGAATAAACAACATGAACGTAACAAATCAAATTTATTTTGCAGAATACAGTGAAATGTTATTTTCGAAATCAATGGGAGAGACTTCATCATCATCATCATTTCAGCCTATCACTAATCCACTACTAGACATAAGCTAGACTTTGTGTTAAATAACAGCCGTGGACTTCGCAAAAAAATATAATTGTTATAAAGCGGCTACAAGTTGCGCGATACAGAGTAGTAGTTACAGGATATACATACATACATAAGATCACGACTGTATCCCTTAAGAGGTAGTCAGAGACTGGGCACTCACTGCAAAAACAGATGACTGCCACAATCCACGTTTCACCAAAACAATATAATGCACTTGGTGTGATAGGTGGTGAGCCCATCGCCACCATGCGCTGTTGAGTGCACAGTGCAGTTTAATTCCTTACTCGCCTTTTACGAGATCCATTGGATGAGATGACAGAAATCCATCAAAATAAAAGGAGAGGAAGTTTAAATGATAAAAAGAAGATAAGCGATTCACTCAAAACGAGGCCTCATCTTGATCATTATTCTGTGCCCTACAATATATACTTCATTTTTTTATCATTTCTAAGCTTTTCGTTATCCAACACTCTTTTATGAATAATCGAAGTATTAATTTAATATGAGATTTGAATGAATATGGCACCTTTTCTTCCCTACCTGTTTTAAAATAGTCGCGTTACCATAGTCTGCCTCGAGCTGTTTGATCTACGACTTTAATATGGCGGCTCCAAGATTACTGGCGAATATTTAACTTTCTACAACCGGGAGGCGACGTAGGATTCTGAATAAGTTGAAATTACATAAGGGTAAAGGTGAAATGGCATAGTAGTTATTGACATAATATTGCAAACCCGGATTTACTTTTTTTAACTATATATGTAAGAGGAGGGAGAACAGGACTCGTAAAACCACCAGCATTACTCATTGTTTTTATTATAATCAAATAATCAGAATAACACGGTCGTCGTCGTCGTCGTCGTCGTCGTCGTTTCAGCCTATCAGAAGTCCACTGCTGAACATAGGCCTCCCCCATAGATAGGCACAAAAGTTTGTAGCTCTCATATTGGAGGGATTTTGCCATAGTTGCCACGCTTGGCAGGCGGGTTGGCAACCGCAGTTTATTTATTCAGATGTTCCAGGAAGATACTGCTGCCCATCTCCTGGTTTCTAAATCAACAACAATCTAATAACACGGTACACTAAATTAATTAATTTACGATAGAAAATAAATAAAGTCCGACGTTTATACGCTTCGAGAGTCACACAACGTATGCCTCGGTCGGCCGCCGAGCGAGGCCTTTTAAACCAGTGGAGAGGTGGAGTCACATCGCTGACGTGATCGTCGAATGACTTCTAATGCACGTGCGCCGACATATATACCCCATCTCGCCCCTTCGGTCAAAATCTCATGACCTCCTACAGATTATGGAACTATTCCCCGCACCAAAACCCTCTCAGAAATAACACACCCACCGCTACATGTACCCACCTCTAAATGTATAATTCTATAGGCTGTTACTTTACCTTTACTTTACACTATTATGTAAATAATCATCTTTGTTAATCATTATAGTGTACCTGACTTCTACGCCGTGGATCCTGGGTTTGAATGGTACCATTTTTGAAAAAACAAAACACTAATTGTTGTTATTAAGCCTTTAAGCTTAGCTGGAGTAGAGACAGAGTTAACGGGAACATTATTAATGTTAATAGCAATGGTAGTATTTATAAAAAAAATCGTTTGGTCTTATCCGTCTTTTAATTTCAGTATCGTTTTTTAATTGAATAAAATGACGAAACCAGCAAAACGTTCACCTGACGGTAAGTGCAACATCTGCCCATAACCAATGTTGTGCTATCCTGAATATTCACTACCACCATCAATGCCGGAATACTGTTACCCTTGCGCACTAGTGCTTGGTGTCATGGGCACTCTGGTAGTACATAAGTTCACGACTGTATCCCATAAGGGTTAGTCAGAGACTGGGCACAAAAACAGATGACTGTCACAATCCACGTTTCACCAAAACAATGTAATGCACTTGGTGTGATAGGTGGTGAGTCCATCGCCACCATGCGCTGTTGGGTGCACAGTGCAGTTTAATTCCTTACTCGCCTTTTACGAGATCCATTGGATGAGATGGAGTGGTAGTATTCTTTTAACGAGCCGCCACCACACGGCTCGGTGGTAGTACCTACTTCGATGTACTGCTGTAGGGAAACCTTTCTACCAGTGTCGCAAGTATATTTACTTTTCAACAACATGTTACCGAGATAGAAGCGTTTACAAAAGATAAGAAATATTTGGAGTTAAATAAATGATTCATTGTTATATTATGTTAATCACAATAAATTTACGGCTAACCGGAACTCATAAATCGTAGATATTAGAGTATTTCTCAACGTCGCGTCTGCGATAAAGAATAATTTAAATTTAAAAATTCGTAGCCATCTCAGAGCTGCCATATTGAAGATACAGAAATGTCAAATAGAATTTCAAATGTTCAGTTAGTTTTCGGAGCGAAATGCGATTTGGTTCGAAATCAACCTGTCTCTTTAAAAGGCTGATATTGAAATTCCGTGGAGTTCAGTTCGAGGTATAAGTGTGCTAGTAAGGAAATTTCGATCCAACTGTAGAATAATACAAAACTTTCGACACCGCTTTCCAACGGTCACTTCCTTTCTTTGAAAGATATTGACTTTAGGATGCATTTAACCCTACTTCGGTAAGCAGCCTTTCAGTTGTACAGCAATCAACAGCTCAACAGGAACATCATCATCATTTCAGCCTATCACTAGTCCATTGCTGAATATCGACATGTCGTCCGTAGATTGCCACAAAAGTTTGTTGCTCTCATTTTGGTAGGATAATGCCATAGTTGCCACGCTTGGCAGGCGGATTGGTAACCGCAGTTTATTTATTTAGATGTTCCAGGAAGATGCTGCTGGCCATCTTCTGGTTTTCATTTTCCCTCTGTCGACTTTTACGACAACCACTGTGTGAGATGGGGTGGTAGATTCTCTCAAGCAGTCACCACACGGCGGTGTGACAGGAACAGGAACATGACGATGAATAAACACTCGTGAATCGAATTTCTCGGTGATTACGCTAACATTAACCGGAAGTGTAGTTTCGGAATAGTATAGTAGTTCCGGAGTATCCGGAACAGTAGAACAGCACCTACCTCTTCATTTATTTATTTCTTTAAGCTTTATAGTTTACCCTAAAAGGATACAATGGGCGGACTTAATGCCAGTTGGCATTCTCTGCAGGTCAACCCAGGCCGTAGTGAAAAATTGTGACAGGTTTTTTTTTATTGGATAAAGTGACGAGACAAGCAAAACGTTCACCTGTGTAAGTTCATACTGTGGTAAGAAAAAATGTATATGACGCTAACATTCGCAGCACTATATATCCCGCGCAGGTGACTTCTTATATTAACCGAATAATGCATGTATTAAAATAGACAAGAACGGCATCTACTGGTGGTAGGATTTCTATGCAGGAATCCTTCTAGATAGGTACCACCCCAGGGCCAGTTATTCGTGAAGCAGTAGTGTGCAAACATTACTGAGTTTTTGTTTGAAGCGCAGAGTTTGGAGAACTGATGTCTCAGGGTGACGGGCGCAGTGTGTTGTCACTCAGAAATGTTTTGCGTGACACAGCATTTGTTATGGGCAGATGTTGCACTTACCACCAGGTGAACGTTTTGCTCGTTTCGTCACTTTATACAATAAAACAATAATCATCGTCAGTAGTTACTTTAACACTCAAATTAAAAATAATAATGTGTGTTGCCATGTGATGAGATTAGACATATCACAATAGCCAAGAGATTTTTTATAGGCGAAACTGACGAGACTAGCAATACGTTCACTTGATGGTAAGTGAACCCATAACAAATGCTGTTTCACCCAGGACAATTTTGTGTGGAATCCCACCCTGAGACTTCAATTCTTCAATCACATATGCCCTGTAATTGCACTGGCTCTTAGTGCCCTCCAAACCGAAACATGTTTGCACAGTACTGCTTCCTGCATAGGTATCCTACAACCAGTAAAATCTTTCAAAGTCATCCCGTGAGTGTCCCAAATGTCAGGTCATGTCGGAACGGGGCACTCAGACCCTATCGCATAGCGGAAATCCGGCGGAATCCCAGCTCAAATATTATCATCACCAACTCATTACAAGTCCACTGCTGAACATTGGTCTCCCTATACATTACCACATAACACCTGCGCTATCTGCATCCAACAACTTCGCGCAAAACCAAAGAGGGTCACCCTACATTACGTTTGCCGGTACAAGGCCGAATCTCGAGGGTCTTGCTTCCCCAACGTTCATCTGTTCTACCAGTTAAATCGCTGGTATATTTCCACTTCAGTCTGCTGATCCTGAGTAGTATTTACTTATATTGGAGTAAGGGACAAGACAAGCAAAACGTTCACCTGATGGTAAGTACAACATTCGCCCATAGCAATACTGTGCCAACCAAAATATTTGTGAGACCTCCAAACCACACACCACACTAGTAGGTACCACTGCAGGGCTAGTTATTCTGCCAAGAAGCAGTAATGTAATCACTGGGCATATGAAATTGAATTTCCAAAATTGATAGACCTAAATTATTCGCATCAGTGTTGGCAGCGTCATCTTAAGTTCTAAATGTTTGGTACCGTTATCGATAATCCGCCTGCCTTTTCAAATCCCTTTTCCTTTTAGCCCACTATAGGACATCCACCTCTCCCTGTCTAAATTGATGATGATACTGGCGGTGATGATAACGAATAGTGTTACAAATTTTATTATAAACCATTAAGACCGCTAGGTCGTTCCAAAAAGAAAATTGAATAAATTTAAGGAAAAATAGAATCTACTTATTCCATCGCGTGCATAATGCGCTGTCATGTTCGTTCGTGAGCCACATGTCTCACATTTAGAGTGGTACTGAAATGGGGCAAATTCATGTACCGAAGTTGAATAATTCATTTAGTTAGAACTTTAAATAGACGAAAAAAACTTCTTCTAACTGTGGTTATCAGACATACATGCTTTAGATACAAATTAAAAAACTTCTATTTTTATATTAAAGAGCATATCTACTTACCATAAGATAAATTATGTCATTGAAGAATGGGAGATAACGCTGACTACTGTAACACAAATAATGTACCTAGCAGAAAGAGAGAGAGAGAGTTCAGAGAGTTCATTCAAAGTTAAAGTCAAAATTTCTTTACTCAGTTTAGGCTTGTATAAAGCTCTTATGAATGTCAAAAACTACACCGGTTCAAAAAATAAGATCTTCTCAGAGAAGAACCGGCAAGAAACTCTGGGGATCTTTCTTTTTTTCAATGCCATATTACATAATGTCATTTATAAATTACATAAAAATTACATCATAAATTTAGTACCCAGGGGGCTTGCAAGTGCAGAATAAGAGTTATTTACACACATCTCTGTCCTCTATGTAATGATTTATTTTATAATACGCTTTTTATAATAATGTCTTCTTGACAAGTTTGTTAAATTCTATGTCAGTTTTTTGCGACACACTTTTCGAAATTTTGTTATAAAATTTTATGGATCTTCTTAGAAAAGACTTTCTTGTTTTGGCCAACCTAAACACAGCAACCTCTAACGTGTCGCCTCGACCCATTCTAAAGGATACAGTCATTTTTTATTAAATTAATTCATGTGTTTCCGTACGTACGTTTTATTTTCATAAATATACTACGACGGAAGTGACGAGAACATTTTCATTCAATCACTAGCATAGCAACTACCGCTTTCCTACCGAAGTGTCATTTAACCGTGTAGGATAACACCATAATATGCAATGCCGTCACTATACTACTCGTAGGAACGCATTGGGTAGTAAGATTTTTGGACTCATACGAATATGGCTGCGACGTGGTTCGCCACCCGTAACGTCTCGTTTCCTGCAGGGGGCGGAAAGTGGGCTACGTGTTGGTACTGTATGTATGTAAAACACTTGAAGCAAATAACTCTACTTAATATTTTGTCGGCTTGGTTGGCTCAGTAACTAAACCCTTCCACAATGGGTTCGCGCCTTGTTAAGGCCACACATGGTCGGCCTGTGGCGTCAGGCTGGCCCGAAGAGGAGGTCGCTCCGAGTGGGCTATGCAAGCAAACTCTAAATGTGAACAGGGAGACTGCTGGGGGGAGCGGTACGATGCGAGTCGCGGGGAAGAGAAGTGTAGGTGTTGCGTTGCCTCTCTTCCTGGCCCCCGCGATCTTGGTGGGGCCGCACCGTAGATGCGGCGGTGGGGGGGCCGCCGGGCCGGGAAGACTGGTGCTTTCGAGTGCAAGTTTCCTGGTCCCGTCGCCTCCGCGTGACGGACTCGGGGGAGTCCGTTGCGCACACCAAAGGGAGGCCGTGTTGGAAGTCGCGTCGAGTGTTCCGGCGCGCCGTACTAGGAAGGAGAGAGGAGAGGAGTTGTTATCTCCCGAGGAGGGGCCGCCAATGATAGGCGGCCGGCGCCGGTGGGGTCGCGGATGTGTGCGTGAGCGTTCCCGTCGCCTTGCCAATATGCGGCGAATAAATACCATGGGGTTTTAGTCGGTGCAAGTCCGACATAACCCGTCCTTACCCCAAAAAAGCATTTTCCAATGTAAAAGAAAAAAAGGAAATAAACCCTAAGCTTTGCGCTGCGACTCAGGTTCGTTTCCCTGGAGCGAACAAATAAAATATTTGTATGACTTACAGATAGTTGTTCCGGGTCTTACTGAGTGCTTTGTGTATGTGCAATATATATACTTGAGTAACCGACCTTAGGATTTCTTAGCTGATGTAGCAATGGTCTGGCCATATAGCTCGTAGAACCGATAACCGGTAGGGAAGAAAAGTTCTCGAGTGGCAACCTCATACTGGCAAACGAAATGTCAAGTGGAGACTCGATGAAGCAACGACCTGCATAGTTTTGCGGGAAGTCGATGGATGCAAGTGGCTCAGGACCTTATTTTGTTAAGTGAAACCAGAATCTGTGGGGGAAGCCTATATTCAGCAGTGGACTAGTGAAAGGTGATGGAAACCGCCATTAAATATCTTCAATCGAGGTCCGCGAGGCTTATTGACAAATACAATGAAAATGTATATATATATATATATATATATATATTATATGATATGATATAGTGACGAAACGAGCAAAACGTTCACCTGATGGTAAGCGCAACACCTGTCCACAACAAATGCTGTGTCACCCAGAACAATTCTGTGTTCATCACACTGCGCCTGTCACCCCGAGACATTAGTTCTTAAGTCTCATATGCCCAATGATGTTTGCACACTGCTACTTCACGGCAGTATATCTGGCCCTGGGGTGTTACCTACCTAGACGGATTCCTGCATAGGAATACTGCCACCAGTAAAGTCATACTTAAATATCAACGTACATTGCCGGCCTTTACAAAAATCATCATCGACATCATCTTTTCAGCCTCAGATTGCTACAAAATTTGTAGCTATCCTTATGGGGGGATTTGCCATAGTTGCCACGCTTGGCTGGCGGGTTGGCAACCGCAGCTAATAAGCTAAATAAAATAAATATATTCAGGTGTTCCAGGAAGATGCTGCCGCCCATCGCCTGGTTTTCATTTTCCTTCTGTCGACTTCTACGACACTCACGGGATGAGCTGGGCTCCTGCTAAATTAGCATGTCCCTATACGTAACCCAACTTTGACTTAAGCTGTAATAGCTCAGCGATCTATTATGTATGCGTATGCATATTCATATATACATATATTATTTATTTGTGTTTTCGTAAGTACGTGATGAAACGTAAAAGAAATGTTAGTACAATTTTAATTTAGCCGGCTAATTTACAATGTTTTTGTCGTCATCATAATATCGGTGTCAGAGAAAACACGTAACAAGGAGGCTAATGTGTTGCGGCAAAAAAGTCAGTGGGTGAAAAGTTCAGTAATGGGCGGCAGCTTCAAAGGAAGCGGCGGCGCAACAACATTCAAGTGAGGATTTCCACAAACAAAGCGGCTACTGTGCCGTCAGTGGCACCGAAACGTATCCGAATTAAAATGTAAATACATAGAGTCACGCCTCTTTCCCATAGGGTAGGTTGAGACCACATCTTTCCACTTGCTACGATCCTGACACACATCTTTAGCTTCCTCTACTTTCATTAGCGTTCTCATACAAGCTCGTCAGTTGCGGGTACTTTTGACGTGTACATTTTGACGTGTAAATTTCCATACTTAAATAATGTCATGGTGAAGGAAAACATCGCGAGGGAACCTGCATGTCTCAGAAATAAAAAAAAATATTTCGAAGACATGTGCAGTCCGCCAACAAGCATTGGAGCAGCGTGGCGGATCCTTCCCAGCTCCAAAACGCTCTCAGAAATGAGAGGAGGCCTGTGCTCAGCAGTGGGACATTTATAGGCTGAAACTTTACTTTTTTACTAGTCCACAGCTGAACATAGGCCTCCCCATACATTGCTAGAAAAGTTAGTAGTTCTTTTGTGTGTGTGTTTTAGTTTTAGTAGAAATGTAAATTAAAAATTAAACTTTTTAAATTTAGTAAGATTTAGCGAACGTTCTTTATTTTAAAGGAGACAGAGCGATACGACGACTGGTTATTTTAAGATAATAAATAAAATACAGTGTTTACGTCTACACCTATATTGTTGGACTGGCGACGCAAGATGGCGCGCCTACCTACATTACAAAGTATAAAAACATAGTCTAATTGTTATAATATATGTTATATTATACCCACATACATCACGGTAACATATTCTTGTTTGATAAAGGATTCCTTGAAGATGAAATAAACTATCTATTGACTTAAAAACTGACGTCTCAGGGTGATGGGCGCTGTGTGATGCCACATTTGGGTGACACAACATTTGTTTTGAGCAGACTTTTGCACTTACCATCAGGTGAATGTTTTGCTCGTCTCGTCACTATTTCCTATTAAAAAAATGGTCCTATTCAGGAAACCGCCACTATGTAGCACGGTAGTGCCAGTTATTCTACCGCTAAGATGTTGCTGTGGTAGTGGCGTTGGAAAATCTGTCAACCCATTTCGTCCCGTGGGTATCGTAAGAGTCGACTAAGGGAAATGCCGGAAAACCGCATGACCTCCAATTGATGACGGAATAATCCTTTCTTTTATGCCAGACCTAAACTGGTGACGCACAGCAGCGTCTAAGGTGTTTGGTTCTGGGAATGCAAATCTGCCTGCCAAGCGAGGCGAAGATAGCAAGACCTGCCATCTTGGAACAGGCCATCCAGTCTAGTGGACTTTTACAAGTTGTTGAATAGCGGAAGATGAGACTTAAGAACCGATATCCTATGGTGGCGAGTGTAGTGCGATGTTGTACAATAAAATTCGGTAAAAAAACTTTTTGTTCGCCCCATATTCATTCCATATCGTGGGCAGAAGCTGCCAAGCGAGGCGAAGATGGTAAGTCCTGCCATCTTGGAACAGGCCAGCCAGTCTAGTGGACTTTTACAAGTTGTTGAAAAGCGGAAGATGAGACTTAAGAACCGATATCCTATGGTGGCGAGTGCAGTGCGATGTTGTGCAATAAATTCGTTAAAAAAACTTTTAGTTCGCCCCGGATTCATTCCATATCGTGGGCAGAAGCATTTATTTGGTACATCTGAATAAATAAACTGCGGTTGCCAACCCGCCTGCCAAGCGTGGCTACTATGGCAAAATCACTTCAAAATGGGAGCTACAAGCTTTTGTGGCTATCTATGGAGGAGGCCTATATTCAGCAGTGGACTTGTGATAGGCTGTAATGATGATGATGAACCAAATCTCGTTATAAGTTTCGTTCGCCACTCGAATAGAATCCCATCACGAGTATGTTTTTTATTTTTTTTAAAACGTGGCCACCCCACATTTCAATTTCTCGTCGTGGGTGTGTTTTTACATACAAAAACTCCATATGCACAAACAACCAGACCTGAACCCAGGAATCGAACCCGTGACTCATGACGCAGAATCAAAGGGCTTAGCTACTGCGCCAACCGAGCCCACAAAGTATTCTACAGTCTTATTCTAGAGACAAATATGGTATTAACTTAAGTTTAAAATTGTTATCAGTATCTAAATTGAATTTATATATTTATTTATTTTTTAATTTGTTATGTATTTACTAGTCATTTAATTATTATTTTATTTTATTTATTTATTTTATATTTATTTGTTGTTACATATTTTTTGCGTCACCGACAGAATATCAGCTCTGCAGTAGAATTGTTGCTGTACCAATGTGCGGAGTCTGTTGCCTTTTCGTTGCCGCAATGTAGTGGGCGCTTCTACTTTTGTTTATATAGTTGCATCTTGTATCTCTGCGTGTGTGTTTGTGTGTGCGTGTGCGTGCGTGCATGTGCGTGTATATATATATGCATACTTAAATTTGGAAGTATTATATATGTCGCCGTGAGAGCACTCTCAACCGACGTGGTCAATTCCTTCATCACCATTTAAATATTTCTATCACATAAGAATTCCTTTGTAATTAAATCATTTAACAGTTTACAATAACCGCCTTGTATTGGCCACTTTTGTTAAGAGGTGTCGCTGAGAAAGCGCACCTTACCAACGTAATCTTAACTACTTCGTCGCCTTTTAAATTATTTTATCACACGAGTATTATTTATTTGTAAATCTTTCATTTTGTTAAAAGTTAAAAGTTTTTGTTTAAAGGGCTTGTATCGGCCACTTGAGGTTCGCTGTGAAAGCGCCCAGTGAACAACGTAATCTTAATTCCTCCGTCACCTTGTCAAATTATTTTGTCACACCAGCATTTGGTTATCGAAATTTATGGGGTGCCCTATATCGCTAACTTTTATAAATCTATCGTCAGACACACTTCATTCTATGCGTTACCAGTGAACTGTTGTGAATTATGTTAAGATTGATATTGAGTGGTGGGGAGGATTTTTGGCTGCTTGGCCTGTACAATAGTAATATAAAAAAGGGTGTTAACGACAACCTAGTTAACTTGTGTTTTTAACGCTTGCCGGTGAAGGTTGTGTATTTGGCAAGCGTTTGTTAAGCTACTACGCTAACTACTTTAAATAAATTGTAAAATGTTGTGAGAAATATAAATCTGTAATAAATAAATCATTAGTAAGTGATATATCAAGGCGTTTCTTTGCAATGGATCAAGAGAAGGACAGTACAACTGAACCCTTGTCTAATGGGGACAGTAGTACTGCTCCCCCAAAAATAACCCTGGGTCTTCTGCTTCGACATCAGAAGTGGGATCGCACACGCGATCCCATCCTGCCGGACATCCACAACAACTTGAACCACGTGAGATTATTACATCTTCGGTTGCGGAAAGTGTACCAAAACAGTTCTTTATGGAAATGGTAAGAAAAATCCATTCTATTAGCGAGCGATTTATCACACAGCCTCAAGAAAAGATTAAGATAACCGAATTGTTCCTATCGTCTTATGAATTTTATGAACCCAACAGTAACATGTGTACGTAACGGGTGTACGTGAATGGTGCGACCACATTTTGATTACAGTCGCAAATTATAACTAAGTGACTATGACGCCCAAATTAATTTATTTTAGCTTTAATGAAAATTTTTAGTTTGTCAAAATGTAGAGCTAAAATATGGGACGAATGAGAAATAAATAATGTTAACTACTTTGATCCTGTGCACCGTTATTTCCAAGACGTGCTTTCATGTTTCGTGAGCACATGACTCACCAAGGGATGTATTAGAGTATTTATCAAGGAGCGGATGCTATGGAAACGATTTACTATGCAGTGGAAGCGACGATCGGAACAATAATTGATTAGCGCCTTAGAATAAAACTTATGCATGCTAGAGCCACTTCAGTACCAGAACTTTTATCTGTAGTTTTCTTTTCGTCTCTACCGTTTAAATCAATCTACTTCTTATAATGCTAGTCAGCCACCGTTAAAAAGATCACTCGTTTATCGTCCATTCGATTGGACAGTAAAATAACCCCATTTCGTATTTTTTGTAAAAAAGCTGGCCACTCCATTAATAATTTTCGTAATAAGGTCAAGGAGAACTATATTCCGAGAGATATCAACAGTTACCGGTTCCTTGTAAGTTTTTCTTAAAGCCAGATATAAGTTCATGTTAGCTATAAACGTTTGAAAACTACTTCTCCTAATACCTCAAATCATCAGATTGCTAAACGTGTTAATAGTACTGCAGATAGGTAATATTCGATGATAGAGCAGAACGTTGCATTATTCCCGAATGGATCTCTGGACTATTACCGGGGCGTATGTACTACACGTCATGTGTTTTAATTATGTGTCTGTATTCACGTAGAATGACAATTTTATATTAGCTAACAACCGATGTTCTCATTGTCAACAATTTTTAAAAAAAGGCCTGTCTGAGCGTCTTAGTAACCACTCGTAGTGCAAAACTTATTTTATAATTGCGAATCATGCATTTACAGGATAAAAGTCTCTTATTCGACAACATCGATCATGATGTTAATAATGAGTCGCAAATCGGAAAACTATTAATTTTGCTTAGACTTGATTATTCGTGGTTTTGCAAATCTTGAATTTCTACTGTCAAATTCGAATTCCAATTAAAAACAAAATAAGAATGTCGAGCGTACAGTGAATTATTAATTACACGAATAGTGAATTATTGAACAATAACATAAGTCACGAGAGCCAGTCTCCTTTCTCTAGCAAAATTTTTATAAAAAAAAAAAACATTGCTTACTACAGGGAACAAATTTCAGGGATGATTTAGTATTTATGTAAATAATCTCAATAGCTTAAAAAAAACACTTATAAGCTTTCTTTCCGTTAGTATCGACATATGCCTCGCTTTTGTAAAGTGCCCGGCATCTTCTAACGTTAAGCAGTTTAGGCAATTTAACAGTATGGCTGGCTACTTTCTTTGATTAATTCCAAACTTTGCACGTGTCATAATTCGTCTTTACGAACTAGCTAAGACTGGTACTAAGTGGCAATGCACTCGTATACAAGAAGAAGCGCGCAATAAAGACATTCAATAACTGATTTCCTCTCTGATACTAATGATGAACATAGCTATAGAGCTTTTCCAACTGATCAATGGACAACAGCATGTAACGGCTTACTTGAGCACGCGTACGAATGACGCAGATAGCAGATACCTCTCTTACAAAACCTTCGAAACATACACAAGAGCTTTCACCGAGAGTATAAAAATGGTGGGTGGTCCTTACAAAACTGATTTTGAAATAGAGCTCCGAAAGGGTGACCGCATACAGCACGCAGGCTTTTAGCCACAATGTAGAGACTTGTACAGTAATTATCATGACCGGAGATTTAAAGGGATAGGACAAGGTTGTGTTAGCTCGCTGCGCATAAATTTGGCACTATTAGAAGGATTTCGTTTTGAAGACGAACTTTTGAAGCAAACACGGCAAGCTGCAGTTACAGTTAATCGGTACTTAATAGTTATCGAACTGAAAGCTTTTCAATGGTGTTGACGAATACCTACAATTCAAGCCTTAAACATCCTATTTACAAAAATAACTTGAAAACGGAGACATGTTGGCTTGATAGAATGAATACCATCCATTGCCAGATTGCCGATAACTGTGTTATGTGTTAACAAAAACATTTCGGGTTCTATAAAAGCATAGCGGCGTTCAATAGAAAAAAAAATCCTTTTATTATAGTTCACTTAACGAGAACAGGAGTATGTGATAGTTGCAATAGATGCTTGCACAAAATACGTTTTATCGCACCAAGCTAACAAAAAAAAAAGGAATCGCAGTACCCTTACATCACTGAAATTGCGAATAAGTTAATTTATTGGTACTTTAAAACTTTAGCTGTCCCTACGCCTTAAAGATCCATACTATAGACTCTGGCGTAAGCAGAACCAACAAAGAAGCTTAAAGGGTAATGTGAACTCCCAAAATGCACTAGTAGATTGTAGATTACTAAGAAAACTGCACTTACGTAATAAAGAATTGTTAAACCGTCAACTGGCATACTGCGCTAGGCAAGACTTCGACTCGCATTTGATTGCACAATACATCAAACGACTGATGTCGCTCCACCTACACTACAAAATGCCAACACTGTGTTTTGTGTTTTTGAGGCATTACAAGAATGACCGATGCGCAGGATGATCGAGGCGGTAGTTAAAGATATCAAAGGTTTGAATATTAAAAAAAAAATATTCCGATTTCATGGAGCTGAATTCATTATAATTTAAAATAATCCTAGGAACCAAACTTTTTAGTTATAGATTCGGTGTACCTCTATAGATTTACAGACTATTCAATAATGATCGTGAAGAAATCGTCCACAACAAGTTATTCAAGACTAGCTGCTAGCACAGCCGCAGAGCATCACAGCTTGGTGAACAGGTAGCCGTGTCGCCGGGAGATATCCGGACCACTGATGCTGCACCGAACGAAGGCGACTGGTGACTCATCCGCCAGGCGACTTGCAGTCCAGGGCGACTTGCAGTCCTGGGCGACTTGCAGTCGTGGGCGACTTGCAGTCGTGGCCGACTTGCAGTCATGGGCGACTTGCAGTCTTGCAACCAACGGACTACAGCGACTGCTATTTCGATAGCGGTCCTTGACTTTCAATCACAGCTGATGACTCCTTTTAAAAACGGTGAGAAGTATTCAACTTATTCGATCCAGGAAACCTAAAATTTATCCCAAAAATTATTTATAACATTTAAAGGCCGTGGAGGCCCACATTACTCGTAATACATGAAGTATTACTATGTATCACAACAAACACTACAAGCCGTGGAGGCAATAATTAATACTCTCATGTTATCCTGCTGGGCCACGGCGTACAAGACCGCCCAGAACCCGGTTCCCTATTTCCCGTCAAATTAAGAGACTTCGTGCCTGCCACGGAGCAATGGTCCTAAACTCCTTTTACCTTGTTCTCCCTCAAATCAAAGACTTTGTGTCTACCACAGAGCGGTGTTCTTGATCCCATCCTTGCTATCCCGTCAAATCAAAGCCTTTGTGTCTATCACAGAGCATTACCGTCACGTGAGAATGACACTTAAACATTACAAAAGTACATGTGTATTTATTCCTAATTTACGTACAAACTACAAAATACTAACTCAACTACTAACGAGTCAAAGCTATAACTTTGAAAGTTAATATGGTCGCTAAACGTGGTCAATATCTACAATAAAAACTATAAAAGTCAAAGCTACAATTTTCAACTTAATAAGGTCACTAAACGTGGTCAATATCTACAAAAACACAAATGTATTTTCTTCAGGCAACGACAATCAAGACAATGAAGAACGGCAGGTGCAGAGCGCGCACCGCCGATCAGAATGGCCGTGTCGCCGTGAGAGCACTCTCAACCGACGTGGTCAATTCCTTCATCACCATTTAAATATTTCTATCACATAAGAATTCCTTTGTAATTAAATCATTTAACAGTTTACAATAACCGCCTTGTATTGGCCACTTTTGTTAAGAGGTGTCGCTGAGAAAGCGCACCTTACCAACGTAATCTTAACTACTTCGTCGCCTTTTAAATTATTTTATCACACGAGTATTATTTATTTGTAAATCTTTCATTTTGTTAAAAGTTAAAAGTTTTTGTTTAAAGGGCTTGTATCGGCCACTTGAGGTTCGCTGTGAAAGCGCCCAGTGAACAACGTAATCTTAATTCCTCCGTCACCTTGTCAAATTATTTTGTCACACCAGCATTTGGTTATCGAAATTTATGGGGTGCCCTATATCGCTAACTTTTATAAATCTATCGTCAGACACACTTCATTCTATGCGTTACCAGTGAACTGTTGTGAATTATGTTAAGATTGATATTGAGTGGTGGGGAGGATTTTTGGCTGCTTGGCCTGTACAATAGTAATATAAAAAAGGGTGTTAACGACAACCTAGTTAACTTGTGTTTTTAACGCTTGCCGGTGAAGGTTGTGTATTTGGCAAGCGTTTGTTAAGCTACTACGCTAACTACTTTAAATAAATTGTAAAATGTTGTGAGAAATATAAATCTGTAATAAATAAATCATTAGTAAGTGATATATCAAGGCGTTTCTTTGCAATGGATCAAGAGAAGGACAGTACAACTGAACCCTTGTCTAATGGGGACAGTAGTACTGCTCCCCCAAAAATAACCCTGGGTCTTCTGCTTCGACATATATACTGTTATTATTCATACTGTTTTATACATTTTTTATTTTATTTTATGTTTTTTTATTATTAGGTTTTTAGGTTAAGTTGCTGCCGTATATCCATTTTTATGACGTTTTTGCAGCTGCGAATAAAAAACTTCTTTCTTTCTTTTCAATTAAATAAAACAAATTACGCTACGGTGTAAACGCTTTTCTCGTACTCTATTTCGGTTCAAATGAAAACGATTCATGCTGCGAATGAATACGGAATCCACATTCTTAAAGCGGTGCCGGCTAGAGCTTTATGAAACGCAGCTTTACAACTTTATTATAACATTGAAGTCGCTACTGATACACTCGGTACAGCATAAGCCGATTAAATAAAGACTTCCCTTTGAGGCTTTGCGCTGCAACGTTGTAATAGCTGGATAATAACGCAAGTATACTGAAGTTTCCAAAAAAAAAAAAATATACTATGAACGGACTGATCATGAATTATGTGCTTTGTCATGTGTTTATTTTTTGTTTGTTTATTGTATTTACCTTAGGAATATAAAAAGGCAAAAGGCATTATTTCCCAATCATCCCCAAGGCATGAAGAAATATAGCTATGTGCTTATAAATTGTAAAATTCTATTATTAAATACATATATAATAATAAAAACAGTCGACTAAAAGAACTAAAATATGTCAAATATAATTAAATATCAGGTCAAAGAATACATCATAGACATTGATCCGTCCGTCCGTCTAAGTTGATTGTACTCCAGCGCAGGGCCAGTTATTCTGCTGTGAAGCAGTAGTGTGCAAACATTACTGTGGTTCTGTCTTAAGGGCACTGATAGTTAGTGAGCATTTGTTATTAGTTTTAGTTTGAATTCCATATGGTATATACGAATGAAAATGCTAAGAAAGTTGAAGTGAAGACTACTGACGTCACAAGTCTACGTTTAACGTAGAAGTTCATGGTACATTTACTACTTTTGCTCCAATAGCGAGTATAAAGTGAAATTGTCCCCCTTCAAAATACGAAGGGTGGTCTGAGCTGACTCGAATTTAAAATTACAGCAAAAGTCAATATTGGTGCAGCAAATAAACAATGCCATGTGGTGGCGGCTTAAGAGAATCTACCACCCCATCTCATCCCGTGGGTGTCGTAAAAGTCAACAGAGGGAAAATTTAAACTAGAAGATGGACAGACATCGTCCTGGAACATCTGAATAAATAAACTCGCCTGCCAGGCGTGGCAACTATAGCAAAATCCTCCCAACATGAGAGCTACATACTTTTTTGGCAATATTTGGAGGAGGCCTGTGTTCAGCATTAGACTATAGATGAGCTGAAATGATGCTGATGACGATATTTCAAAGATTTCTGTTTGTCATATTCTTTTCAGTGCAAGAACGCACAAGCTTTTGGCATATTTATACCCGAAGATGTAGTTTTGGCCATTTCAGCTTTTTAGTGGTGAGAGTACTTGACTTCTGCGCCGCGGGTCGGGTTCGAATCCTCTGCCCCTCCAAAACGAGAGCTACAAACTTTTGTGGCAATTCATAGGGGAGGCCAATGTTCAGCAGTGGACAAGTGAGATATTGGAATGATGAGTGTATTGGGGCTGTTCCCCGTCTCTAACAAGACATTGCTCCTCTGATTTTCCTGTCTCGTAAGTCGTTCACTTGATGGTGAGGGCCCTGCCAGCACATAAAAGTTGCAGTATCCCGCATTGGAAAGCACTGGACAGACTTTATCACCGCACAACGATCTTCACTAGAAGCCATTGGTTCTTAAGTCTGATATGCCCTGTAATTACACTAACTTCTGTGTTTGCACACCGCTGCTTGACGGTAGATTATCTGACACTGCGGTACCTACCGCGGTACTACTATAAGGCAAAAAAATGGTACAACTAAAAATAAAATCATTCCTTCCTTAGTTTTATTACTTGCATATTTTCTGCATATATATGATAATGTCATTGTAAAAAGTTTGAGCTACTAAATTGTGTGTTTCTTGTTAATTTTTAATAAATTTATATTTTTTTATAAATTTCCGCCATTAAAGTTTACTTGACGCTATGTGTGAATACGTCCGTGTCCGTGCCGTGTGGTGACGGCTTAAGAGAATCTGCCACCCCATCTCATCCCGTAGGTGTCGTTAAAGTCGATAGAGGGAAAATGAGAACCAGGAGATGGGCAACAGCATATTCCTGGAACATCGGAATAAACAAACTGCGGTCGCCGATCCGCCGCCTAGTGTGGTAACATTGGCAAAATTCCCCGAAATGAAAGCTACAAACTTTTGTGTCCAGAACTTATGTTCAGAAGTGGACTAGTGATAGGTTGAAATGATGATGATGATGATGATATGTGAATGTTGTGTACACTTGTACACGACATTCACAGTCGATATACACATCAACGCATAGTATAGTGTGTATGTTGTTTTTAAACATGTTAAATATGTATATAGTAACTGTACATTTATAAATAAATAAATACTGGGGCATCAGAAAATAAATTTTTTTTTGATATTCGAATATTTACGCTTCGGACAGCTATTTATTTCATAAAAAGAAAGAAATTAATATGACCACTATTAATGAATCTTAATTCTTTTTTTGGATAAGGTGATGAAACGAGCAAAACGTTCACCTGGTGGTAAGTGCAACGTCTGCCCAAAGCAAAGGCTTTATCACCTAGAACGTTTCTGTGTTACACCATACTACGCTCATCACCCTGAGACATCAGTTCTTAAGTCTCATATGCCCAGTGATTGCGCTAGCTCACAGTGCCCTTCAAACAGAAACAGTAATTTTTGCACACTGCTGCTACACGGCAGAATAACTGGCCCCTGGGGCGGTACCTATCTAGACGGATTCCTGCATAACAATCCTACCACCAGTACATTCTTCTTCAATTACAATATTTGGTTTCGCTACGGTGCTCAACGGGTTATGGTTTTGTTTATATAATCCGCCCTTTACCAGTTTTTACGTTGCCGTTCTCTTTGAAGCGCGTGTGTAACAGGCGGCTGTTACGCAAACTTTTTGTCACTGACTTTTAAGCGCTCGGCATGGGCTTTGTTTGTATATAATATAAATATAAATATTTTTAAGTACCCATCAAAATTATTTAGAAATTCATAAAAAAATGTGAAAAAGTTTTTTTAATTTGATGAAAGTGACGGAACAAGCAGAACGTTCACCTGATGGTAAGTGCAACGTCTGCCCATAACAAATGGAGTTTCACCCAGAACATTTCTGTGTGACATCGCACTGCGCCCGTCACCCTGAGACATCAGTTCTTAAATCTCCTATGCCCAGTGATTACGCTAGCTCTCAGTGCCCTTCAAACCAAAACACAGTAATGTTTCACATTACTGCTTCACGGCAGAATAACTGGCCCTGGGGTGGTACCTACCTAGACGGCAGGAATCCTGCATAGGAATCCTTTCTTCCTACCTTTCTTTTGTATGTATGAGGTTTTTAAGTCTCTTAAATGACGTTTGTTATCCACATATCAACACGTGAAAAGAAAACTTTGTTTCCCTTTTTAAGCAATTTGCGCGCACGGCGGAGTGTGAGATTTTGACAAGATTTGGAAGATTATTTTTTCCTCTAGTGACAAAAAATAACTAAATATCGTAAAATTAATGTTTTCATTAAAAAAATATTAATAAGATTAAATTAATTAATTTCATTGTAGAAAGCGCCATCCGTTGTGAATCTGCATCATCTTGGTTCAACTAACATGCCGGACAGCTGACGGTTAGAGTTGTTTACACTCTTTAAAGAAAGTAGATGGTGCTATTTGTTCATGATCACGATACCGTGCGAAATATTTGCACGGGTTACCTAACCTACACTTAACTATAAATTTTATATCAAAATTCCTAAAATTGTGACGTAAAAAACTGACATAGAATGCAACAAACTTGACAAGAAGACTTTATTAGAAAAAGCGTATTATAAAATAAATCATTCGATAGAGAACAGAGATGTTTGGATAATAACACTTACTCTGCACTTGCAATTTACCTGGCTACCAAATATGTGATATTATAATTAAATAATATATTCTATACACGCCATTATATAATGTAAGATTGAAAAAAAGAGAGATCCCAGGTTTTCTTGCCGGTTCTTCTTTGAGAAGGTCTTATTTCTTGAACCAGTGTAGATTTTGGCATTCATAAGAACTATATACAAGCCTGAACTGAATACAGAAATTTTGCCTTTGACGTACATTAGTAAAAGGATCGTGACAGTCGAAGTCTTACACTTTTCGGCCCAGCTCTCATTCACCATGCATTTGGAGTGTAACGTGCGATAAGGAACTTCGTTCCAAAAACATCTATAACTCAGTAGAAGACAAATGTAGAAAGAATAATTAGACGGTATGTGATTAATGGATCCTTTTTTTATGGAGGGAGTGACGAGGGGAGCCATTCGTTGATCTTTTGACACAAATGCTGTGACACCCAGAACATTAATGTGTGGTATCACAATGCGCCCGTCGACTTGAGATCAGTTCTTAAGTCTCATATGCCTAGTGACTACACTAGCTCTCAGTGCCATTTAAACTGAAACACAGTAATGTTTACACACTACTGTTTCACGGCAAAATAACTGGCATGGTATGGCACATGCACAACGCAACCAGACCCGAAAACTATATCGTCGTCGTCGTTTCAGCCTATCAATAGTCCACTGCTGAACATAGGCCACCCCCATAGATTGCTACAAAAGTTTGTAGCTCCCGTTTTGGGGGGATTTTGCCATAGTTGCCACGCTTGGCAGACGGGTTGGCAACCGCAGTTTATTTATTCAAATGTTCCAGCAAGATGCTGCTGCCAATCTCCTGGTTTTCATTTTCCCTCTGTCGACTTTTACGACACCCACAGGATGAGATAGGGTGGTAGATTCTCTTAGGCCGCTACCACACGGCACGAAAACATGGCCTCCGAGATGGGTACCCTCTACCGTGCTCTTAAAAAATATTGTATACCGATTTTTCTCATAAATTACTATGCCTAAATATGCAATTTCTGTTTATCCCTTTAAAAACAAATTTTAAATGTCATAATTACGCTGAATTATTAAAGGAGACTATTTAAACCAGCAAGCGTAGCAGAAGCTCGTCAACGACTGCATAGCAAACATTTAGACAGCGAGTTGTGGTTTGTTCAATAAGAAAATTAGCCAAGTTTGCCAACAAACAATTCCGTGGCAATTAAGAGTACAGAGCTTTGCAGCGCACCTCATTTAATTGTTGGTGAATTGTGTTCGCGGCAATATTTTCATTGTTCATAATTAAATAACTAATATATAAGCAATTTAGTAGTGTGCAAAAATTACTGTGTTTAGGTCTGAAGGGCACTGAGAGCTAGCGTAATCACTGGGCATACGAGACTTAGAACCGATTACCATATGTTAATAACACGTACTAGTGGTCGCCCAATAGTCGAAATTCGATCGTAATTCACTGGTGGTAGGATTCCTATGCAGAAAGATAGGTCTAGGTAGGTACCACCTCAGGGCCAGTTAATCTGCCGTGAAGCAGCTGTGTGCAGACATAACCGTGTTTCGGTTTGTAGGGCTCTGATTGCTAGCGTAATCACTGGGCATATGAGACTTAAGAACTGAAGTCTCAAGGTGACGGGCGCAGTGTGGTGCAGACGTTGCACTTACCATCAAATGAACGATTTCGTGAATAAAAAAAAACTTGAATTTAAAGTATTCATAACATACATTACATACTTATAAGATTTAGCTTTCTGCTCTCCTTCTCTACATAAGCTTTAACTATGCCAAATCTCACACTTCTCCGTGCGCAATATGCTTTAAAAGGGATACCAAGTTTTCTCTACTTATATCAATATATAGATTAGCTTGGCGTTTCAGCCTATCACTAGTCCACTGCTGAACATAAGCCTCCCCCACAGACTGCAACAAAAGTTTGTAGCTCTCGTTTTGGGGGATTTGCCATAGTTGTAACAAACACACAGACGGGCGGGTTGACAACCGCAGTTTATTTATTCAGATGTTCCAAAAAGATGCTGCTGCCCATCTTCAGGTTTTAATTTGCCCTCTGTCGACTTTTACGACACCCACGGCATGAATTGGGTAGAAGATTCTCTGAAACCGCCACCACACGGTAAATTAGATTGATAATTCATAAATACTGATTTTTTAATAATAAATGAGAAAGTAACTCTCCCTGTGCTTCTGTCGGTTCCTCACCTTTTCACGGCTCAACCGTTGAACCGATCTTGATGAAATCTTGCACAGTGATAGCTTGCACTCTGGAGACGGACGTAGGATACCTTTCATTCCGAAAAATCAAATAATTTACACGGTATTTTTAAAACACCGAAATCCTCACGGCTGCAGTGGCGAGCTTCAGCTAGTAAGGGATAAAGGAGTATTAATCATGGAGTAATTGGAGTAAGAAGATCCGGAACATCCACAACATTCAACGCTCTTTATTTTCTTATATAATGAAGAAAAAAAAAGAAAGAAAATAATATATATAGCCTATCAAGAAAGTACACAAAAATTGTTAAATATTAGGTACTTACGTATGAAATTGACGTTTTGTATGGGAGGAATATAAAGTCGTTTTTTTTAAATGAAACTAATTTAACGGATTTTATCGCGTTTATTTTTGTTATTCATAACTCGTTTTTTTGTAAAATATATTTAAATAATCAAAGTAAGTAATAGTTCATTGATCCCTTTACTAAAATATCATGTCGGTTTGGACTGCCACATGGGATATGAATTTTTTTCCTTGTAAGAATTTATCCATATTGCGGAAAAAATGGTAATCTGTTGGACCAAGGTCCGGGGAGTACGGTTAATGTCGCAGACATTCCAATTGCAGCTCCTCTAGTTAAGCGGCCGTCCGTTATGGAGTGTGTGGTCGTTTTCCTGAAGTTGCAGTGGCCCAGAGCGATTGACCAGCCTCAGTTGTTTAGCAGCTAGTTCTTCCATCATGGTTTGCAGTTGCTGACAACAGGTATCAGCCTCAATCGTTTGACCAGATTTTAGAAAGCTGTAGTGAACGACTGCGTACTAGTCCACCAAACACTCACGAGTAACTTATTTTGAATAAATTGAGGATTTGGCTGGTTCTCCAGTGTTCAGCCGTTGCGACGAGCGCTTCCGATTATCGTACAGGATCCACTTTTCTACACAGGTAATGACCCGATTTAAAATCCTCTCATTATTGGGAGCAATGTTACGCAGCAGTCGACGCGTGTTTGCTGGTTTGCTTTATTAAATAAATATTAAATATTATTTAATCTAGAAACCAACTTCAATGCAGTTTTTTTTTTACATAAAAGTGACGGAACGAGCAAAACGTTCACCTGATGGTAAGTGCAACGTCTGCCCATAACAAATGCTGTGTCACCTAGAAAATTACTGTGTCTCATATGCCCAGTGATTACGCTAGCTCACAATGCCCTTCAAACCGAAACACAGTAATGCTTGCACACTACTGCTTCACGGCAGAATAACTGGCCCTGGGGTGGTACCTACCTAGATGGATTCCTGCATAGGAATCCTACCACCAGTCAAATTTTATGTCATTCTTTTTTTTTTTTATAGGAGAGGCGGCAAACGAGCAAGTGGCTCACCTGATGGTAAGTGATCACCACCGCCCATGAACAACCGCAACACCAGAAGAATCGTGGGTGCGTTGCCGGCCTTTAGAATGAATCCAGTCACGAAAACGAAAACATGACCAAATATTTATAGAATTTACCTCGTACAAAACCAACTAGCTGATGCCCATAACTTCGTCCGCGTGGATATAGGTTTTAATAATATCCCGCATGAACTATTTTATTTTCCGGGTAAAAAGTATCCTATGCCCGTTTCCAGGATGCAAGCTATCTCTGTGCCAAATTTCGTCAGGATCGGTTCAGCGGTCGAACCGTGAAAAGGTAACAAACAGACAGAGGGACGGAGAGAGTTACTTTCGCATTTATATTATTAGTATGGTTTCAACTAAAAAAAGAATCATTTACATCCGTTCACAATTGGCGAAATATCGCGCAACACACACAAAAAAGTATTCGGTCGTATTTAGTTCCTCCTCCTTTTTGTAAGTCGGTTAAAGCGTGGAACATTCTGGTAAATCCGTTTGCACGTAGCGGAGTTCCGATTCTGTGCGAATACTGCGAGATAGAGCAACGGTGTTCAGAAGCTCACTGCAGCGACATTTTGATTTTTATGCATCGAACAAACTGAATTTGAATTGGATGTAATGGCGCCAACAGCGCTGCACATGACACCTTGAATAATTTCTCTAATTGTATTTTCCCGCCAATATTATAATATAGTTTATTACGCAAGATAGGATCTCAAATCGTTCACCTGATGGTAAATGCAACATCTGTCAATAAGAAATGCTTAAGCTCAGAACATTTCTGTATTCTTAAGTCTATGCACCCAGTAATTACACTAGGTAATAGTGCCCTTCAGACTGAAACACAGTAATCTTTGCACACTGCTGCTTCAGGAAGAAAAAACTGGATAACCCATCGAGATGGACATTTTTTTCAGTTTCTCATAGACATCGGCCATCTCTTATGTAAATACACACATACATATAGTCACACCTCTTTTCTATAAAGGCAGAGGCTACTCATGTAGCCCACTATTCGCCCCCGCGGGAAACGAGACGTGACTGGTGGCGAACCACGCCGCCGACATTTTAGTGAGACTCCAAAATCAGACGCACCGTTGCGTTCTCATTAACAGTATAGTTACAGCATTGCATATTTTGGTGTTAATCTGCAAGAAAAAAGGCTGTCTGCACAATACCTTAGTCGCCTCTTACGATACCTCTGTAGTAAAGACTACCTCTTTACTGTGCTATTCTACTCTGCCGGACACCTTACGGCTATCATATGTAAGCCTTGTATAACTTGGCTCTGACATCATTTTTTTGAACTCCAGCAAACCAAACCCATCAGTGGGCAAAAGCCTGTGTTCTGTTAGTTATGTTTAGTTACTCGGTTATTCAAAAGTAAACTAAAACAGCATATCAATATCTGATGTCCTGACCGATTGCGACCACGGCGACATCTACTGAATTATGTCGGAAGCTATCAACGCCGCAATAGATATTATAGTGTCACAAGTGTATGTGTGGCCGTGTGGTAGCGGCCACAAGAGAATCTACCACCCCATCTCATCCCGTGGGTGTCGTAAAAGTCGACAGAGGGAAAATGAAAACCAGGAGATAGGCAGCAGCATCTTGCTGTAACATCTGAATAAATAAACTGCGGTTGCCAACCCGTCTGACAAGCGTGTTGCCACGCTTTATGGCAAAATCCCCCCAAAACGAGAGCTACAAACTTTTGTGGCAATCTATGGGGGAGGCCTATGTTGAGCAGTGGACTATTGATAGACTGAAACGACGACGACGACGAAGTGTATGTGCAAACACAGATAGACTCACTCGCCCCAACCTACCCGCGCACGGTGTAACGCTGATACGATAAGATCTGAGGTAGGCTAAAATGCAGTGTCAGAAAAACCGCCAGTATATAAAATCAAATAATTCAAGCCCCGTGTGGTGGTGTACCACCCCATCTCGTTCCGTTTGTGTCGTAAAAGTTGAGAGGGGGAGAATGAAAACCAAGAGATAGGCAGCATCTTCCTGGAACATCTGAATAGATAAACTATAGTTGCCAACCCGCCTGCCTAACTACGGCTAAATGACCCCAAAATAAGAGCTACAAAATTTTGTGAAAATCTTTGAGGGAGACCTATGTTCAGCAGTGGACTAGTGATAGGCTGACATGATGATGATGAAGTCGGGAAAAATTTTGCCGTAACTATCAAATATTGTTATTTTTCTTTCCCAACTTATTTATAAAGTAACTTGGCACTGAGTAGTCAGAGTACCTGACTTCTAAGCCGCGGGTCCTGGGTTTGAATCCCAGCCGGAGCCAAAAAATTGTGCTAAAACACAAATTGTTGGTTTTCGGGTCTGGTTGTGATTGTCCCCGCGTTTCTGACACTGCATCCTAGCCTACCTCCGATCTATCGCATCAGCGTTACATCGGGCGCGGGTAGGTTGGAACGAGTGAGTGCCTCTGTGTTTGCGCGTACACTTGTGGCACTATAATATTTCCTGCGCAGTTGATAGCTCTCGACAATATTCGAAAGTTGTTGTCGTGGTCGAAGTCGGCCAGGTGAATATCATCATTATGTAACTCTTTAAAAACAAATATTTACCAGGGCGAATTCGGCTCGGGTCGCTAGTGAAATCTAAAAGCGAGTGAATCGCACGATGCAATATTATGTTAATCTCTATAACCACATTTTACCGAAACGCCGAAGTATCTTCTATATTACAGATTTGGATTTCAGCGCTGTAGAAACGTTCAAGAAAAGTTGGAAAATTTAAATATTTGCTAGTCATCCCCGAACCGCCATATTGAAGACTTAGAATTTTCAAACAGGATTTTTTATAGGAAAAGGGCGGCCACGAGCCAAACATTCACCTGGTGGTAAGTGCAACGTCTTCATCATCATCATCATCATTTCAGCCTCAGTTCTTAAGTCTCATATACTTAGTGAATATATTAGCTCTCAGTGACCTTGTTTAATTACTAATTATTCGTTATTTTTTAATCACTAGATGTCGCTAATCTATTTAACTGTAATAGTAATTGGTATCCATTTTAAATACACCAGATGTCGCTCATCTATTAAAATGCATGCTATGGTATTGCTCTTGGATAATGTTTATAGTAATCATGAATGTGAACTAAAATCTGAAATTTTAAATGTGGTAGGATTCCTAAGCAGGAATCCGTCTAGGTAGGTACCACCCCAGAGTCAGTTATTCTGCCGTGAAGCAGTAGTGTGCAAGCATTACTGTGTTTCGGTTTGAAGGGCACTGAGAGCTAGCGTAATCACTGGGCATATGAGACTTAAGAGCTGATGTCTCAGGGTGACGGGCGCAGTGTGGTGTCACACAGTAATTTTCTGGGTGACACAGCATTTGTTATGGGCAGACGTTACACTTACCATCAGGTGAACGTTTTGCTCGTTCCGTCACTTTTATAAAATAAATAAAAAAAAAATCGTGTTCAAACTTCTACCGGTGTTATTTTTTTAGTGAAGTGTGATCGCGTATACAGACCTTCAGACCGAAACACAGTAATCGTCGTTTCATCCTATCATTTGTCCACTGCTGAACGTAAGCCTCCCCTATAGATTACCACAACATTTTGTAGCTCTCATTTTTGGGGATTTTGCCATAGTCGCAGCGCTTGGCAGGCGGGTTGGCAACCGCAGTTTATTCATTCAGATGTTCCAGGCAGATGCTGCTGGCCATCTCCTGGTTTTTATTATCCATCTGTCGACTTTTACGATACCCACGGCATGAGATGGGATGGTAGATTCTCTAAAGCCGCCACCACTCGGCAAACGTCTGCCCATAAAAAATACTGGGCATTTCTGTGTGGCACTGCACTACGCTCGTCCATCTGAAGTAATAACACTAGCTCTCAGTGCCCTTCAGTTCCCTTCAGTTCCCTTCAGACCATAAAACACAGTAATTTTTGCACATTTCTGCTTCACGGCAGAACAACTGACCATGCGGTGGTACATACCTAGACCGATTACTGCATAGGGATCCTATCACCAGTAAATCTACGGCGATAGTTTTCCGTTAACTTTAAAGCAGAGGTTCTCAAACATTCGCTAGTTTAATTATTGGACTTGAGAACAGCTTAGGGTAACGAGCAAAGAACATTGTCATTCATAAATGTGCTGGGTAACACAGCGTTTGTTTTTTTTTATATATAAATTGTCAAAACGAGCAAAACGTTCACCTGATGGTAAGTGTATCGTCTACCCATAACAAACGCTGTGTCATCCAGATTATTTCTGTGTCACCACATTGCGCTCGTCACCCAGAGACAAGTTCTTAAGTCTCATTTGCCCAGTGATTACGCTAGCTCTCAGTGCCCTTTGAACCGAAACACAGTAATGTTTGCACACTACTGCTTCACGACAGAATAACTGGCACTGGGGTGGTACCTACCTAGACGGATTCCAGCATAGAAATCCTACCACCAGTAAAAGTGTTACATGCAGGCGAAAGACATTCTTGACTCATGTTAGGCTTGATAACCACTTGTCCATGCTCTCCATTCGGCTCTATTCGGAGTTTGTATCCGTAGTCGAAAATAGCAGAACATCATTACGCAATTAGACGTCATTAAAAGCATGTAATATTTAATTATTGGGTATGGACTCTCGAAAACTAGGTTCAATCCATCTAGTGGTACCTACGTACCACTAGATGGATAGTTATTTATTTTTATTTTATATATATACAAAATCTACAGCTTTACATTAGACAATATTTAAACATGTTTTAAGTATATGCCAAACATAAGCCATTACAGACTTACATTTTTTAAACCAATTTTTTTTCTTTTGTCCTCCGCAATGGTAGAATAGAATAGAATAGAATATTTTTTTACTCAATATAGATCATTTACATAATACTTATTGAAGGTATTTTTTTTTAAACTACACTGGTTCGCAAAGAAATACCTCTGTCTTGGGAAGAACCAGTAAGAAACCCAGCGGGATTATTTTTTTCCAGTCATTTTAAATATACAAGGTAAAATAATTTGGTGGAAAAGATGCTTTACTTGCGTCAATGTGAGAAATATACGTGAGACTACACGCAATTATCTCTCGCGTGTGTATGGGTGTGTGTGTGCACGCGCGCGCATCTCTGCGCGTGTGTCAGTGTGTGCATCTCTGTGTGTGGTGCAACTCTATGTCATGAAGACAAATTAGCGATGCTATCGGACAAAATCTCTCTGACAGATTTTTAGAATTTAGTCTTTGTCGAGCACGTGTTGCACCGCACTGAGCTCGTCACCCTGAGACATTCTTAAGTCTCATATGCTGCATGTGATTACGCTAGCTTCCAGTGCCCTTCGCACCGAAACACACGCACACTACTGCTTCACGGCAGAATAACTGGCCCTGGGGTGGCCCCTACTTAGACGAATTCCTGCGTTCCAACCACCAGGAAATTACTTAACGTAATTTTTTTTAACTACACTGGTTCGCAAACGTAGCCCTGCCCTGTGAAGAAGCAGCATGAAACGCAGCGGGCAATTTTTTTCTTTTTAGTAATTTTTGTAGTAGCCGTGTGGTGGCGGATCGTTAAAAGAATACTACCACTACATCTCATCCATTGGATCTCGTAAAAGGCAGTAAGGAATTAAACTGCACTGTGCACCCAACAGCACTTGGTGGCGATGGGCTCACCACCTATCACACCAAGTGCATTATATTGTTTTGGTGAAACGTGGATTGTGGCAGTCATCTATTTTTGCAGTGAGTGTCCAGTCTCTGACTACCCCTTATGGGATACAGTCGTGATCTTATGTATGTATGTATGTAGTAATTTTAAAAATAATCTACGATTACAGCAGTATCAGAAAGGCGTAGAAATGGCTTGGCAGCGATCACCTTAACTTGTAACTTGAAAAGTCGTATGTATCGTGTGTAGATAAAATCGGTTGCCTGAATGTAGAGCAAAGAATCAACAACAATCTAAACGAGGTGCGGTACAGCGTTCGGTTGTGCGGACCGTACTTTTCGTTTGCAAGTACAGCTCTTAAGTTCTTGTTAATTGCTGCAGTTTCAGCTTCCCTGCGACAACCTTTAGCAATTTTCTTGGCGAGTAATCTACATTTTGCTGATTAAACGTTGGCATTGCAAGTCTTTGTCGTTGATGGAAGAAGTTTGAGTGGGAAGGGAAAAATAATCGTCTTTTGTAGTAAGTAGAAAAGAGGGACTTTCGTTTATATTAAAATAGGAAGCGTGAAACGAAACAGAACTACACTACACTGCAATATAAGATAATGCACCACCTCGGCTGTATAACCATTATACACATATGAAGAACGTGTCTTCATGTGTAGAGAATCTGCCAACCAATCTCGTGGGTGTCGTAAAAGTTGACTAAGGAAAACGCAAGGACGTCAGGAAATCTGATACATTTGTACATTCATGCCTTTTTGCCATATAAGTAGTAGGCAGATACTATACCCGTAGCCAACTTTTCGCGAGAAACGAGATGTGATGAGTGGCGATCCACGTCGCCGCCATTCTGGTAAAAGTCCAAGAATTCTTTCTCCCCCAGAGTAGAATAGCACCTACCTCTTCCCTACCGAGTCGTCGTAAGAGGCGACTAAGGTACGGACAGCCTTTATCCGTGCCGAGTAACACCATAATATGCAATGCTGTCACTATACTGCCCGCGGGAACGCAATAAGAAGTAAGAATATTTTGACTAGTACAGAAATGGCGGCTAGGTGTTTCGCCGCCGATCACTTCTCGTCTGTTTTTTTTTATTGGATATAGTGACGAAACGAGCAAAACGTTCACCTGATGGTAAGTGCAACGTCAGTCCATAACAAATGCTGTGTCACCCAGAAAATTCCTATGTAACACCACACTGGGCCCATCACCCTAAGACATAAGTTATTAAGTCTCATATGCCCAGTGATTACGCTAGCTCACAGTGCCCTTCAAACCGAAACACAGTAATGTTTGCACACTACTGCTTCACGGCAGAATAACTGGCCCGGGGCGGTACCTACCTACACGGAGTCCTGCGTGGGTGGCCTCTGCCTACCCCTTAGTTGGGAAAAAGGCGTGACTGTATCTATGTCGCATTGGGGGAAGCCACGGACACAGGTATTTTCAGTCTTTCATTTTAGTTTGTAAGACTTAACCCTTTTAAATTGATTGAAACGTTTCTTCCTACCGTTAAATACCTACTCAGAAATATAGCTATGTACACGTATATATGACGTCTTTTTCGCTGGATAATTGAGTAGTTTTATAAAAAAGCGAGCTTATAAATTTAAGCTTGTGCTCAAAACGATATCACTCTAATTACAATGTTCACACTCAAACATCAGAAGGCGGTTCGCGTGTCGGGATAGCTTCGCAGTCGATTTCTCTCGAGGACGCCTCGTCTGCAGCCGTCACACATTTCTTGTGTTAATTGGTGTTCAACTAGTTTGGAATTACGTTATACGAGGGCGTGTTCACATTGTAACACTGACGTTATTTAATTTGCAGTTTGTGTGAAGCTTAATTTAAATCATTATATATGTTATATATGGAATCACGACGACCGCGTGGCATAGTGGTCAGAGTACCTGACTTCTACGCCGCGGGTCCTGGGTTCGAATCCTAGCCGGAACCAACGTTTGTGCTAAAACACAAATTGTTGGTTTTCTGGTCTGGATGTGTTGTGTTTGACCCCGTGTTTCTGACACTGCATCCTAGCCTACCCCCGATCTTATCGCATCAGCGTTACATCGGGCGCGGGTAGGTTGGGACGAGTGAGTGCCTCTGTGTTTGCGCGTACACTTGTGGCACTATAGTATCTCCTGCCCAGTTGATGGCTCCCGACATTCGGATTCGGAAGTTGTCGCCGTGGTCGAAATCGGCTAGGAGAACATCATATGGAATCACCTATTATTGAATTATATATAGATCATTGTATGAATTGAATATAACTTTTAAGTCACTTTCAAAATTCTCTGGTCACGGCACATGGTGGGTTGTTCTACTTGGTATCGGTGCACGGAAGATATTTTGTACTGCACGAGTTCACAATTATGTTCAGCGGTATGGGCCCGTACCCTCTTTACCTACATTATAAGTATTTTTTAATATATGTATCTGTATATGTGTATGTGTATGTAGTATATATATGTGTAACATATATATTATATACATATATAAGTGCCGTGTGGTGGCGGCTCGTTAAAAGAATACTACCACTCCATCTCTTCCAATGGATCTCGTAAAAGGCGAGTAAGGAATAAAACTGCACTGTGCACCTAATAGCGCATGGTGGCGATGGGCTCACCACCTATTACACCAAGTGAATTATATTGTTTTGGTAAAACGTGGATTGTGGCAGTCATCTGCTTTTGCAGTGAGTGCCCAGTCTCTGACTACCCCTTATGGGACACAATCGTGATCTTATGTATGTATGTATTATATATCATTTTATTCCACTCTTATTTATAAAAAATATAATTTTATTTATTAATATATTATTGGAAGCCACTAAAAATCAGGGTAGGATCATGCATCCTAGCATATCCTGTGTGGCCGTCCTTTTTGGAGCATTGCACCATGAAAAGTGGATTTAAATTTTGTTTTTTCCTGTGTTGTCTGTTTTTTTTCTTCTCTACACTGTTAATCTGTCTGTGAATTGTGTGCGTGTAACAAAAAAATGTTTCTTTCTTTCTTTCTTTCTACTTTCTTATACATACATGGCGACATCCAGGAGAGTACCTGACTTCTAAGCCGCGGATACTGGCTTTCAATCCCAGCCGGAGCCAAAAAGTTGTGCTAAAACACAAATTGTTGGTTTTCGGGTCTGGTTGTGTTGTGATTCTCCCCGTGTTTCTGACACTTCATCCTTGCCTACCTCCGATCTTATCGCATCTGCGTCTGCATCTGCGTTACAATGGGCGCGGGTAGGTTGTGACGAGTGCTTCTGTTGCGCGTACACTTGTGGCACTAAAATATTTCCTGCGCGGTCGATAGCACTCGACAATATTCGAAAGTTGTCGCCGTGGTCGAAATCGGCCAGGAGAATATCACACATACATTCAGTCACGCCTTTTCCTCATACAAGAGCAGACACAACAGACCACACCCGTAGCCCGCTTTCCGCCCTCGTTTCGCTACGTTTCCGTTTTGAAACGAGTCCAAAAATTCTTAGTTTCCATTGCGTTCCCACGAGCAGTATAGTGACAGCATTGCAATTTATGTTATTATTCTGCAAGAATAAAGGCTGTCCGTACAATGCCTTTTACGTAATATATGATGTTATATATCATGTGGTCACGTAGTCCAGTGGTGAGAGTACACGACTGTTACACCGCGTGTTCTGTATTCAAATCCCAGCCGGAGCTACGGGACCTTCAAGAGAAGAACCTATTCCTTTCTCAAAGGCCAGCAACGCATCCGGAATTCCTCTGGTATAGCTGATGTTCTTGGGCGGCGGTGATGCCTTACCATCAGGACCACTAGCTTGTTTGTCCCCTTTTCTATATAAAAAAAAACAAAAGATATTAACAACATCCACATTACATTGATACTCGTAGCTTTCAGCGCGTAATACCCTGTAACGTTTCTTTCTTTGAACTCTTAATGACATTAAAAAAGGGAGTAATAGAAACCATTTACAATAATTGACTTTGAGAATATTTGTGGGAATTATTGATAGAATAATGAAAAAAAAAAACCTACTGGCATTTGCTTCTCTATATTTTTATGTGAGTATTATGTTTGTGGAAATAAAATCAATGACGACCTAGTAGCCAGAGTAGCTGTTTGCTAAGCTGCGGTTCCTGAGTTCGAATCCCAGCCGGAGTCAACATGGTTTTCAGGGTTGGTTGTGGTCTAATTGTCTATATGTCTCTGGCACTGCACCATACCTCCGACCTTGTCGAATGAGCGTTACTTCAGGCGCGGGTAGTTAAGGACGAGTGAGTGCTTCTAATTTGGCGTGTAAGCTTGCGGCACTATAATATCTCCTGCCCAGCTGACAGCTCCTGATAGTATTCGGAAGTTGTCGCCGTGGTCGAAAATCGTCAAGAAAGACACCATATTTATGTGTAAAAAACAATTCCATTGATAAAAATCTAATAAACCCGATTCGACCACGCGCCATAATAAACTAGATATGCTTAAGCCTAGCCCTATGAGAAAGAGGCGTGACTGTACGTATGCTTAAGTCAGCTTAAGTAAAAATCCTCTTAAGAGAAGGTATAAAAATTCTACAGGAGTTGCTAACGGCGCCGAAGGGAAATTTAAGAACTTTTTTAAGTCTTCTGAAGAAGCCCCGTGTGGTAAAAGAGAATCTACTACCCCATCTCATCCCGTGGGATGGGTTAAAAGTCGACAGAGGGAAAATTAACACCAGAAGATTGGCAGCAGCATCTTCCTGTAACATCTGAATAAATAAACTGCGGTTGCAAACCCACCTGCCAACACTGTAGAGTATATAACAAAACAGATGTACGTTTTTAAAAGATTTAAGTATAAGTGAAATCACAAATAATAGATTCTGGTGGTAGGATTTCTATGAAGGTGTCTTAGGCAGTTACCGCAGTGCCAGCTATTCTGCTGTTAAGCAGTGAAGTGCAAATATTTTGGTCTGTAGGTGTAAAGGAGTCTTGGGGCCTTGGAGGTTCCTTAGGTAACCTAAACTTGGTGTTAAATAACAGCCGTGGACTTCACAAAAAAATATAATTGTCATAAAGCGGTTACAAGTTGCGCAATACAGAGTAGTAGTTACAGGATATGAGACTAAAGAATCGATGATTTTTGGTGACGAGCTATTATGAACAATTTTACAACGCAGAAAGTGCAACATCATCATCATTTAGCCTATCACTAGTCCACTGCTGAACATAGGCTTCTCTCATAGATTGCCACTAAACTTAGTAACTCTCATTTTGGGGAGATTTTACAATAGTTGCCACGCTTGGCAGACGGGTTTGCAGCCGCAGTTTATTTATTAAGATGTTCCAGGAAGAAGCTGCTGCCCATCTCCTGGTTTTTATTTTCCCTCTGTTACAACACCCACGGGATAAGAAAGCGTGGTAGTTTCTCTTAAGTTCTCTATACTAATATTATAAAGAGAGAGTGAAAATTTTGTGAGTTTGTGTATTATGTGGAGGGTATTCTTCGGAGCCACTGCACCTATTTGAAAAATTAATGGTGAAAAGTTATGGCAGCGTGGCAGACTCTTCCCAGCTCTAAACCCTTTCAAGAAATGTGAGAGGCCTGTGTGAGACATTTAAAGGCTGTTACTTTACCTTTTTATTCAAACATCGGTAAAAATTAGACAGGCACCGGTGGCTATTTTTATTGTATTACGTGACGAGCACAACGTTAACTTGATGGTAAGTGCAACGTGCACCCACAACAAAACTTCACACTTCGCCCGAAACCCCGAGACTTCCGTTTTTAAGATTTATATGCCCAGTGATTACGCTAGCTCTCAGTGCCATCCAGACCAAAACACAGTAATGTATGCACACAACTACTTCACGGCAGAATAACTGGCCCTGGGGTGGTACCTACCTAGACGGATTCCTGGACAAAAATCCTGCCACCAGTGAAGGCTTTTTCTCGTAGAGTCAATGACAACCGCCTGGCCTAGTAGTCAGAGTACCTGATTACTGCTGCAGGTCCTGGGTTCAATTCTTAGCCAGAGCAAGAATATGGGCAAAAACACAAATGTTACTTTACGGGTAAAACGCACTTGACATGTGCAAAATACTTTTGAAAACATTGTTCAAAAGGTTTATTTTCTTTATACCAATTTATTTTTTCTTTTCACTTAATGCAGATTCAGAATAGAAAATGGACGTGATTATGCCACAAAAGAAAATTGTTCTTAATGTATAGAAACAGTATAATGTCTTCCAAAATGTCACTTACGTAGGATGTTGCTGTCGGAGAGCAATTCTGAAAGATTTTCAGTCCCGTACGTGCCCCTATACAAACGCTATACTTTAATTCCATTAACGACCACCAACCATTAGGCACTCTTTGGATTATCATATGGGGCATATTTTTACCGGATCATCCCAACACTTTGATTCATTCGTTGTTATAAGAGATAAAATTTATTTGCGTTGCGTATTTGCGACGTTATGTACGTTACGGAAAAAACATTTCACCACGTCTAGGTAGGTACCACCCCAGGGCCAGTTATTCTTCCGTGAAGCAGTAGTGTGCAAAAATGACTGTGTTTCGGTTTGAAAGGCACTATGAGCTAGTGTAATTACTCGGCATTAGACTTAACAACTGATGTCTAAGAGTGATGGGCGCAGTGTGGTGTCACACATAAATGTTTTTCACTGGTGGTAGGATTCCTATGCAGGAATCCGTCTAGGTAGGTACCACCCCAGGACTAGTGATAGGCTATAAGGACGACTAGATGAACAAAAAAAATGTTGGCTGAGTAACAATAATGTTAGGTTTAGCGGATTGATAATTTTTAAAATTAATTAGTAAATTATATAAAGTGTGCAATTATTTTTTGTGCTTATAATTTGATTTGTGCAAATCGATGTACGATTATACGCCAACTAAGTAGTTTAATTATTTTACTCTACATTTGTCCATATATTTCTTATGATGAAAATAGGAGCTTACAAAATTGAGGTAATATTTTCGCCAGATGAGCATGGCGGTGCACATACAGTCTTCCGAGTTTCCTCCAGGTCTGGGCCGATCCCGAAACCAGTGCTGTGATGTTATCACCGCGGCTTTAACAGAGTTCGGTCCACTTTGCGATTATACTCGTATGTATAGCAGCACAGATATTTTGCTAGCAGGTATATTTTTTTTACGTAGTGGCTAAGACATTTCTTAGTTTTCTTTTTTTCTTGTTTCATATTTTGTGCTGTAAGTTTTTTAATCGTGAAAGTACTACTTACTATTACTTACTTACCAGTAGTGGTGATAAGCTGAAATGATGATGATGAGGTAAAAAATAGAAGAAGCAAAGAAGTGGATCAGGTGGATAAAGTCAGGATCGTAGCAAGTGGAAAGATGTGATCTCTGTCTAACCCAATTGGAAAGAGGCCTCACTATCTATATGTATGAGATAATAAATATAAAATTTTCATCTAAGATTTTGTTTTAAACGCAGTGAACTAAGTTTATGAAATGCAGTCGCTGTCATCCCACTAATATTTCCGATATTTTTCCTTTTAATAACAGCTGAACGAGTTTTATCAGACTTGCACCTTCAAAGAATTCTGTCTTGTCTAACTTCGAAAGTGTTCGAAGGAAATATAAAAAGCTATTGATTTCCAGTGCTTTATCCGAAACTTCTAGAAAATATTGAGAGGTCTAAGTTTTCTATTGAGTAAGTCTTTTTACACACATTTATTTATATTTTATCTTTACGATGTAATGTATTTAAGGAAGAAAGTATAATGTGAGAGTATTTCAAGATATCACTGTCGCGGACAGAAGTATTACCGGATTAAAGAAGGTAAAAATTGGCGGTATTCAGCATTTTTACTGATGGTAGGTTTCCTGTGCAGGAATCTGTCTTAAGTAGATACCAACGTGGTAGCGGCTTAAGAGAATCTACCACCTCATCTCATCCCGAGGGTGTCGTAAAAGTCGACCGAGGGAAAATAAAACCCAGGATATCGGCAGCAGCATATTCCTGGAATATCTTAATAAATAAACTGCGGTTGCCAACCCGTCTGCCTAGCGTGCCAACTATGGCAAAATCCCTCCAAAATGAGAGCTACTAAAATGTTGTGGCAACCTATGGGGGTGGTCTATATTCAGCAGTGGACTAGTTATAGGCTGAGATGATGATGATGAGATACCAACGCAAGACCAGTTTATTATTTTATTTATTTTAGTTTAATTAAAACGAATGGAACCAATTACATTCATCTCGCTCACAGAACTTCATACATTCTAACAATGTTACTGGCCATTCATCCGCAAACAGGTCACGCTAAGGTCTTGTGTTCAGGAGAGCGTTGAGTGCGGTAACGACAGAGAAGGGTGAGTCAGCACGAACGACGGCGCGCGCCCGCGGCACAGCAAACAGTTTGTGTTTAAGATTACGAGTGTAATTATTTTGCACGAAAAATTGACTCTGTAATACTGCAACTGAAGCAGTAGTGTGCAAACACTACTGTGTTTCGGTCTAAAGAGCACTGAGAGCTAGTGTAATTACTTGGCGTATGAAACTTTAGAACTCGTGTCGCAAGGGGACGCAGTGTGGTTCCACATAGACTTCTGTGTGCACAGCACACAGCAATTGTTGTAGGCAGACGCTTAACTTACCATTACGTGAACCTTTTGCTCGGGATTTTTGGAGAGCTGGGCGCTCATGGTACGTATTATAAAACCCGAGCAGCCCAAGTTCGAACAACAAAATGATTTCTTTGGCAAGCGGATTGGCAGCCGCAGTTTATTTATTCAGATGATCCAGGATGACGCTGCCCATCCAGGTTTTAATTTTCACTTCGTCGACTTTACTACACCCACGGGATGAGATGGGGTGGTGGATTCTCTTAAGACGCCACCACAAGGGTGGTCCCATATAATTTTGGTCAAGTTCTGATGATAGGATCCATGAGAAAATCATGAAATACTGTTAGGCGCTGCTGCGTCGAAGTCGGTTTTTTGATTAATAATTATGTAATTTGCTATGTGTATGTTTTACATATATGTATGTTGTATGTTGTTATTTACGATATGATGATGTTCTTCTAGCCGATTTCGGCCACGGCGACAACTGCCGACTACTCTCGAGAGCTATCAACTGCGCAGGAGATATTATAGTGCCGCAAGTGTATGCGCAAACACAGAGGCACTCACTCGTCCCAACCTACCCGAGCCCGATGTAATGCTGATGCGATAAGATCGGAGGTAGGCTAGAATACAGTGTCAGAAACACGGGGACAATCACAACACAACCAGACCCGAAAACTAACAATTTATGTTTTAGCACAAATGTTGACTCCGGCTGGGATTCGAACCCAGGAGCCGCGGCTTAGAAGTCAGGTACTCTGATCAATAGGCCACGCGGTTACGATATAGCATTGTTACAAAGAAAAAAATGTAAATGTTCTTACATTCATACATACATACAGTCACGCCTCTTTCCCATAGGGGTAGGCAGAGACCACATCTTTCCACTTGCTACGATCCTGACACACAAATGTTCTTGAGGAAGATTATTAGTGTATATGTTTATGAATCTGTTTGATATTTTCCTCTTAAAGCGTGCTTCGGTTAACTATAAGACTATTCTTTGATTTTTATATAACAAGCTGATGCCAGCAACTTCGTCTGCGTGGATATAGTTTTTTAAAATATCCCGTGGGATCTTTTTGATTTTCTTTGCCGACAGCAGGATGCAAGCAATCTCTGTGCCAAATTTTGTCAAGGTTGGTTCAGCGGTTGAGCTGTGAAAAGGTAACAAACAGACAGAGGGACAGAGTGAGTTACTTTCGCATTTATAATATAAGAATGGATGTTTGATGACTAAGATAAAACTAAAATAATTACAAATAAGAGGATACCTGCGCTCTTTCTTTCGCCTGTTGCTTCTTTGTGAGAGGAAACTCACGACGAAACGGCAGTGCATTAAAAATTATTTATGTTCGATTTACGAAATTTACATTTATATTTAATGAAAAATAAAGAATTTTCACTTCATGTCTCGGGTCTGGGTGTTAGTGCGTGTGCGGTTCTTATCTGTGAAACGCACACACGATAAAGGAAAAACGATATGTGGGGCAACGTTGGGCAAAACATTTTCTTTTTGTACAAATGTTTGCCCTGGCTGCAACCCAAACTTAGGACTTACGGCATCGAACTCCGGTACTCTCACCAGTAGGCCACGCGGTCGTCATAACTAAATGTAAATTTAAACTATTGTCCGGCCTCAGAGAATGCACATTTGACAGTTCGTTATCGAATGTACGATATAACTTTGAAACAGCGAACACATTTCATTGACACCATCTGCAACAAGAAATGATATAATTACGTCAATTTACAATAAATGTAAACGTACTATTCCTAAACTACGGCAATCTGTTAAATGTCAATGTGCACCGCAGCGGCCGAACTTTCGTAGCAAGTTTATAAAAAGGTAAAAAAAATTAAAAACAATACAAACATAATTTCTTATATTTAAGCGAACATTACACATTTGGTGGTAGGATTCCTATAAAAGAGTCCGTCTAGGTAGGTACCACCCCAGGGCCAGATATTCTACCGTGAAGCAGTAGTGTGCAAACATTACTGTGGTTCGGTTTGAAGGGCACTGTGAGCTAGCGTAATCACTGGGCATATGAGACTTTAGAACTTATGTCTCAGGGTGATGGGCGCAGTATGGTGTCACACAGAAATTTTCTGGGTGACACAGCATTTGTTATGGGCAGACGTTGCACTTACCATCAGTTGAAAGTTTCGCTCATTTCACTTTATCTAATAAAAAAAAAACTACTTTTACGGATTTTATCGCGTTTAATTTTTAAACTATTTATAACCCGAGACGTTTCGAGTACTTTACAGCACCCATGGTCACGGAGGGACTGAGGTAACAGATGTCGTCGGGTTATAAATAGTTTAAAAATTAAACTCGATAAAATCCGTAAAAGTAGATTTATTAAACATAATACAAAAAGTTAGTATAATTTATTAGAATCAATTTCCGAAAACAAAAATAATAAATGGTCTCTTATATGATTAAAATCATAGAGTACTGTACAAAAACAAACGAAAGATTATGATGAAGAAACAAACATTGTTCTTTTCGTTTCGTTAAATTGATAACAATGTTTTTTTTAATTAAACACGTAGTCGGGAAGTTCTGGATTCTTTTGAAAGTTTTTTTTGTTATGTTTCGGCGAGATGCAATGTGCAGGCCTAATTCGTCACTTCGATTGGCGCTAAGTTTTCGCCGGCGGGGTGGGCGGGACGGGGGAGGGGTCCACGCAGGCGCCACTTCCCGCCATTTTCTCAGGGCGGGGATGTCAGGGCGGGCGGATTTCCCTACGCATTGGGAAAACTTTATTAGACCTAATCTTTAGTTGTGAATATCGTATGTTTTGTAATTTTACACTCTGTCAATTGTATTCTTTGGCACTTGGTATAGTGTTTACATGAGGTGATACTGCTGTAATTTATATTATTTTAAATATTTATATTGTTTTTAAAATGACAAAAGTTTTTAGCTCTCATATTGGAGGGATTATGCCATAGTTGCCACGTTTGGCAGGCGGGTTGGCAACCCCCTGGTTTTAATTTCCCTCTGACGACTTTTACGACACCCACGGGATGGGATTGAATGGTAGATTCTCTTAGGCTGCTACAATACGGCCACTATGTTTATTATATTCTTAATTACTAAATTTGATATCTAAAATTAATTTTGTTTAATAAAATTCTTAAAAGCTTGTCGGAAAAAACTGAATCTGAATTCAAAATATCACAAGTCACATAAATATATAAAATGTCACAGAGACTATATGAAGACAATATGTTATTATTAGAAGCGTAATGAAAAAGATCATTATATAGAAGGACAAATATGTGTGAAAATAATTCTTGCTCTGTACTTGGGAACCGCCTGGCTAAACAAAACAAAACTTACTTCTGTTCGTTATGGTCTTATACTTCTAGCCGGTGTAGATTTTGATATTCACAAGAGCTTTATTTATATTATATATATTTATACATATGTTAAGATAATAATGAATTGTCGTCCAGTTCCAAGCCATGTTTAAACTTTCAAGTCTCCAGCTCCTCGGGAAGAAGTAGTAGTAAATTTGACCCGAACAGACATACGCGATAGTTAGTAACTATAAATGTTGTAAAAAATGCGTTTATTTTGCCGTGAAGCGTGAAGTAGTATGAAAACATTGTTGTGTTTCGGCACCGACAGTTACTGTAATTACTGAGCATATGAGACTTAAGAACTGATTGATGTCTCAAGGTAGGCGCAGTGTGGTGCCACTCAGTTTTTTTTTAAATTTATAAAGTGATAAAACGAGCAAAACGTTCACCTGATTGTAAGTGCAACGTCTGACCATAACAAATGCTGTGTCACCCAGACAATTTCTGTGTGACACCACACTGTGCCCATCACCCTGAGACATAGGTTCTTAAGTCTCATTGACTACGCTAGCTCACAGTGCCCTTCAAACCGAAACACAGTAATGTTTGCAAACTACTGCTTCACGGCAGAACAACTGGCCCTAGGGTACCCTAACTACCCTACTACTACTACTACCCTACCTAGACGGATTCCAGCATAATAATCCCACCACCAGGGGACACAGCATTTGTTATGGGCAGAAGTTACTAGGACGCTTATCATCAGATGAACGTTTTGCCAGTCTCGCCACTTACTATAGAAATACTACTACTGAACTATAGAATTACTATAAAAAAATTAAAGATTTTTTTCCAGGACTATAAAATTCTTTATAATAAGATTTAGTCGAATCAAAAGTGGAGGGAGAGAAATCGCGCTTTGAAAATATTCAGGAAAAAAATCACAATATCTATATCAACATTAAAATTTTTCCCCAAAACGAGCAGGGCTACATTTTCATCCCAAGTGGCCAGTCGCTATCGTGCCGTCGTCCCGTGCGATCGACGCCCGCTTTTCCCGGGTTCCCGACATCGTGTGTCACAATTCAGTTAAATGTGTCCGGTGTCTTAGTGATGATCTTATGTGTTTGTGTTAGCATAGTGTTGTTCTAAGGTCGTCGTTCTCGTGGTCCGGACCTATGTAAGTATTTATTTTTATACGCAACGGATTAAGGAGATTTCGCGCGGCCTTGTAGAGTATTCTTATTTCAGATCTTATTTACAGTCTCAGTTGTCTCGTAAATAAAACAAAGGTTTAAGGGTACTGTCGCGCCAAGTGAAGTTGGATTTAGGGAAATTAATACTGGCTTTGTAATTTTTATACTTTTATTTAGGTAGTATCCTTTATTTAAGAAAAGTACATTTATTTTTACGATAGCTGATTACCAGTGTTTAGAATTTAGGCATACAAAGAAACGTTTTTCTATCTATTAATTTGTTGATGAACAACATTTTGATGTTTGTATACTCCACTTTAATCTTTTTTGAGGCTGTCTATATTCTAACCACAGCCTAAAATATTATTGTAGTTTTTGTTTTATTTATATACTACGATAGTTAAGTTGTACAAAAATAGGGCGACTTAAGATGCAAGTCTTCTGTAAATACAAATTACAATTATCAATGTTATGAGTTGAGTAGGACATTTTTAAAATGATAAAGTATTATTGGAGTGTCATTTGATAATAGTTCAGAGTTTTGTTTTTTGTTACAATACATATGCCGCTTCGATTGACGTTGTGTCTCTAAAAGTAGGAGGCTCAGAACCTGTTTTTGTAAAATCTATGTTAAGCAAACGATGTCAGTGTGTCATGGATGCAATGTTTAAAAAAATACGTTTGCTAGTTGCTTTTTACTATGTGGACTGGATAAAAAAATGTTATACAGAGTATACAAAATAACTTGGCGAAAAAGGTCGATAATTGTCCCAATGCTGAACAATGGCCTCTAGTACTTATTTTTTTTTAATTTCATACGAACAAAACGAGCAAAACGTCCACTTGATGGCAAGTGCAACGTCTGCCCATAACAAAGGCTGTGTCACTTATAATATTACTGTGTGACACCACACTGCGCTCGACACCTTGGGACATCTGTTCGTAAGTCTCATATGCCCGGTGATTACACTAGCTCTCAGTGCCCTTCAAACGGAAACATAGTAATGTTTGCACACTACTGCCCCACGGCAGAATAATTTGTCCTGGGGTGGTGGTAATGCCTACGAATTCCTGCATAGGAATTCTACTGCCAGTAAGTCTTTTTGTACTTATCACTTCTATCGTTCCAATGATGGTCTGCGCTCACCCCTTCGTCATGTGGTTGACACATATAATAGAAAGATATGTTTTCTTTGTCTGCTTCAAAATTTACAAAATGTATAAATGACAGTTTACTTAACAATTAAGGGCGGATTTCACCGTTGAATCTAAACGCGATCAGTTCGAGAAAAACGAAGTTTAAACGTTTAACTGGGTTCAATGCTACAGTTTGCATTTCATCAACATCAAATAAACGCAGTCAATGCTAAACGCGGTTTAAATTCAGAACGCCCAATTTTCGACGTTCAGCTCTTTAAACGCGTTTAAAGAGCTGTCATTGTCAAATGCACAACTATGTAACCACAAAAAATATTTTTAATTCGTATTATTTATTGTTTGCATACCTATGTAACCTATGCATAAAAACAGGCTGTTTGATGTCACAAAATACGAAATAAATCGTCTTTTTGTTTTAGTTTGTGACGATATTTCATATAAACTTCGTTTTTCTAAACGCGATCAAAATGGAGTCGGTGAAATCGGTTAGACGAAAACCGAGATCAAATGATACATTTGAACTCAGTTAAGCAAAACGCGGTTTTATTAAACTTGGTTTCCAAAGCAATCCGTGAAATCGGGTCCTAATTGTCCTGTTATCTGTACTGTGCTACTGTGTGGCATTGTTTGTTATCCCAAATAAAAAGAAAAAAGTACTTAGTAGTTGTACTTATTATTTTGCTTTTGAAATGTAATGAACCATATTTATTCTCTGGCGTAAGGAATTGAGATTTCGTTTGTGAAATGTCATTTTTCACAATCTACGACCCGTCCCTTTGACGTACAAACACTTAATTGAAATTTTGTGCTGGGCCTTTTAAGTTGTAATAAAAGACCGATTCGTTTTTCGTAGTATAAAAAACTAATTAAATATAAAATTTATTTTAAATGATATACTTTTAAATATGATACTATGTTTTACAATAAATTACATTGGAATTTACGTACAACTATCAGAGCTGTTTGTTTGTAATTACGTTCATCAAACAACTTTCGAAAACGAAATATGTAGACAATTTAGATTAACTGGATTATTTTCCATATAAATAGGAGATAGTAAAAAAAAAATCATATGTTTACTTGCTTTATGGTTAATAAAGAGAATATAGTGTAAAGTTTTAATTTCGTGACTATTCAAAATCCTATTGGGAAAGTAAAGTAAAAGTGAGTGCCGTGTGGTAGCGGCTGAAGAGAATCTACCACCCCGTCTCAACCCGTGGGTGTCGTAAAAATCGACAGGGGAAAAGTAAAAACCAGGAGATGGGCAGCAGCATCTTCCTGGAACATCTGAATAAATAACCTGCGGTTGCCAACCCGCCTGCCGAGCGTGGCACTATGGCAAAATACCTCCAAAATGAGAGCCACAGATTTTTGACAATCTGTGGGGGAGGCCTATGTTCAGCAGTGGACTAGTGGCAGGCGGAAATGATGATGATAAAAAAATAAAGTTACAGCCTATAAATGTCCCACTGCTGAGCACAGGCCTCCCCTCATTAATATCTCTTGGAAATTTCTTTTTTGTTCCTCAGACTTGCAGGTTTCTACACGATGTTTCTCTTCACCGCCAAGCACGTGGTAAATCAGCACTTAATATTTTTTAAGATGACCGCACCGAGGATCGAACTCAGGTCACTCGCGTATTGTGAATTTCATGGCGAAGGCCCCTGGGCGACCACGGCTCTCTAAACCCAAACTACTCATAAATCAGAATTGAGAGTACGTTTAATAATTTACTGTGTTTAGAAGTAATAGACAAAAAACTTTCAGTATTCCCATTATCCAAGATGGACAGAACGTTTGCCTAGAAAAAAATTACTCCTGCATTGGATTGGTCTGAGAGAACTGGTCTGTTGCCAGTAAATAATTTTCAAATTCTTTTAAAATTTAAAGTACGTCAAAATCTACACCGGTTCGACAAAGAAAACCTCCTTATAGATGACCTGGCCTGAATCTTTTTTTCCAATGCCAAAATATTACAGAACGTAATTTATAAATTATATTAAGTGATTGTAAAGTCACACAAATAACAGTTATTTCCACATATCTTCGATCTCTATATATATCGATCTATCTTATAATACGTTTTATGTAATCATGTTATCGAGAAAAGTCCCATCTCATCCTGTGGGTATCGTAAAAGTCAACATAGGGAAAATTAAAACCAGTAGATGGGCAGCAGCATCTTCCTGGAATATCTGTATAAATACACGCCTGCCAAGCGTGGCATATGAGAACGAGAAGAGACGAGCAAAACGTTCACCTGATGGTAAGTGCGACTCTACCCATAACAAATGCCGTGTCACCTAGAACGTATCTTTGTGGCACTACACTGCGTCCATCATGACATCCTGTTCCTGAGACATCAGTTCTTTAGTCACATGTACACACTGATTACAAAAGCTCCCAGTTCCCCTTCAGAGCGAAACACAGTAATGTTTGCACACTACTGCTTCACGACAGAATAACTGGCCCTGCGTAGCTACTTAGAAGGAATTCTGCCACCAAAATATTAAAAAAAACATTTAAATGTCAAAAAATAACAAAATTGATGTTCGTTAGTGTTTTTAACGGATTGGCTCAGCATGTGCTGTGTGGGAATGGGCACCAGTAGCGCTAATTTTTAACCAGAGAAAAATAATGTGGGGCATCGTATTTGAGATTACTAGCAGCTCCAGACGTTCTTATGCCAATTAGAGAGTTTTGTTGGATTTCCTATGGACCATCATCAGAACACGACCACTGCAGAGGTTTCCCCTTTCTAATGATGTTCTCCCAGCCGATTTCGACCACGGCGACAACTTCCGAATAATATCCATCAAACTGCGCAGGAGATATTATGATGTCTCACTCGTACCAACCTACCCGCGCCCGTTGTAACGCTGATACGATAAGATCGGAAGCAGGCTAGGATGCAGAAACACGCACAATCACAACACAAACAGACCCGAAAATCAACAATTTGTGTTTTAGCACAATTATTGGCCGCTGCTGGGATTCGAAATCAGGACCTGTAGCGTAGAAGACAGGTACTCTGACTACTAGGCCACGCGGTCGTCATTTCCCCTATCCAATAAAAAAGAGAATCATCAAGTCGGTCCACGTGGTAAAGAATTATCGCTGAACATACATAAAAAAATATCCGTCGAATTGAGAACTTCCTCCTGTTTAGAGTTCAATTAAAAACAAGTGTCATGTGAAAACTTGTTTAAAACGTACTAAAAGTATATAGTTAGTTTATAATTAGTTGAGAAAAATTTGTACCCAATATACAGACAAACAGACAGACAAGAAAGCGAGGTTAAATAAACTATTATCCAGTTCTAAGCTATGTTTAAAGTTTCCAGTCTCCAGCTCAACGGGTGATTAGTTTAAAATCAATTAGTAAATTTGACTCGAACAGACACGAAACCGAGTTAAAAACGTAAAAAAACGTAGCAAAATAGTTCGTTTTTCCGAATAAATTTTTGTTTCGTTTTAGTTTAAAACAATAAATAATGGCCTTTAGCTTGTGCTACTAAATAGCTGAACAGTACACAAGGTCACTAAATAAAATTGCTGACAACGCACAAATAATGCTTAGTATTTATTGGTATCGGTCCGCGACAAATGTGATGTCATTCACTTACGTATGTGAACTGTACTCTTTGTATTGGTCGTAAAGCCTAAGATATTCAATTTTACGTCGTTTTATGTTCAGAAAAGGGTTCCGTGGAGTCATTTGTATGGTTGGGAATGATTCTGTTAGTTTTATGTCTTCCTATTATTGTTTTGGTAGTCAATAATTCATGATTCAAAAAACGATGGCTATCTTAATGTTAGTGGATTAATAAAGTTTTAATAACAAACATTTTTGTAGGCTATTAGAATGGAACACAATAGAAATATTTTTATTTAACGTTCATTATTTACGTAACGTTATGAACGCTACTTTTTATTTATTTGATACGGCCGGACACTTCAATTTTATTATTTAAAAAAAAATGATCTAATTCACTAGCAGTGATGAGTGCGTTTCACAGGAAATCTTTTGTGTATGCTAAGTGATGACCCTTTTGTCATGACCCCCGACGTACATACAATAGCCAAACGTACAGCTTAGATATGAGATTGGTGGAAAGGATCAACTTTTTATGGTTACTGTTACGTTAATTTTTGTTTGTAAATGCATGTACGTCAGCGGTTTTTGCCGAATAAACTTTTTTTGATTCTTTTGTATTTTTCACAAAATTTATTTATATTCGTACCTAGTGCACACGGCACGAAAAAGTCAGGATGACTAGGGAACGTGGTCTTTTATATATTAATTCAATCAGTTAGTAGGTAAATTTTTAATACTTACATACATACATACATAAGATCACGACTGTATCCCATAAGGGGTAGTCAGAGACTGGGCACTCACTGCAAAAACAGATGAGTGCCACAATCTACGTTTCACCAAAACAATATAATGCACTTGGTGTGATAGGTGGTGAGCCCATCGCCACCATGCGCTGTTGGGTGCACAGTGCAGTTTAATTCCTTACTCGCCTTTTACGAGATCCATTGGATGAGATGGAGTGGTAGTATTCTTTTAACGAGCCGCCACCACACGGCACTATTTTTGATACTTTTCACTACTAAATCAAATTTCTTTGGTAAATGTATTCTTGGCTTTTGATTTGACTTTATTAAATAATGTGACCCCCAGCCGGGGGAAGCCTAAGCATCTTGTGTTGAAATTAGGGTGCTTTTTATTTCAATAGACTCGCGAATCATTCTTGGTAGGAATCGGTGTTCTTTTGCTAGGGTTTGTGATCTATCAAATCTGATCTAATGGTCGGGATGAATCACATGGACATATACTGCAGATATCAAACACCTCTTTTCTCCCATAAAACGAAACGTCGGGTATCAAATACTTTAAAATTAACGCGACAAGATTAAAAATAATATATTTTATTATAAGATTGTTAGGTTTAGTATTCTTAAATGCGCGGAGAGCGTAGCGAGCGGTGCCTTTAGTTTTATTAACAACAAAAAATATTTTTTGCTTTTTTAATTTATAGTAATTGATGGCAATTATTATTTTAGCATTTGTGTTTGCGCGTTAAAATTGCCCCTTTTTTATACTTCTTAGATGCTTGCCATTGCAATTATCTTACTGGTTGTAGGATTCCTGTGCAGGAATCCGTCTAGGTAGGTACCACCCCAGGACCAGTTATTCACCCGTGAGGAAGTAGTGTGCAAACATTACTGTGTTTCGGTCTGAAGGGCACTGAGAGCCAGCGTAATCAATGGGCATATGAGTTATGAGAACTGATGTCTCAGGGTGACGGGCTCAGTGTGGTGTCACACAGAAATGTTCTTGGTGTCACAACGTTTGTTATGGCCAGACGTTGCACTTACCATCAGGTGAACGTTTTGGTCGTTTTGTCACTTTTAAACAATAACAAAAAATAATATTTTATAATTTTATTAGTTATTGGTTTAGTTGTTATTTGAACTATGTTGCTGAAAGGGACAGACGAATAAACAACACGAAAAATATACATCTATTTTATATATTTTCTTCATGCGTTGGTCGTTGTGGCGTAAACAGCGACGCAATCCATTATAAATTCAAGACAACATGTCACAACTAAAACATGTTTCGTCTGCCATTTGTAATTTACGTTATGATGTTTATGATAATACTTGGTTTGTTTTTCGTTGTTATAATTTATAGCGCATTTTCATAGTTTTGAAACGACAGTGGGATGTCTCAACACTTCTTAAATTAGTGGAACGGCATATTATAAATAAAAATGATTCTAGAAAGAATAGTAAATAAATGTGTCATGAAGCCATCGAAATAATAATGAGTTTAGAAATAAATTTTGATGAGGTCACAAATATGCAGGAATCCGTCTAGGTAGGTACCATCCCAGGGCCAGTTATTCTACCGGGAAGCAGTAGTGTGCAAACATTACTGTGTTTCAGTTTGAAGGGCACTGTGCGCTAGCGTAATCACTGGGCATATGAGACTTAAGAGCTGATGTCTCAGGGTGACGGGCGCATTGTGGTGTCACACTGTTCTGGGTGACACAGAAATTGTTATAGACAGACGTTGCACTTACTATCAGGTGAACGTTTTGCTCGTTCCGTCACTTTTATCAAACAAAAAAAAAGATACAAACAGACCGACTGGCAAACGAAAATTTTAAATACTGTTTTTTTTTCTTATTAGTGCCGCATATACGTTCATAAGCATTGAGTAAAAAGCTGTTATTTTGTTATTAGAAACAGACACTTCAATTTTATTTGTATAGATTTCTGTTGCATTCCCTCCAATCTTCTCACTCGTTTAAATACAATTTCACTTCAAACGACGAAGACTTAATACTAGCGCTTCTCATATCCATAAAATCTTCGCGACTCTCTTTTGTGAATCAATTGCAATCAATTTGAATAGCGCGATGGTCACTCCACAAATGCAGCTGTATAAAATTCGGGTCAACGTCCGGATTTTCGTTTAGCTTCTGAAATGTATTCCAGTCGTGACATTTCCTATCACTTCTCGTAAAGGTGGGTGTCGATTTTTTGTGATAACATATTATAAGTTAACTATCATCTGACAACCGCGCAGCCTAGTGGCCAGAGTACCTGACTTCCACGTTGCGGGTCCTGGATTCGAAGCTCACTCGGAGCTAACATTTGTGCAAAAACTGGTGGTAGGATTCCGATGCAGGAATCCGTCTAGGTATGTACCATCGCAGGGCCAGCTATTCTGCCGTGAAGCATGTAGTGTGTTTCGGTTTGAAGGGTACTGTGAGCTAGTATAAGCACAGGGCATATGAGACTTAAGAATTGATGTCTCAGGGTGATGGGCGCAGTGTGGTGTCACACGGAAATATACTGGGTGACACAAGCATTTTCTATGGGCAGACGTTGCACTTACCATCAGGTGAACGTTTTTGCTCGTCTCGTTACTTTATGAAATAAAAAAAAATAAGAAAGTTTAACAGTTTTAATTTTTTTGGTAAACAATTTAAAATAAAAAGTTTAATAAAATTATAAGAACTAGGGCAAAATAGGTCGCAATTGGGATCGCTGAATTTAATGGTTTCTTATATTTACGTGAATACTACACATTCAAATAAAACTTTTTTTACGGTTTTTATATTATATAATTAAAAGTATTAGCACCCATGGTGGCGGGAGGACTGAGGTGTCAGATGTCCTGTTGTCATAGTCAACCAGGGGTACCTTCTGCTTTTAATTATTAGTTTTTATTTTTTAGTCCGATCTGCGTCGAACGGACTAAAAATAGTTTTATTTAAATTGCTGAATTTAGTTCGCATCCTTGCGGCGAACTAGTTCGTTAGTTTTTCAATAAAAGAAAACGTTGTACCACTAATCCGTCTAGGTAGGTACTACCCCGGGGCCAGTTATTCTGCCGTGAAGCAGTAGTGTGCAAACATTACTGTGTTTCGGTTTAAAGGGCACTGTGAGCTAGCGTAATCACTGGGCATATAAGGCTTAAGAACTTATGTCTCAGGGTGACGGACATCTGTGTGGTGTCACACAGAAATTTTCTGGGCGCCACAGCATTCGCTATGGGCAGACG
>JAHVAK010000326.1:0-23827 GCA_019845155.1 Luehdorfia chinensis | reverse complement strand
TTTAATCGCTGAACCGATCTTGAAGGAAATTGGCGCAAAGATAGCATGCATCTTGGAGATGGATATAGAATATATAACCACGCGGACAAAGTCGCTGGCATAGTACTTAATAAATCTTCAACTCTATAGAAGTCAGCTCATCACTCCGAAAGTGTAATATACGAGTATATGAGTAATCAAGATATGCTAATAGCCACTTTGAAATTCAAACTAGTGAGCAGAAGGATCTCTTGTGGTCATACCGATGGCACTTTTAACGTATCGTAGTAAATTGTTATATAAATCAAATTGGGATTGACTTATGTAAAAAAAACATACAGTCACGCCTTTTTCCCATTACGGGGTAGGCAGAGGCCACTAATGTAGCCTACTTTTCGCCCTCGCGGGGAAAAATTAACGTATTAATTAATTAAGTAACGATGGCAATATTTAGGTCATGATCAAATATGTAACATAAAAAGGACTTAAATATTTAATAAAACTACTTTTACGGATTTCATCGCGTTTAATTTTAAACTATTTATAACCCGACGTTTCGAGTACTTATAGCAACCATGGTCACGGGGGACTGAGGTGACAAATGTCGCATATTTGCGTAAATATAAGAAATAATTATAAGACTTAAATATTTCAAAAAAAGTCGGCAGTCTTTATTTTTAATTTTTATTTGATAAAGTGACGAGACGAGCAAAACGCTCACCATAACAAATGCAATGCTACTCTAAAACATTACGGAGTGTCACCCTGAAAAATTCGTTCTTTAGTCTCATATACCCGGTGATTATACTAGCTCTTAGTGGGCACTAAGAGCTAGTATAATCTTCAGACTGAAATACAGACAAAAACACAGTGATGTTTGCACACTACTGCTTCACGGCAGTAACTGGCCCTGGAGCCACCACCAAAACAGCTGCTACTATTATAATTTAAGATGCATTTATATGATATTAATTTGCATGCATTTATTTTAACACATTTATTTTGCTTTATAAAACTTTATATTACCGAAACATCCCTAAAATTAAAACACAGAAGTGCGCCGTCCACTGAAAAAAACTCATCAAACGCTCGCCAATTTGTGTGAGTAATAATTACTTATTTAGCATAAAATGTTGAAAACTAAATTCCGACTACTATTACATATTCCCAATAAAATTTACATTTGTGTTTTAGAATATAAAAAGAATAACATTTATAATCTATCTAACATTTATTTAATCGGTGAAATGGTTTAGGGAGTATGGGTAGGGACTATAAGGTATGAACATGCCTAAATGTCAAAATCATAAAACATGGTTTGCATTGTCGTAGTTGTGTAAAGGGTAGTAACATTTATGGGTTTAAAAGAGAAGGCATTATCGATATTACAAAATGTAAATTATGTAATATATTTCACCACGTATATATAATGTATATTTACATTATATTCTTCCGGAGACTTTGCAGCGTTGCTTGTTAGTTATTGATTGAAATATTATACAATTTAAAATAAAAAGGAAAATATAAAAAACTCTTTAGAACAATTAAAACGAGATTTAAATGTGGAATAAAAAGAAGTGTTAACCGCCTAACACAGTAACTAATAAATAATATTGGATGGATATATAATCAGATAATTTAATAAACACTTATTATTTTGTAGAAGATAGAGCAAACGAGCAATGATCACCACCGCCCATGAAATCTGCAATACCAGAAGAATTACGAGTGCGCTGCCAGTCTTTGAGAATAGAGTAAGCTCTATTTTGAAGGTTTTTCCGGACCGATCCATAAAGTGAGTGCGTGGCAGAAAATTTATTAAAAAACGCACAGTGGTAGAATGCCAGCCATATAAATGATGTGGGTGGAATTTTAAGTTACGCAGCAAGCACAAAGAGCAGGCACTGGGGTGCCCCCGCCTAGATATGATTTGGCGCATGTTACGCCAAGAGAAAGGATAGCTATTTATGCTATGTAGAAAGGGTAGCCAGATCGGGTGGTCTGGGGACGTCGTATTCGTCGTAGACATCTTTAAATGTCGTATATATAGTTCGCATCTAAGAAAATTTAATAGCGCAATGTTGGACGTATAAAATATTTCTTAAGCTTCTCAAGTGGCGATATAGATGTTGCTATATCACCGCTCCCCGACCGAGACTGGATATCGCAGTTAGCGTGCAGATCTTGTGACGTTAGGCGATAATGTGTAGTCTGGCGATACGGTGAAGCCGTATAAAGTCGCACTGACGACTCGATGTTCAGTTCGAGACGTATGAAAATAGTGTTCATGCCTCAGCAGTTAGCCTAAGGAGAGAGGCCGCCGATGATAATCCTCGGTGGCTGAGCTGAGGTGGGTGACTAAGAAGCACGTGTTGTGCCGACACTAGGCTAGAGCTGTGTCTGCGATGTGTTGCTGTGGTTGGCAGACGTTTTTTTTATTGGATAAAGTGACGAGACGTGCAATACTTTCACCTGGTGCAACGTCTGCCTTGAAATAGAGGCCTTGGCAATGGCCTTTGATCGGGTCTGGCAATAAGCGCTTCTCTCAAAGCTCCCTTCCTATGGGCTTTCCGAGAAATTATGCAATTGGGTTACCAGTTTTCTCACAGACGGGGCATTAACCGGTCGTTGACGGTGCGTCCTCGGACTCTATATCTATGTACAGATGTTTCTTCAGCAAATCAATGATATGTTTCAAATTAGTAACATTTATTGCTATGCAAACGACAGCACTAGTGATGCCTTATACACCGATTGTGCTAATATTTCACGAACTCGGGAGTGCCGGAACAAACTTGTGTGTGAAACAGAGATTTTGTTAGTCAAAATCTCGGATCGGGTCTGACATAATTAAGTGCAATTCAACCCTAAGAAGACACAGGTTTGCGCTTATACCGCTAAAAAGTAACCGTTGTCGTATCTCCTCATTTCGCGACTCCCATTGTTGCCTCAGTCACTACCGGAATCCTTGACGTTGACATATCGGGTGACGTTCAGTTTCGCGGTGACCTGGAATGGAAGGCCTCTAAAATGCTAGGTTATGCTCAGTAGAATGTGAAATTATACTATTTAAAATGTCTGGACAGAATTATTAAAAAAAATGTTTACGTGGTTAGATTTGTACAGAATAGACAAACTTGTATATGTTACGGATGTCAGTAATTCAATAATTTATTTCATTTATAATTCTATTTTTTTTTTTGGAAATATTTAGATACTCAGTAAATTGTAAAGACATTGTTTATACCAGATTCATTGTAAAAGCGTACAACAGCAACTTTTTAGTATCCTTCAGCAATACGTGCTAACACCGTACTCTAAAATTGTACAGACTATCTTGAACGAAAAGGATCCGATTTTCTTAAACCGACGAAAATTAGGAACATTATAATACTCAGCTCTATTGTGCGCATTTATCGGTAATTCTGGGGCAAAATGAATCGTTTTCGCAATGTGATCGTTTAGCTTTTTAGCAGGAAGAACATTAGTATCAGAGTGGCACTTTCAGAGTAATATATTACTTTAAATGAGGTGCTTATTGCCTCTTGTTTTTTTGTTGTTTATTTTACGATGTATGGAACTTCATCATCATTTCAGGCTATCACTGGTCCACTACTGAAGATAGGATAGGATAAATTTATTGAAGAATACGAATACTATTAAATAGAAAATGTAAGTTATAAAAAGGAAACATTTTTTTAAACTTTGGCTCCGGCTAAGATACGAACCCGGAACCTGCGGCATAGACCATCGTCGATCATCGTTACTAAAAGAGTAGACCTTTTACATAGACAAAAATGGTGGATTGAAATAGGTTTACACAATTTTACATTATTTTTGTAGACTCGTCACTTTCTTCAATAAAAAAATAATTCATGTTCACACACCATACTTACCAAATTTTCATATTTATTAAATAATATATATAACTGTCACATGATTTCCTGCAGTTACTGAGTATCGATATGATTTGAATTGAGATTAAATTGATTTTACCACTGTCATTATTGCTTACTACTAACTCCTGTAATAATAGATGGCCTGGCAATAAAGATTATTTTGTATGGTTTTATATATATTTAAGTAAATAGTATTTTGCACATATATAAAACGAAAATAAGGAGCTTGATGAAATTAAATATTGTCATTTCTTAGATATATAGTGCATATGTGATATGCAACAGAATTTACAGTGATTTATTTTTTACATAGCTTGGTGAGATCCTTGCAGGAAGCTGTATTCCTCATATAGCCTGCTAAAAAAGAAAACGAATTTAAAGATTATCCCTGAATATGTATGTAATATGATATACCCGAATGATCTAAACCACTTGGTTGGATGGTTGGAACCACTAAAAATTGTCAATATTATTTTACGAGTAAGTATTGATTTACCGTATGCTCGTAGGTGAAGGAAAAGATCGTGAGGAAACCTGCATGTCTGAGGAATAAAAATATTTCGAAGACATGTGAAGTCCACCAACTCTCATTGGAGCAGTGTGGCGCACTCTTTCCAGGTCCAAAACCCTCTTAAAAAATGAGAGGCGGCCTGTGCTCAGCTGTTGTTACATGTCTAAGAAAAGAAAATAATTCGCCAACAAGTCGCCAACCCGCACTGTAGTAGCATGGCAAATTCTTTCAGAGGCCTGTGTCAAGTTTAGGGACATTTATGGGTTGTTACGTTATTAGACATTTTTTTAAGCTTAAAATAATATTCAAGTATACCTCCACTACACCATTTAGATCACATAAACGTTGAGTACAAAATATTAATGATACTAGGTGGATTGAAAAGTACTCGGCCTAACACAGATCTATTCAATTCTAAAAATCAAATCTACCCACATTATTTAGTTCAGTTCAGACTAGTTCATTGTGTGAAGTTCGAAACGTGTGCGATAATTAGTTGTGATTTTATAAATTTATTAACAAAGTAATCGGTCATAATATCCGCGAATAGAGCAAATAGAGCAGCGTGCCGTCATTAAGTACCTCCATAAGAAGGGGCTATCATCAAAAGCCATCCATGATGACATGGTCAGTACATTAGGCGATTGTGCTCTGTCATATTCATCCGTCAAAAAATGGATAGCAGAATTTAAGCGTGGTAGAGAGAGTGTGAAAGATGAACCCCGCTCTGGAAGGCCTTCGACGTCAACTACTGACGAAAATATTAAAAAAGTACTTGATTTAATAATGGGAGACCGCAGATTAAAAATTAGAGAGATAGCCGAGATTATAGGCATCTCTTATGAACGAACTCAAAACATCATTGTCAACGAGTTGGGTTTCCACAAGGTGTCTGCGAGGTGGGTTCCGCGACTGCTTTCAGTTGAACAAAAAAGGACGCGATTGACTATTTCACGCGACTGTTTGGAGTTATTTGAAGCCGATGCAGATGATTTTTTGAATCGTTTTGTTACTATGGACGAAACTACTTACGAGTTTAAAGCATAAAGTAAATTGCCCCGTAGGGAAGGAAGGCTTTGTGTCACTAACCGCTTACGTGCTATTAAGCGAGGTTGTTACACTCTGATGGCGTATATCCTATATTAAATTGTTGAATTATTATCTTATTCAATAAATAATGTTTCTGATGAACTTGTAGCGACATACAATATAATTATTTTATTATTATTCGACCTACGTTATTTTTTTTCGCGGCGAAATTCTTTGTACATGTAGATACCTATTTACACACGGACAACAAAGGAGGAGTCGTGAAGCACTAGTGTGCAAACATAACTGTGTTTCGGTTAGAAGGGCACTGTGATCACCAGGCATACGATATTTAGAACTGATGTCTCTGGGTGACGGGCGCAGCGTGATGTCACACAGAAATGTTCTTGCAGCATTTGTTATGGGCAGACGTTGAACTTACCACAAGGTTAAAAAAGTAAAAAAGTCCTTTTACTTAACCTTTTATTTATTATTTATTTATTTAACCCCCAATGCCATTGATATATAGACGCGAATAACTTCGCCTCCAAATACAGTGGTAGTGGTAGGTGGTAGGATTCCTCCCCAGGGCCAGTTATTCTGCCGTGAAGCAGTAGTGTGCAAACATTTCTGTGTTTCGGTTTGAAGGGCACTGTGAGCTAGCGTAATCACTGGGCATATGAGACTCTAGAACCTATGTCTCAGGGTGATGGGCACAGTGTGGTGTGACAGAGAAATTTTCTGAGTGACACAGCATTTGTTATGGGTAGACGTTGCACTTACCATCAGGTGAGCGTTTTGCTCGTTTCATCACTTTATGCAATAAAAAAAACATAGAAGTCCTGTTTAGTACCCATACTGTCGTATATTATCTGCATTCATACAAACATACATACAGAAAAGAGACACCCCCCTGCGGGAAAAGAAACGTGCCTAGTGGCGAACCAAGTCGCCGCCATTTTGATACTCGTACGAGTCAAAAAAAATGTATTTCGACAGCAGTATAGTGACAGCATTGCATATTATGATTTTAATCAGTATGCATAAAGGCTGTCTGTACAATACCTTAGTATTATATACGCTGCAGATAAGCCGATATTTGTCCGGCAGACTAGAATAGCACCTACCTCTTCTCTACTGCGATGTCGTATGAGGCGACTAAGTTATTATACGGACAGATTTTATTCGTGCAGAATAACACCATGATATTCATGCTGTCACTGTACTGCTCGTGGGAACGCAATTGGGAGTAAGAATTTTTTCACGTTCGCGTTCGTTCAGGTTCGCCACCCATCACGCCTCGTTTTTCACGAGGACGAAAAATGAGCTACGGGAGTGGTCTCTGACTACCCCTTTTATGGGAAAAAGGCGTGACTTTATGTATGTATGTAGAAACAACTTGTGGACGAATAATTTTATTAATATCTATATTCCCTATAACATTTCGTTTGTTCCACATAAAATATAGTTTCCATGAATATACGAGTATTTACATAACCTAATTACGAGTATTTATCCTGCAGATTATTATCGCGCAAATACATAAGCACTTAATAGCTCATCTATTTTGCATTGATCGGCGCGATTTTATACATAGCCACTTTCTTCTAAAGCTATAAGGTAATATTAATATATATTAATTTTAACTAGGCGAATGAAGTCACGCTGAGATTTTCGAGCGACAGATGTGTAGGCCCCGTAACAACTAAAGGTCAGATTGTATCAGTGCGGGAACTATAACTTAGTTATTCGAACCAGCGTGTATAATTTAAAACATTAATCATATAAAATGTTGCAATAATATTTCAAATTCCTCAAATTTCTGACAACCATAGAAATATTTCAGAATGCCTTAAACACGCTTCCACTCTTTATTAAAATGAATCGACATTTTAATAGAATCAAAAATCACATTATTTTCAAACATTTACTTCTTCCTTAGTGCTGGTAGTAGGATTACTATGCAATCCATCTAGGTGTGTACCAGCGCAATGACAGTATTATAATTGGTATGGCGGCACTGATCACTTACCATCAGGTGTGCCGCAGGCTCGTTTACCTTCGCTCTATAAAAAAATGGATATTGCCGTCAAGAAGAAGTGTGAAAACGTTAGTGAGTTTCGGTGTGAAGACCACTAGTAGCTACTGTAATTACTGGCCATATGAGACTCAAGAATTGATCAGATTAATGAGTGCGTTGCAACACGGATGTGTTCTGGGTGACATGGAATTTGTTATGGGCAGACCTTGCACTTACCGTCGGGTGAACGATTCGCTCAGTTCGTCACATAGTTCCATACCGAAATTCCAGTGCACCGGACAACTAATATTTACATATGTGCAATGTTTTATTAATATATTTTACGCAGCTAGTTTAATAAATAAAATTGTGCTAGTAGAAGTCATTTCATTAAGTTATCCACATAGAATGAATTTAAATACATTATGAAGGAAGCTGGTTTGTCCGTAGAAGAAAATTCTTTGTCCGGTCTTCGTATAACATTGCCCTCAATAGATCATTGTCTTTCAAATGAAGCTGACCCCATTTTCTAACTCTATTAGTGACCCGGAGTTAATGGAAGCAATAAACGTTCGGAGAGACCTATTGCCTTTCCGTTAATTTACATGTAATTCTAACGTTGTACAAATATAAACTGACATACAGGTAACCAGTGCGTATTGCCAGTGATGATATCAATTTGTCCTAGGTATAAAGGACATAGTGCAAAATCATAACATTACAGTGAGAGGCACTCAAAGTTAAAAAACCTAATATATTTTAAATGGTCAAGCCAACATTTTTGAGACTTTGCGTATATTTCGGTGATGTAATCGCTGTTAGCCTTTTGGCTTTTACAGCTTCATCGGATGCTGTGCTCGCGGGGCCCGGGCCCGCGTGCCAGGTTTGGTTTGACCCAAAACATAGATACATAAATATAAACTCCTACTAAACATCTAAGTTCGGACCGTTGCGTTCGCTAGCGTGCTTGCGCTACAGTGAATATCTCCATAAATTTATTATATGAAGTCATCTAATGACCGTCCGAGGGAGACTGCGGGCCTCCGTTCGGACTGTCGACTTGTGTGTCGGAAACTCTGGGCGGTGAGAACCGCCCTGGAACACGGGTGTATCTGGTGTACGCGGTGTTATGGACGATAGCTGCGCGCCGCTCTCTACGGCGGTCGCGCGACGTTGTGCGTGTGATGTTGAAACTATTAACTGTGTGTACAGTGTTGTTCGGATCGTGGCTGACCGTATCGTGGTCAGGGAGTGCTGAGACGTCCGTGTCGTCTAGCACATTTCGCGGTCGACGTTTGCGTTCGGTCGCGTTTTTATTGCATCGATAATTAGCTGCTTTAACCACCAGCGGGTTTGGATGAACCGCGGCTTTTTCGAAAAACCGCCGTGATACTTCTCTGAAGTGTTCAGAGAGTACGGGCATTTCACAGTCGCTGTGAAGGTCGACATTGCGTTGGTACCAGCCGGCTCCGGTGGCACTTCGCAAGATTCTGTTTTGCACCGCCTGCAATTTCTTTATATGATTGCCCGTCGCGTGTGCGAACGCGACGCATGCATAGGACATTACGGGTCTAATGCATGTTGAGACTTTGCATATTGACTATGACAACTACATACTTTAGTTATGCTATAGAATATACGAGTATATATATGTTTATAGAAATTGCACATCTGATTGCTGATTTATTATTATTTTTATATAATAGCCGTCAGATAGGAAAGTGACTTTGAGTATTGTGCCTTTTGATCGAGTTTGTATCACACACCGAGTATAGTTGGGAAAGTAAAATAGAGTAATATTTAATATTTTTGCTATATAACATAAAAGTTTCGACGATATGAAAAAGAACACGATGTTGACTTATTTAATACCACTAGTTGTCAACTTAAGCGACAGCTTAGTAATAAGTACGTTTAGTTTACTTACAGGACTTTTTCTATTTGATGTATTTTTCAATATTAACTACACACATTCCTTTTACTGTATTGAATTGATAGTAAATATCATCTCTTTATTGTTTTCGTCTGTCTGTTTACGTTTCTTATTTAGCCTTTCTAGATTTGATTTATTAGTGGAAACCATTAAATGGCTTTACGTATTTATATTGCTAATAATTTGTGAAATTAGCTTTAAGTTTTCTTAAAATTATGATAAATAAAACATTGGATGGCAGACAAGCTGCAGCCTTGTCATGAAGGGACCCGACTTGGGCAAAACTAATAAAGCGTGAGTCAAACTTTCCGCATGTAACCAATGCTGCTGATGAAATTTTAACACCTCAAAAACACAATACTGCGGATCCAACACTTATCAGTACGACTATCTCCGAACATAAGCCATCTCAAGGGCCTCCATGCAATCCCAGCAGACATCTACATCTATAAAACGCCCATCAACTAGAACTATAAGTCGCATCGATACAGACGCAGCTCGCCTATACAACCGCCACAAGACACTACACTCGATTTGTTTACCTAATGCCAAGACAACTTATAACAATATACGGTAATTGTTGCCGTCTTAAATCGGCACCCCTGACCTATATTTGTTTGTATTGGCTGGCGACGCTCTAGTTTGTGCTTGTAACACCGGAGTTGAGCCAAACAAACTCTTCCTGATCCGTAAATTAACCGACGTGTCATTGTGCAAACCGACTAAGGCACTATCTCCACGAGGAAGTTGTATTACTACGCAGATCCTTTAACACCGGCACCAACATGATATATCGGTTCAGGTCGCCGGTAAGAAAAATGTATACAACCCTATCTTAATCCCTTTCAAATCCACAGTCTATCATTATACTGCTTTTACATCTTAAACCTTCTAAATACATATTTAATAAATACAACTAAATGACAACATTTTGGGACATTGTACATTTGACAATACTTACTGTACTTTAACTGTACTTCAGTATTCTGTCGCGATCTACCTCTATACCTGTATAAATAAAACCGTCGCTATGTGACCGCGAGCTATTTGGATGGTAAAATTTAATTGCTCTGATTTTGATGAAGCTTTGAATATATGTTATACTATGTATTCTACGGAAAATGATTGTTTTTAATCTTAGAGCGATATTTTCGAATTATTCTTATAATATAATTTATTCAATACACGAACACGTTCCTACCCGTATACAAGGGCGGGCCAATAGATTCGCGGAATGAAGGAATCGGTGAAGTCACTTTTTATACCTGCACTAATTAACTAAAATATGTTTAAATGAAACTAAGTTTACGGATTTTATCGCGTTTAATTTTATTACTATTTATAACCCGACGTTTCGAGTGCTTTACAGCACCATGGTCACGGGAGGACTGAGGTGACAGATGTCCTGATGTCATAGTTAACCTGGGGTACCTTCAGCTTTTAATTATTATTTTTGGGTCCGATCTATGCAGAAAGAGCTAACTGTGTCTTGAAGTCTTGCAGTGTTATGCTTGGTTTTTGATTTAATTTTATTTATTATTGGATCCTAAGCTGGTGGTAATACCCAACCATCTTCTCTATTGAAATTAGGATGTTTTTTGATTTCAATAGCCTCGCGAATCATCCTTGGTAGGAATCGGTGTTCTTTTGCAAGGATCTGTGGTTTATCAAATCTGATGTAATGGTTGGGATGATCCAGAACATGGTCACAGACTGCAGACTTCCTAGAACGACGATGCTTCACGTCAGCTATGTGTCTTTTACGCGGGTTTTAATCGATCTTTTTGTTTGGCCTATGTAAGAGAGACCACATTCACAATCTAGCTTGTATACTCCTGCGTCCTGTAGAGGGATGTTACACTTGACAGATGGTAAAAACTGACTTATCTTCTTCGGCGGCTTGAAGAATGTTTTTATGGAAGCCCGCTTCAAGATATAGCCAATCTTGTCCGTGACTCCTCTGACATAAGGTAGAACAGCAGGCACGCGCTCGACTGTGGCCGGTTTCACTCGGTCACTGCGACGTAGGCGCGGAACCCGAAGCTTGTTGTCGTGCAAAACTTGCTTGACATGTTGAAGCTCGGCGGCCAGGTGTTTCCTGTCACAGATTCCTCGTGCTCTCTGAAACAAGGATTTACCCACGGTAGCTAACTGTGATGGATGATGGTGAGATTCACCGTTTAAATATCTGTTAGTATGGGTCTTTTTTCTATACACAGTGTGACACAAGGTGTTATTAGGATTTCGAATTACTAAAACATCTAGAAAAGCTAAAGAGTTATTTGCCTCTAACTCCATTGTAAATTGAATTTTAGAGTTTAGGGAGTTAAGGTGGTCTAGAAATGCAGTTACTTTATCTGATGGTAAAGTACCATCAGACACATATTACCATCAGATTTATATTTTACCATCAGATAAAGTAACTGCATTTCTAGACCACCTTAACTCCCTAAACTCTAAAATTCAATTTACAATGGAGTTAGAGGCAAATAACTCTTTAGCTTTTCTAGATGTTTTAGTAATTCGAAATCCTAATAACACCTTGTGTCACACTGTGTATAGAAAAAAGACCCATACTAACAGATATTTAAACGGTGAATCTCACCATCATCCATCACAGTTAGCTACCGTGGGTAAATCCTTGTTTCAGAGAGCACGAGGAATCTGTGACAGGAAACACCTGGCCGCCGAGCTTCAACATGTCAAGCAAGTTTTGCACGACAACAAGCTTCGGGTTCCGCGCCTACGTCGCAGTGACCGAGTGAAACCGGCCACAGTCGAGCGCGTGCCTGCTGTTCTACCTTATGTCAGAGGAGTCACGGACAAGATTGGCTATATCTTGAAGCGGGCTTCCATAAAAACATTCTTCAAGCCGCCGAAGAAGATAAGTCAGTTTTTACCATCTGTCAAGTGTAACATCCCTCTACAGGACGCAGGAGTATACAAGCTAGATTGTGAATGTGGTCTCTCTTACATAGGCCAAACAAAAAGATCGATTAAAACCCGCGTAAAAGAACACATAGCTGACGTGAAGCATCGTCGTTCTAGGAAGTCTGCAGTCTGTGACCATGTTCTGGATCATCCCAACCATTACATCAGATTTGATAAACCACAGATCCTTGCAAAAGAACACCGATTCCTACCAAGGATGATTCGCGAGGCTATTGAAATCAAAAAACATCCTAATTTCAATAGAGAAGATGGTTGGGTATTACCACCAGCTTGGGATCCAATAATATAAAATTAAATCAAAACCAAGCATAACACTGCAAGACTTCAAGACACAGTTAGCTCTTTCTGCATAGATCGGACCCAAAAATAATAATTAAAAGCTGAAGGTACCCCAGGTTAACTATGACATCAGGACATCTGTCACCTCAGTCCTCCCGTGACCATGGGTGCTGTAAAGCACTCGAAACGTCGGGTTATAAATAGTAATAAAATTAAACGCGATAAAATCCGTAAACTTAGTTTCATTTAAATGTGTAGTGTTCGCGTAAATATAAGAAATCATTATAAATATATGTTATAAAAAGTATTACAATATAAACAACAATCTTTTACAATAATATAATTATAGTCAACGGACTATGAACCATAAAATTAAGGTATTAGTTAGATGGTTTTAAGGATACTTGGCTCAAGAACTACTTATTAAAAGTAGCCTGGCTTTAAATGTGTAAAAAATACATTCGATTGCCATATTTATTGCAAATGATTATGAGGTATAAAATTGAATGCATATGCAAATATCATATTTTTTTATTGATAAAGAGACGAAACGAGCAAAACGTTCACCTGATGGTCAGCGCAACGCCTGCCCACAAAAATGCTGTGTCACCCAGAATATTTCTGTGTGACACCACACTGTGCCCGTGACCATGAGACATCAGTTCTTAAGTCTCATATCCCAGTGATTACGCTAGCTCCTTCAAAATGAAACACAATAATATTTGCACACTACTACTTCACGGCAGAATAACTGGCCCTGGGGTGACCTAGACGGGTTCCTGTATGGGAATCCTACCTAAGTATTATTGTGCAAAACCACCTTTTAAATTATTTTTGTGCTTTTAACTGCAACCTTCTAATGATCTTTCACAATGTCTATTATATTTAATGATCGGATAGTACTCGTATAATTGGTCTAAAATAAATTTTATGATATGTTCGGCTGCCAAAAGTGTTGGCATTGTCAGAGTGTATTTATTCCATCGTCTAATTATCTACGCATGATTAACGCAGTCTAGTGGATAGGTGTCAGGCAGAGTAGCAAAGCTCTTTCCTACTGAGGTGTCGTAAGAGGCGACTAAGGTATCGTATGGACAGCCTTTATTCCTGCACAACAACACTATAGTATTCAATGCTGTCACTATACTTCTCGTAGGAACGCAATGGGGAGTACCCAATGCTTATACATACATAGAGTCTACGCCTATGGGAAAGAGGCGTAGGCAGAGACCACATCTTTCCACTTGCTACGATCCTGACTCACATCTTTAGCTTCCTCTACTTTCATTAGTACTTAGTACTTTCATGCTTATGAAAGTTTATAAAATTTTTGTCTGTCTGTCTGTTTGTTCCGGCTAATCTCCGAAACGGCTGGACTGTCACTGACAGATAGCTAATATTATAGCGGGTAACTAAGGTTTCTTTAATTCTAGAAAAATTGTAAGGGTTCAAAAAAAAATCAAAACCCTTAAATCGGGTCGGCTTTTACACGCGGTGGAAACCGCCGGGCACAGCTAGTAGACAAATATAATCTTTGCCATAAAGGTAATGTTACACGATATTAATCGGCCTAGCGAAATCAACTCCCGACTTTTGGTAATAAGATATACTCGTATTCATGCGAATGCCTGCCGCCTACACGTAAAACCTTTTGATTCATAATCTTAACACGATATACGTATTTTATAGAAATCTTATTTATTTCTATAATTTTATATGTGGTTTCACTTATATTTATATTTACACGTATTTCACTACTTTATTTTTATTAATTAAAACATTAATGAATTTCAGCTGAACTGATATATAATGTTCAATCACATATAATAGAGTGCTCACAAAAGTTTGTAGCTCTTATTTTGGGGGGTTTTGCCATAGTTGCCACGCTTGGCAAGCGAGTTGGCAACTGCAGTTTATTTATTGAGATGTTCCAGGAAGATGCTGTTGCCCATCTCGTGGTTTAATTTTCCCTCTGTCGACTTTTATGACACCCAAGGGATGAGTAGGGGTGGTAGATTCTCTTAAGCCGCCACCACACGTAAATAGTATGAATTTAAAACTGACTACTTGATACCAACCCTAATGCACTATTAGTTGCTAGGGTAATCAAGAGATTAAAATCTTATATCTGATTGTTTGCAAGCCTAAGTACTCATACATTAAGTAAAATGGAATCACAAAGAGTGGACAGTATAAAACAACAAGTTTATATTTCTATACAAAAAATGTGATAATTCTTTTTAATGTTAAAAGTCAAACACATTCCTTCTCTTATAACTAATTCTTATTACCAATATGCGAATGTGCCGTGTGGTGGCGGCGTAAGGGGAATCTATCAATAACTATATATACGATTAATATCATAAATGCGAGAGTTCGTGGTTGCAGTGCTCTTGGATATGGAGAGAGCATTTGACAGAGTCTGGCACGACGGACTCCTGTACAAGCTGTCACTGCTGACTATCAACCAAGCCATTGTGCATCGTTCCTGGAAGACCGCCGGTTCGCGGTGGCAGTCGAAGGAAGGATGACATTCCATGCGGCGAATATACGAAGATCGCTCTCTACGCCGACGATGCCGCGTACTTTTCCACCTCTATGAACGCCGCATTCGCGGCTAGAAAACTGCAACAGTCACTCGACCTTACGAAGACCTAAATCGCCGACTGGAGGTTGTCGGTGAACTTCAACAAGACGCGGGACATCGTGCTGGGACCTACCAGTAAACTGCTACCAAAATTAAAACTGGGAGACGAGAGCGTGGACTGGACCAGCACAGTCAAGTATCTTGGGGTCACCATTGACCGTAGGTTGTCTATGAAACCACACCATTCAGGACACCATTGCCAAGACACGGACGGCCCGCGCACTCATGTGTCTAGTGTTAGTTTCCCGCCTCCCGACGAGGGTCAAAGTACTGATATACAAGACTTCAGGAGCAGGCTGACTTATGCCGCGCGGGCATGGTAAGCCACCACCCAGAAAATTCAACTACAATACCGATTGAAATTCGAAAGTAACTCTATCTGTCTCTCTGTCTGTTTTGTTTCCTTATCACGGTTTAATCGCTGAACCGATCTTGAAGGAAATTGGCGCAAAGATAGCATGCATCTTGGAGATGGATATAGAATATATAACCACGCGGACAAAGTCGCTGGCATAGTACTTAATAAATCTTCAACTCTATAGAAGTCAGCTCATCACTCCGAAAGTGTAATATACGAGTATATGAGTAATCAAGATATGCTAATAGCCACTTTGAAATTCAAACTAGTGAGCAGAAGGATCTCTTGTGGTCATACCGATGGCACTTTTAACGTATCGTAGTAAATTGTTATATAAATCAAATTGGGATTGACTTATGTAAAAAAAACATACAGTCACGCCTTTTTCCCATTACGGGGTAGGCAGAGGCCACTAATGTAGCCTACTTTTCGCCCTCGCGGGGAAAAATTAACGTATTAATTAATTAAGTAACGATGGCAATATTTAGGTCATGATCAAATATGTAACATAAAAAGGACTTAAATATTTAATAAAACTACTTTTACGGATTTCATCGCGTTAATTTTAAACTATTTATAACCCGACGTTTCGAGTACTTATAGCAACCATGGTCACGGGGGGACTGAGGTGACAAATGTCGCATATTTGCGTAAATATAAGAAATAATTATAAGACTTAAATATTTCAAAAAAAGTCGGCAGTCTTTATTTTTAATTTTTATTTGATAAAGTGACGAGACGAGCAAAACGCTCACCATAACAAATGCAATGCTACTCTAAAACATTACGGAGTGTCACCCTGAAAAATTCGTTCTTTAGTCTCATATACCCGGTGATTATACTAGCTCTTAGTGGGCACTAAGAGCTAGTATAATCTTCAGACTGAAATACAGACAAAAACACAGTGATGTTTGCACACTACTGCTTCACGGCAGTAACTGGCCCTGGAGCCACCACCAAAACAGCTGCTACTATTATAATTTAAGATGCATTTATATGATATTAATTTGCATGCATTTATTTTAACACATTTATTTTGCTTTATAAAACTTTATATTACCGAAACATCCCTAAAATTAAAACACAGAAGTGCGCCGTCCACTGAAAAAAACTCATCAAACGCTCGCCAATTTGTGTGAGTAATAATTACTTATTTAGCATAAAATGTTTGAAAACTAAATTCCGACTACTATTACATATTCCCAATAAAATTTACATTTGTGTTTTAGAATATAAAAAGAATAACATTTATAATCTATCTAACATTTATTTAATCGGTGAAATGGTTTAGGGAGTATGGGTAGGGACTATAAGGTATGAACATGCCTAAATGTCAAAATCATAAAACATGGTTTGCATTGTCGTAGTTGTGTAAAGGGTAGTAACATTTATGGGTTTAAAAGAGAAGGCATTATCGATATTACAAAATGTAAATTATGTAATATATTTCACCACGTATATATAATGTATATTTACATTATATTCTTCCGGAGACTTTGCAGCGTTGCTTGTTAGTTATTGATTGAAATATTATACAATTTAAAAAAAAAGGAAAATATAAAAAACTCTTTAGAACAATTAAAACGAGATTTAAATGTGGAATAAAAAGAAGTGTTAACCGCCTAACACAGTAACTAATAAATAATATTGGATGGATATATAATCAGATAATTTAATAAACACTTATTATTTTGTAGAAGATAGAGCAAACGAGCAATGATCACCACCGCCCATGAAATCTGCAATACCAGAAGAATTACGAGTGCGCTGCCAGTTTGAGAATAGAGTAAGCTCTATTTTGAAGGTTTTTCCGGACCGATCCATAAAGTGAGTGCGTGGCAGAAAATTTATTAAAAAACGCACAGTGGTAGAATGCCAGCCATATAAATGATGTGGGTGGAATTTTAAGTTACGCAGCAAGCACAAAGAGCAGGCACTGGGGTGCCCCCGCCTAGATATGATTTGGCGCATGTTACGCCAAGAGAAAGGATAGCTATTTATGCTATGTAGAAAGGGTAGCCAGATCGGGTGGTCTGGGGACGTCGTATTCGTCGTAGACATCTTTAAATGTCGTATATATAGTTCGCATCTAAGAAAATTTAATAGCGCAATGTTGGACGTATAAAATATTTCTTAAGCTTCTCAAGTGGCGATATAGATGTTGCTATATCACCGCTCCCCGACCGAGACTGGATATCGCAGTTAGCGTGCAGATCTTGTGACGTTAGGCGATAATGTGTAGTCTGGCGATACGGTGAAGCCGTATAAAGTCGCACTGACGACTCGATGTTCAGTTCGAGACGTATGAAAATAGTGTTCATGCCTCAGCAGTTAGCCTAAAGGAGAGAGGCCGCCGATGATAATCCTCGGTGGCTGAGCTGAGGTGGGTGACTAAGAAGCACGTGTTGTGCCGACACTAGGCTAGAGCTGTGTCTGCGATGTGTTGCTGTGGTTGGCAGACGTTTTTTTTATTGGATAAAGTGACGAGACGTGCAATACTTTCACCTGGTGCAACGTCTGCCTTGAAATAGAGGCCTTGGCAATGGCCTTTGATCGGGTCTGGCAATAAGCGCTTCTCTCAAAGCTCCCTTCCTATGGGCTTTCCGAGAAATTATGCAATTGGGTTACCAGTTTTCTCACAGACGGGGCATTAACCGGTCGTTGACGGTGCGTCCTCGGACTCTATATCTATGTACAGATGTTTCTTCAGCAAATCAATGATATGTTTCAAATTAGTAACATTTATTGCTATGCAAACGACAGCACTAGTGATGCCTTATACACCGATTGTGCTAATATTTCACGAACTCGGGAGTGCCGGAACAAACTTGTGTGTGAAACAGAGATTTTGTTAGTCAAAATCTCGGATCGGGTCTGACATAATTAAGTGCAATTCAACCCTAAGAAGACACAGGTTTGCGCTTATACCGCTAAAAAGTAACCGTTGTCGTATCTCCTCATTTCGCGACTCCCATTGTTGCCTCAGTCACTACCGGAATCCTTGACGTTGACATATCGGGTGACGTTCAGTTTCGCGGTGACCTGGAATGGAAGGCCTCTAAAATGCTAGGTTATGCTCAGTAGAATGTGAAATTATACTATTTAAAATGTCTGGACAGAATTATTAAAAAAAATGTTTACGTGGTTAGATTTGTACAGAATAGACAAACTTGTATATGTTACGGATGTCAGTAATTCAATAATTTATTTCATTTATAATTCTATTTTTTTTTTGGAAATATTTAGATACTCAGTAAATTGTAAAGACATTGTTTATACCAGATTCATTGTAAAAGCGTACAACAGCAACTTTTTAGTATCCTTCAGCAATACGTGCTAACACCGTACTCTAAAATTGTACAGACTATCTTGAACGAAAAGGATCCGATTTTCTTAAACCGACGAAAATTAGGAACATTATAATACTCAGCTCTATTGTGCGCATTTATCGGTAATTCTGGGGCAAAATGAATCGTTTTCGCAATGTGATCGTTTAGCTTTTTAGCAGGAAGAACATTAGTATCAGAGTGGCACTTTCAGAGTAATATATTACTTTAAATGAGGTGCTTATTGCCTCTTGTTTTTTTTGTTGTTTATTTTACGATGTATGGAACTTCATCATCATTTCAGGCTATCACTGGTCCACTACTGAAGATAGGATAGGATAAATTTATTGAAGAATACGAATACTATTAAATAGAAAATGTAAGTATTAAAAAAAAACATTTTTTTAAACTTTGGCTCCGGCTAAGATACGAACCCGGAACCTGCGGCATAGACCATCGTCGATCATCGTTACTAAAAGAGTAGACCTTTTACATAGACAAAAATGGTGGATTGAAATAGGTTTACACAATTTTACATTATTTTTGTAGACTCGTCACTTTCTTCAATAAAAAATAATTCATGTTCACACACCATTACTTACCAAATTTTCATATTTATTAATAATATATATAACTGTCACATGATTTCCTGCAGTTACTGAGTATCGATATGATATTTGAATTGAGATTAAATTGATTTTACCACTGTCATTATTGCTTACTACTAACTCCTGTAATAATAGATGGCCTGGCAATAAAGATTATTTTGTATGGTTTTATATATATTTAAGTAAATAGTATTTTGCACATATATAAAACGAAAATAAGGAGCTTGATGAAATTAATATTGTCTATTCTTAGATATATAGTGCATATGTGATATGCAACAGAATTTACAGTGATTTTTTTTACATAGCTTGGTGAGATCCTTGCAGGAAGCTGTATTCCTCATATAGCCTGCTAAAAAAGAAAACGAATTTAAAGATTATCCCTGAATATGTATGTAATATGATATACCCGAATGATCTAAACCACTTGGTTGGATGGTTGGAACCACTAAAAATTGTCAATATTATTTTACGAGTAAGTACTGATTTACCGTATGCTCGTAGGTGAAGGAAAAGATCGTGAGGAAACCTGCATGTCTGAGGAATAAAAATATTTCGAAGACATGTGAAGTCCACCACTCTCATTGGAGCAGTGTGGCGCACTCTTTCCAGGTCCAAAACCCTCTTAAAAAATGAGAGGCGGCCTGTGCTCAGCTGTTGTTACATGTCTAAGAAAAGAAAATAATTCGCCAACAAGTCGCCAACCCGCACTGTAGTAGCATGGCAAATTCTTTCAGAGGCCTGTGTCAAGTTTAGGGACATTTATGGGTTGTTACGTTATTAGACATTTTTTAAGCTTAAAATAATATTCAAGTATACCTCCACTACACCATTTAGATCACATAAACGTTGAGTACAAAATATTAATGATACTAGGTGATTGAAAAGTACTCGGCCTAACACAGATCTATTCAATTCTAAAAATCAAATCTACCCACATTATTTAGTTCAGTTCAGACTAGTTCATTGTGTGAAGTTCGAAACGTGTGCGATAATTAGTTGTGATTTTATAAATTTATTAACAAAGTAATCGGTCATAATATCCGCGAATAGAGCAAATAGAGCAGCGTGCCGTCATTAAGTACCTCCATAAGAAGGGGCTCATCAAAAGCCATCCATGATGACATGGTCAGTACATTAGGCGATTGTGCTCTGTCATATTCATCCGTCAAAAAATGGATAGCAGAATTTAAGCGTGGTAGGAGAGTGTGTGAAAGATGAACCCCGCTCTGGAAGGCCTTCGACGTCAACTACTGACGAAAATATTAAAAAAGTACTTGATTTAATAATGGGAGACCGCAGATTAAAAATTAGAGAGATAGCCGAGATTATAGGCATCTCTTATGAACGAACTCAAAACATCATTGTCACGAGTTGGGTTTCCACAAGGTGTCTGCGAGGTGGGTTCCGCGACTGCTTTCAGTTGAACAAAAAAGGACGCGATTGACTATTTCACGCGACTGTTTGGAGTTATTTGAAGCCGATGCAGATGATTTTTTGAATCGTTTTGTTACTATGGACGAAACTACTTACGAGTTTAAAGCATAAAGTAAATTGCCCCGTAGGGAAGGAAGGCTTTGTGTCACTAACCGCTTACGTGCTATTAAGCGAGGTTGTTACACTCTGATGGCGTATATCCTATATTAAATTGTTGAATTATTATCTTATTCAATAAATAATGTTTCTGATGAACTTGTAGCGACATACAATATAATTATTTTATTATTATTCGACCTACGTTATTTTTTTTCGCGGCGAAATTCTTTGTACATGTAGATACCTATTTACACACGGACAACAAAGGAGGAGTCGTGAAGCACTAGTGTGCAAACATAACTGTGTTTCGGTTAGAAGGGCACTGTGATCACCAGGCATACGATATTTAGAACTGATGTCTCTGGGTGACGGGCGCAGCGTGATGTCACACAGAAATGTTCTTGCAGCATTTGTTATGGGCAGACGTTGAACTTACCACAAGGTTAAAAAAGTAAAAAAGTCCTTTTACTTAACCTTTTATTTATTATTTATTTATTTAACCCCCAATGCCATTGATATATAGACGCGAATAACTTCGCCTCCAAATACAGTGGTAGTGGTAGGTGGTAGGATTCCTCCCCAGGGCCAGTTATTCTGCCGTGAAGCAGTAGTGTGCAAACATTTCTGTGTTTCGGTTTGAAGGGCACTGTGAGCTAGCGTAATCACTGGGCATATGAGACTCAAGAACCTATGTCTCAGGGTGATGGGCACAGTGTGGTGTGACAGAGAAATTTTCTGAGTGACACAGCATTTGTTATGGGTAGACGTTTGCACTTACCATCAGGTGAGCGTTTTGCTCGTTTCATCACTTTATGCAATAAAAAAAAACATAGAAGTCCTGTTTAGTACCCATACTGTCGTTATCTGCATTCATACAAACATACATACAGAAAAGAGACACCCCCCTGCGGGAAAAGAAACGTGCCTAGTGGCGAACCAAGTCGCCGCCATTTTGATACTCGTACGAGTCAAAAAAATGTATTTCGACAGCAGTATAGTGACAGCATTGCATATTATGATTTAATCAGTATGCATAAAGGCTGTCTGTACAATACCTTAGTATTATATACGCTGCAGATAAGCCGATATTTGTCCGGCAGACTAGAATAGCACCTACCTCTTCTCTACTGCGATGTCGTATGAGGCGACTAAGTTATTATACGGACAGATTTTTATTCGTGCAGAATAACACCATGATATTCATGCTGTCACTGTACTGCTCGTGGGAACGCAATTGGGAGTAAGAATTTTTTCACGTTCGCGTTCGTTCAGGTTCGCCACCCATCACGCCTCGTTTTTCACGAGGACGAAAAATGAGCTACGGGAGTGGTCTCTGACTACCCCTTTTATGGGAAAAAGGCGTGACTTTATGTATGTATGTAGAAACAACTTGTGGACGAATAATTTTATTAATATCTATATTCCCTATAACATTTCGTTTGTTCCACATAAAATATAGTTTCCATGAATATATACATAACCTAATTACGAGTATTTATCCTGCAGATTATTATCGCGCAAATACATAAGCACTTAATAGCTCATCTATTTTGCATTGATCGGCGCGATTTTATACATAGCCACTTTCTTCTAAAGCTATAAGGTAATATTAATATATATATTAATTTTAACTAGGCGAATGAAGTCACGCTGAGATTTTCGAGCGACAGAGTGTAGGCCCCGTAACAACTAAAGGTCAGATTGTATCAGTGCGGGAACTATAACTTAGTTATTCGAACCAGCGTGTATAATTTAAAACATTAATCATATAAATGTTGCAATAATATTTCAAATTCCTCAAATTTCTGACAACCATAGAAATTTTCAGAATGCCTTAAACACGCTTCCACTCTTTATTAAAATGAATCGACATTTTAATAGAATCAAAAATCACATTTTTCAAACATTACTTTCTTCTTAGTGCTGGTAGGGATTACTATGCAATCCATCTAGGTGTGTACCAGCGCAATGACAGTATTATAATTGGTATGCGGCACTGATCACTTACCATCAGGTGTGCCGCAGGCTCGTTTACCTTCGCTTCTATAAAAATGGATATTGCCGTCAAGAAGAAGTGTGAAAACGTTAGTGAGTTTCGGTGTGAAGACCAGTAGCTACTGTAATTACTGGCCATATGAGACTCAAGAATTGATCAGATTAATGAGTGCGTTGCAACACGGATGTGTTCTGGGTGACATGGAATTTGTTATGGGCAGACCTTGCACTTACCGTCGGGTGTGAACGATTCGCTCAGTTCGTCACATAGTTCCATACCGAAATTCCAGTGCACCGGACAACTAATATTTACATATGTGCAATGTTTATTATATATATTTTACGCAGCTAGTTTAATAAATAAAATTGTGCTAGTAGAAGTCATTTCATTAAGTTATCCACATAGAATGAATTTAAATACATTATGAAGGAAGCTGGTTTGTCCGTAGAAGAAATTCTTTGTCCGGTCTTCGTATAACATTGCCCTCAATAGATCATTGTCTTTCAAATGAAGCTGACCCCATTTTCTAACTCTATTAGTGACCCGGAGTTAATGGAAGCAATAAACGTTCGGAGAGACCTATTGCCTTTCCGTTAATTTACATGTAATTCTAACGTTGTACAAATAAACTGACATACAGGTAACCAGTGCGTATTGCCAGTGATGATATCAATTTGTCCTAGGTATAAAGGACATAGTGCAAAATCATAACATTACAGTGAGAGGCACTCAAAGTTAAAACCTAATATATTTT